>CM021105.1:409402782-409795864 GCA_007115665.2 Sequoiadendron giganteum | reverse complement strand
ACTCTCCCTCTCCCTCTCCCACTCCCACTCTCCGTCTCACCCTCTCACTCTCCCACTCTCCCTCCCTTTATCTCCCTGTCCCTGTCCCTATCCCTGTCCCTCTCTCCCTCTCCCTCTACCTCTCTCCCTCTCCCTCTCCCTCTCCCTTTGGTCTATGTGTGTACAAATCGGATATCCGATTTGTGAAACTTCATTGTGCAGAGGTGAAATCTTACCATTGCAGAACATGTTTTACAAATCGGATATCCAATTATATCGGATATCGGATTTGTGGACCATAGAAAAACCCCATGTGGGCCGTTTTTGTGCATTCCAATGGACCCTACATTCTATTTGCATCACTTTGCGGGCGACAAACGCGTGGTTTCAGACAGGAAGAGACAAAAAAAAACTTTTTGGAGCATCTTGTACTCAAATTTGTCATACATAATGATTTTTTTAGCATCTTTTATTTGGTATAATTGGGAGCAGCATTCGTCGAAAGCAAAAACGTAAGAGAAAGTTGACAAAAGAAAAAATTGAAGGATATAGACAAAGAGATAGAGAAGGTCATAGGAAGAAAAGACAAGGTATGTTAAATATTGGTGAACCTGAGCCCTATGGTCTTTCAAGTGAAGAGGAAATTGAATATGTTCAAGGTGAAAATGTAGAACATGATATTGAAATTGGGAATGAAAATGTTCAAATTGATATTGAAAATTTTCAAGGTGAAAATGTTGGAATTGAAGATGTTGAACATGATGTTGAAATTGGGAATGAAAATATTGAAATTGATAATGAAAATGTTGGAATTGAAGATGTTGAACATGATATTGAAATTGGGAATGAAAATATTGAAATTGATAATGAAAATGTTGGAATTGAAGATGTTGAACATGATATTGAAATTGGGAATGAAATTGTTCAAATTGATATTGAAAATGTTCAAGGTGAAAATGTTGGAAATGAAGATGTTGAACATAATATTGAAGCAAGTGTAAATTATGTTTCACCAGATTACATGAGAAATGAAGAACCTTGTGTGGAAGAAAGATGTATTCCAAATTCAAGACCTTCAAGGACCCCTAAATGGTTAGTTGAAATTGATGATAACATTATAAACAATTTTGAAGGCAAGAGGTCAACACGAACTATTCGGTTGTGGGCTAGAATACTTTTCAACCAATACTTTGCAAGAAGAGAAAGAATAGATGATCCTCTTCAAAATGATACATGGGCTTTTGTCAGAAGGCTTACACGTGTTGATAAGAAGCTATCTAATAATGTAAAGCAGGCAATTCAGCAATTTTGGCATGATAACTTTAGAGTATCACCCAATGCAAAGGATGTTTTAAAGTTAAGAATTGGCAGTCAAGACCGTACACCGCATCCTAAACATTTCTTGGAATCAAGCCAAACAATGTTGTTCAACAAATTTATTCAAACACATCCAAATATGGAAATCTCGCATTTTGAAGGTTTGAAGCCATTTTATTGTGTGCCTCTTAAGATTCGTAATACTTGTTGTTGCAAATACCATGTGGAGTTTTCAATGTACCATGAACTATTATGCTATATCCGTTCTACTTTGCATACTAATGAAATGTTACAAGAGTGTGGTGCAATTCATCTTCTAAAATCATCAAGGGACTTGCTAGATCTATTTTTATGTTCTAGGGATGATGGTTCCTTTTTCTATAGAAATGATTGTTTAAATGCGAAGTGCTCACAATGTGGTGGCTTGTCAAAGTTTTTTCAATGTTTTCATGAGGGTTTGGAACATGAATTTGGAAAGAATCTTGTTGAGAAAAAGAGATATGAGATAGTCAAATATACTTTGCAGAGTGGAGGTGAAGGTTCTAGATGCAAGTTGGTTACAAAAGAATGCAGTGTTGCTGATTTTATTTCAGATTTTAAGGACAATCTTTTCTACAAATATGCAAGGAATAGTCATAGGTTTCAGTGGTTGGATCAATAATTCAAGATATGTAAGGACTCTTTTCCGATTGGCACTATTATATCAGTGGTTGATTTTGCTGAAAACTACACATTGCAACCACAAAATGAGGTACAATCTCAGTATTACAATTCCATTTAGATTGCTATTTTTGTCCACATAACGTTTAGACATGCACCTGATAGTACAGAGGAGGATCGAAAGATAATCAGAGAGGATCATTTTTATATGAGTGATGATAGATCTCACTCGTCCGAGTATGTCCAACATTGTTTCGAGAATTTTTTTGAGTTCTTGCAGGAGCATGATATAGCACTGGGCCGACATCTCATTTGGTTAGATAACTGTATAGGTCAATTCAAGAATGCTTGTATGTTTTATTGGTTGAGTAAAATGCATGTAGAGAGGGGTGTGCCTAATTTTTGGAGTTTTTTTGAAGTTGGGCATGGGAAAGGGGAGCATGATGGAGGAGGTGCATGTGTAAAGAGAGCTCTAGTTAAGGAGCAATTGAAGATTTCAAGAGTAAAATTCAGTGATGCACGTTCTATTGTTGATTGGTGCAGTTTAGCATTGTCACAGGGAGGGACACTTGATTCAATAGTGCACAGATTCTTTTGGTTGGTTGAGGAGGGTACAATGGGAGGCAGATTGATTGTCATACAATCAAAAATTCTTCAAAGATGCACTCATTTTGAAGCTCAGATGCAAGCGCATGGACCATTTGGACACGACAGTTGGCTTGTTTTTGTCAGAGTTGTATTCAGTGTGAGTGGGATCAATGTGAGTCAAGTGAGTGGGTGGATACATGGGTTCCATAGTATCTAACTCCTTTATCTCAAACTATATCCACGACAAATTACACAATGGAAAGTTCACTTGATTACGACCGGCTTTCAGATCTACTACATCCAGGACATGTTTTTTGCAGTTATTGCACCGTAGGGGAATGAAGAGAGATCAGAATATTGGTTGGCTTGATGTGTGTGGGTAAAGCACAAGCTAACACAATCGATGGAAGATGATGATGGGTTCGTGTATCCTACATGTTTAGTTGTGGTTGCAGGAACTTGGTTGTGAACATACATGATTAGAAAGAATGGCATACCTGCATTTGAAGACTATGAGAAACACAAAACCATTCTCATGTATTCACACCTTGTTATAGCAAAAAATGTTAAGTTGTTGAAGCATCATGCCAAACCAAAGACAAAACAACTATGGACACTTAGTAATGCTGATCATGAAGCTTAAGCAAAGAGATGACCCTTCAAGCACTCTTGAATAGCATATTCAAGAATGGAAAGTACAATGCTTAAGCCTCTTTTTTATTATGACAATATAGATATATCATTTGACAAATTTTGCGATATTCTTGGCACGATTGATCATGGACCTGTTGCAACAATAGCCAACTCTGATCCTTTCAAAGAGGTATGCAACATATTAGAATAATATAGATTGGTTATTCAAAGCATCTTTTATAGTTTGCATCACCAATTCATCATCATTCAGGTTGTTTAGATTAATATAGATTTGTTAGTCTAAGCATATTTTTTGTTGTTACAATATAGATTTATTATTTGACAAATTTTACGATATTCCTGGAACAATTGATCATGGACCTACTGCAACAATAGGAAACTCTGATCCTTTCAGAGAGGTATGTGACAAATTACAATAATATCAATTGGTTATTCTAAGCATATTTTCTATTGTATGTAGTTTAACTGCTACCTTGATGGTTTGTACAGGTGCTTGTCACTCCAAAACACCAACATACTACTCTTGTGGAAGACTGTGCCTTGAATGCCTCAAATAGGCAAATTTTGTAAAAATTGAATTTTGAAATGTGAAACAATGTAAAAAGGTCATAACTGTGTATAGGCATAATTTATATCCAGTGATGTTTTTTGAAATACGGTTCAAATGTCTGCCATTGTATAAAGGGTATGTTTAAAATGTAAAAAATATTTTTGTACTTAATCGAGCTACAACCAGAGGTTTTCTTCTTGGTTCTTTCCTGTCGGTATGCTCGTTTGAACCAAGTTTTGTAATATCTCCTATTTATAACTAACAAATTATAGTGGCTTGCCACTTTTGAGAAAAACAAAAAAGTAAAAAGTTCATTGTAAATTTCATTTTCCATGTAATTGATTCAAGTTGATTGGATAAGAGTTTTTTGATGCAAGAGCGAGGACTTGCAGAATCTTGATCCAACCTTAAATATTTATGCCCCCACATTTCATTGACATTAACACTTTGGACTCTTAAGGGAAAACGCCACTCCAATGCAGCTCGAAGCGATTCGACGTATTTGGGTGCAAAAGAGAACCATACCTAGCGTAAACATACCCATCCGAACGTGTTGGAACAGTTTGTTGGGTCGTACGAGTTCGAGAATGAAAGTTGCACCACTTTGCAACTTTACACTGCTTGCATTTGGCAACTTTTCCCTCAACTGAAAACTCATCACCACGGGAAAACGCCTTCGAGATAGAAAAGACCGAGAGAGGTTATTGTAGATGGTCTCAACACGATCCCATATCCTTAGACGAAGAGTCTGTAAGCATCACGGTTTTTGAGAAAGAGTCCGTCAAAGTTTGTTGTCTTTTAGCACTTTGGACTCTTAAGGGAAAATGTTGCTCCAATGCAACTTGGAGCGATTCGATGTATTTGGGTGCAAAAGAGAACCATACCTAGCGTAAACGTACCCATCCGAATGTGTTGGAACAATCCATTGGGTCATACAAGTTCGAGAATGAAATTTGTACCACTTTGTAACTTTACACTGCTTGCATTTGACAACTTTTCCCTCAACTGAAAACTCATCACCACGGGAAAACACCTTCGAGATAGAAAAAATCGAGAGAGGTTATTGTAGATGGTCTCAACACGATCCCATATCCTCAGATGAAGAGTCTGTAAGCATCATGATTTCTGAGAAATAGTTCGTCAAAGTTTGTTGTCTTTTAGCACTTTAGACTTTTAAGGGAAAACGTCGGTCCAATGTAGCTCGAAGCGATTCAGCATATTTGGGTGCAAGAGAGAACCATACCTAGCGTAAATATACCCATATGGACGTGTTGGAACAGTCTGTTGGGTCGTACGAGTTCAAGAATGAAAGTTGCACCACTTTGCAGCTTTACACTGCTTGCATTTGGCAACTTTTCCCTCAACTGAAAACTCATCACCATGGAAAAACGCCTTCGAGATAGCAAAAACTGAGAGAGGTTATTGTATATGGTCTCAACACGATCCCATATCCTCAAACGAAGAGTCTGTAAGCATCACAATTTCTAAGAAATAGTTCGTCAAAGTTTGTTGCCTTTTAGCACTTTGGACTCTTAAGGGAAAAACACTGCTCCAATGTAGCTCAGAGCGATTCGGCGTATTTGGGTGCAAGAGAGAACCATACCTAGCGTAAAGGCACCCATCTGAATGTGTTGGAACAGTTTGTTGGGTCGTACGAGTTCGAGAATGAAAGTTGCACCGCTTTGTAACTTTACACTACTTCCATCTGGCAACTTTTCCCTCAACTGAAAACTCATCACCACGGGAAAATGCCTTTGAGATAGCAAAAACCGAGAGATTTTATTGTAGATGGTCTCAACACGATCCCATATCCTCAAACAAAGAGATTGTAAGCATCACAGTTTCCGAGAAATAGTCCGTCAAAGTTTGTTGCCTTTTAGCACTTTGGACTCTTAAGGGAAAACGTCGCTCCAATGCAGCTTGGAGCGATTCAGCGTATTTGGGTGCAAGAGAGAACCATACTTAGCGTAAACATACCGATCCGGACATGTTGGAACAGTCTGTTGGGTCGTACGAGTTCGAGAATGAAAGTTGCACCACTTTGCAACTTTACACTGCTTGCATCTGGCAACTTTTCCCTCAACTGAAAACTCATCACCACGGGAAAATGCCTTCGAGATAGCAAAAACCGAGAGAGGTTATTGTAGATGGTCTCAACACAATCCCATATCTTCAAACGAAGAGTCTATAAGCATCACGGTTTCTGAGAAACAGTCTGTCAAAGTTTGCTGCCTTTTAGCACTTTTGACTCTTAAGGAAAAATGTCGCTCCAATGCAGCTCAGAGCGATTCGGCGTATTTGGATGCAAGAGAGAACTATACCTAGCGTAAATGTACCCATCTGGATGTGTTGGAACAGTCTGTTGGGTCGTACGAGTTCGAGAATGAAAGTTGCACCACTTTGCAACTTTACACCTCTATAGAGATTTAGGGATGTCCTCTTCAGATCACTCTATTCTAAATAGGTTTGCGAAGCTACCAATGTTAAATCCAAGTTGACTGACTTTGAGAAAATCGTATCCCAGTAAACACGATAGAGGTCCCACTTCTTCTTGAACGCAAGAGCACCATCTGACCCTTTATATCCATTCCTCTTGAAGCATCTTTTTTTTCCTCCTTTTCCTTCCTTCTTCGAGGATTGAGCAGAAAGAACATGAATGTCTTCATTTGTAGGGCTTCATCCAATACCTCTCGCAACCAACCTTGACTCCTCTTGAATATAGTCAGCTCTCAACTGATCAAACTTGGGAAGTTTCGATCTCACGTCGATTCCTTGAATGTAAGACTCCCAAGATGAAGGAAGACCATTAAGAGCCAACATGGTCAAATCTTTGTCATCAACAATATGACCATTTCTCTCACTGTCTTCAACTTAGAGATTAGATAATACAACTGAAAGCACTCAAAAAATGAAACACATAAGACAATAAACACAACAAGAAATTTGATTACAACTCAGGCCCAGCTCATGGCTGAATTTGATACAATGAATAATAGCACCTCTCGTAGATGCAAAGATACAATCGAATATGCTTCTCCTTGAAATCGGCCTGCTGCTGCAAGATGAAGCACTGCTGCTCAAGTGCAAACTTTTGCTTGGATTACAAATTATGCTGAATGAACTTGATTGAGGAAATGAACAAACATCACCTCATATTTATACAAAATAAGGTGACTCTTCAAGGAGGTCGACCTCTCTTGAAAATAATAAATTACAAAATAATATCAAGGAAGGTCAGCCTCATCCATTGAAAGAAAATGAGTATAAATTAAATAGCCATAGGCTATCATTTAATTTATTTCAACTTAATGTGATCACTATCATGTATGAAAAATGTGGTAGCATAGACAAGGCAGTGGACTATTTGAAAAAAAGCTTCAAAGAAATGTGGTCTCATAGAATTCAATGACAAACAAATGCAATTGACAACTGCTCATAGTTTTTAGTTATGCAATGTGAAGTAATTGCATAACTGCTTAGGTTGACTTTGTAAGAACTATATTGTAATTGAAAATTTTTCATCTATGAACATCTAGTTGTTAGTTATGCAATGTGAATTAATGATTTGAGTTTGAAAGATGTGTAATGCAATGTAATCAGTGATATAAATATAAACTACATAATATAACCATTCAGTTTTAAGCTATTGTACATTGATATTTAACCATTGCTCAAGATAAAATTTTCAAAGAGTTTAATCATGCACATGAGGAACAAATTAAATTTCGATTGTCAACTTCTATATATCAAATTATCCAATAATCAAGTGTATGTCCATATACAAAAATGGCATCGACACCAACTCAAACAAAGTTTTACAAAATGTGGCATATGCCATCTCAATATGTATTCAAAATTTACATGCCAAAATGTCTATCTCATCCTAAACTACTAGTGGATCATCAAAATGGAGCCTCTTTGAAGCACTCGTTGGCTCTGAAGGTAGCTGCACAAGAAAAATTCAAACCACAATTGAGATTAGTTATACTATATAATTTAAAATCGAATAATTAACATCAAAATCAATATACATTGAATTTTAATTAAAATCTTGATTACCTGAAATATACGTCTCTTCAAAGGGTCAGGAGTCCTAGAATATACCAAATCAACTTTTGAAATTCCAATCTATATATGTGAACAAAAACATAAAATTGATCCAAGTTAGCATACGCTTATTGGTAATAGGAACTTATTTACCAAACACAAAATAAAATAAGCACATACCTCTTTAGGTTGATCTTTTTCTTTATCTCCTTTAGGTGTTTCGACACCTCCTCCTTGAGGTGTTTCAACACCTACTCTTTGAGGTGTTCCAATAACTACTCCTTTAGGTGGTGTGTCCCTTGTCATCATATCTGTATAGCTCATAATTGCCTATACATAAAATTGACAAGTACATATGAAACTACCAATCTATGTTGACATATGTATAATCAATATAAGATCTTAAAAATCTTAATTCAATCCAATTTGAGTTCAATTACCTTCCCCTTATCTAGATTTGCACCTCCATAGTCTGGACAATGCTGCACCTCACTCGCACTAGGTATTTCCTACAAGAGGAAAACAAGATAAACATATAATTTATTATATAATTTCATTAATGACAATTCAAATGACAAGCAAGTATATAATATAAAATTTAAACGAGTGCGTGCGAAAATATATACTGCGTGTGTGTCCAAGCCAAATGAAATGGCCCTAAGGGTGCTATCAGTCACCCATGTGAGATCTTCCTCAGACATCAACTGTTAAATAGACCATGTAAATAAATATTAGTACTTGATACTATCTCTTATTAATATTCATTTAAAAACAAATGCAAGTTATGAAATTACAACTTAAATCTTACCTGTGTCACTATTCCAGCATCTCCCTCTCTAGAAAAAGAGGACTCTATAGGGTGCGCTCCACTCCCCTGCGACTGATCTATAATGTCCACATCATGGAGGTCATAATCAGAAGTGTCCAAGGGATGCTCAGCGGGTTGTACAAGAGGACCCAAGCATATCTGGCGGCACATAGTGCAAGTATGTGGCACACAAATATATGGACCTGAGGAGGATGATGCAGAAACACTCGAGCCTTCGCCAACATCACCAAAATGTGGCTAAGCTACTGTAGAAGCATGCAAAACCAAATGACCACTCAAAGAGTGAATAGCTTAAATAGTCTGTGTGGATGCATCCTGGATAATCTCTGGATGATATATTGGAGGTGGTGGAGGAAGGGGAGGAAGGGGAACATTTGGGCGCGGGACTACTCTAACTACCCCTGGTCTATCCTGGGGCATACCTCCACCGACGCCCTGGAAGGGTTTAATGTCAAAGTAATTGACATGATGCCCTAACACAAACTCAGCATATAATTTTTTAATAAAGTAAAATGGTATGTCGGAATTATTGTTCGGTGGTTTATCAAAAACCATACACCAACAATCCCAAAAGTTAGTTACAATGTCCCTATGCATGCACCATTTTATGGAAAGTTTTGTTTTATTAACATTCACTGGCAAACCGGTGCGGGGGTCAATGAATAAAGAGGCTATTTGGAGATCTTTCACATTATCGTAAAACAATCCACATCGATAATATTCCCTCATGTCTTCTCGCCATGAATAAAAGGAATTATGTTGGGTGGAGAGGGTTTCTATATTTTTAATTATTTCCTTCAATGTGTTTGTCATATCTCTGAATCGAGGCATTGTCTGATAAATTTCACAAATGCCCCTCAATTGCCCCAATTTTTCACCAATTAAGTCTTCAATTGGTGGTTGCGGAGGTGGTGGAGCATTTGGCTGTGGAGGTGGTGGAGCGTTTGGCATTTGTGGATTTTCATTCGCAGCCATAATACCTGATTAAAGTTAAAAACTAATTAAACTAATTGAAATTACACAATATAAATGAAATTATTTGAAAAAAACCCTAATTTTTAATAAAAATCCAAAAAAAACCATACTTTTTCACAAAAATCAATAACAAACTCTTATTTTGATAAAAATACATCAATAACACTAATTTTTAATCAAGATCCATTTCAAAACATTAAGGTTTAATAAAAAATCAATGTAAACTCTAGTTTTTTTAAAAAATCAATAGAAAACCCTATTTTTGAAAAAAAATTAATAAAACCTACTTAAACTTAAGAGAATCTACTTGAAAAATTGATTACAAGATTGAAAAAACCAAATACATACCTTTGAAATCGGATATCTGATCAAAGCGGATATTGGATTTGGGTTTTTCCTTTTGTGCCCGCGTCAAACTGCGAGAAATGAAGTTAAACAGTTGCCTGTTTTTTTATATAGAGTTTCCAGAAATCAGATATCCGATTTGTGGAAACTAGGTTTGGTTTTTGGTTCGAGTAAATGTACTAACACCCAAACCTAGAAAAGTCAACTCGGCATTTCCGCGTTTTTGAGCTGATCCAAAACGTGATTTTTTCTCATTGCCACTTTTTGGCCCATCATGATCTTGCACATACCCATATATTAAATTTAACATATAATATTATTATACAAAAATTTATTTGCAACATAAAAAATTATTGTTTTTAAAAAATAAAGTAATAAAAAAATATAAATAAGGCTACAACCTCTTTACATAGGTCGTAGCGGCCTGTGTAAAGCAAGTCACAAGCTTGCCTTTAAAAAGAAAGGCTTAAGAATTATTTTTATAATTTATTTTTGGTTTTATTTTAGATTCATATTTAATAAAATAAATTATATAATATAATAATTAATTAAATTTTTAAATATATATATAATAACAAATATAATTAGGGATGACCCTGCAATGCAACGGTTAGTTGTGAGCCTCCCACATGGGAGGTCTTGGGTTCGAGCCTGCTCAAGACCCATGGGTGCTTGATGCAGCTGTGGCAGCGATTGGTGCGATGGAGAATGGTGTGCAAGTGCCTGAGAGACTGCAACTGGAGCTTGGCGAGAGGAATGTGGTGACAGGCAAAGGGTGGTGGTAGACTACAGGTGGAAGGATGGAGGGGAGGAGTGTAGCGATAGGCAACAAGAGGCAACTATAGAAGGAGGTCGACATGCAAGGGTACACTGGAGGAGGCAGAGAAGAGGAGACAAAGGATGGGAGGTGGAGGGAAAGGAGGATGGGAAGGAGAGGAGGAGAGGAGTGGAGATGGAGGAGCTGGAGGAAAGGAAGAAAGGAGGTAGAGGAGAGATGGAAGAGAGGAGATGGAGGAGAGAAGGAGAGGAGGAAAAGAGGTGGAGTGGAGATGGAGGAATCGAAGGAAAGGAGGATTAGAGGAGATGGAGGAGAGGAAGAGGAGAGATGAATGGTGGGGATGAGGTCCCCCAAATGTGGCCTCACTGGTTCAAAACTCCAGTCAAAAGCGTTTACCTATAAATAAATAAATAAAACAAATATAATTTGTTTTATAGAATTATAATATTTATTAAATGTCTTGAAATAAAATATATTTTAATATTGAAATTTAAAATATGATAAAACTTATTATTTAAATAGTAAATGAAATTTTAAAATTTAATCTGTTTTATTATAGTGAAGTATTATATCATAAAATGATTAAATTAATAAATATTATAATTCTATAAAACAATTATTGAAATTGAAAATTTAGATATTTATTTTTAACCTCTTAAATTGAGGCAAACATTTATGTTTAAGAATTATTATTTAAAAATTTAATTGAGGTATACAATTATTTTTAAGAATTATTATTTTAATTAGTATTTGTTTTGAATTATTTTTTATAATCAATAATTATTATGGGTTAAATTGTAAAACAAATAGTATTTTAGAAGGGGGAATTACATTTATTTATTTATTTTCTTAAAAATGAATATTATTATTAGTATTTTATTTCAAGGTAGCTATTTTAATTTTAAAATAATATTTAATTTAGTCCAAATAATAATAATCATTGGTATTAGTTTTCAAGTTACTATTTAATAATAATGATTTTTAAGCATAAATTTATTAATTAAAATTATATTGGAAATTAGTTTGAATTTTATAATTCATTTAATCTTTTAAAGTAACTAAGATGAATTAAATTAATAACTAGGAAACGATATAGTTTATAAGAAATATATTTTTTAGAAGTTTATAAGATTAATTTTTTTTAGTTTGATTCATTCAATTATCTCTCAAATGTTTTGAATACTTCAGTGCATTTTCAAAAGTAATTAACATTAGTAAATGTTGCTTGTATTGCTCACAAACAACCTTTAAACAGTTCAATTTTTTTTTGAAAAATTAGTTAAATATTTTCTTTTATTATGGTTTTGTGGCCGAAAATGCTGCGATAAAATAATTTATAGTTAATTTTTGGAATTTGAAAAGTTAAAAATCATGCATTTAACTTTAAGAAAATTCAAATATAATGTATTAAAATTAAAATATAATGTATAAAAAATAAAATAATGAAATTTGATTGGCTACAAGCAAAACATTTAAAAAGGTTTTATATCAGATTTACAGTTTTTTTATCTACTCAATACAAAAAGGAAATTTTAGGTTGAAATTTTTTCAATTGAGGATTTTGCATTCAATAAGATTTGATCTCTTATAGACTCATTCAAAATCATTCAACTTCATTAAAAGATTGAAAACCTGATAATATTTATATCATTTAAATGCATATATATTATGCTAAATTAAACAATAGACATAATACTTTATATATTTTGCTAAAGTGAACATTAAACAAAATATTTTTTGAAACTTCAATTTATTTTTTCCAATCAAATTCTTCTTTTCTATTACATGAACATAATGTAGAATAAGAAGTAAAAGAGTCGAAATGGTGCCCATTAAAGAATGAACTTGTGGAAAGAGAAATGAATAATAATGAATACACAAAAATTGTAGAGACACGCAAAACAATATAAGTAGAACCAACCATGCAACTCCTTAGTGAATACACTTATTCAATATATGTTGAATTCAATTATTCATATCTGATAAATCAATTTTTAAAAGTCATCCAAACTTTAAAGAATATACAAATTTCATACTTTATCAATTTCAAAAGGCATATCCAAGAATTAGAGAGGTGTAGGTGCAAGCAAAGGGGTGAATATCTGAACCCAAGGGTAAGTGCCTTCCCTATACAATATTTGAGCATTGAAAACATCCACAAACTTGTTGGCATCCAAAAACTTGAATCAAGATATAATAGGTAGCCTCTTTGTTTGATGTTCCTTCCACTTTTTCTCCCACCACTTTTTGAAATACAAGTCGAGCATGCTACCCAACAAAAAAACCAAACCAATTGTTCAAGATTAATGCAAAATTACACAAATACTTTAGCCATTAGAAAAGACTATATGTATCCCAACTATTGCAACTCATAACCCAAATCCAAACTTTTCAAATCAAATAAAAGAAAAGAAAAAAAAGTCAAAAATAATCAATTGTCATTACATGGAAAGTGTTATAGTCTGTTAGAGCATAGTCCACCAGCTTTAGAATAGTTGCATTGGTTTGAAAATCAGGAATGTCCACAGTTTAGGATGGATTGCGTTATAGTCTGTCAGAGCATAGTCCACCAGCTTTAGAACACTTGCATTGGTTTGAAAATCAGGGGATGGATTTGCACAATGGGTCATAGATAATAAGCATGGTACTGTTATCATCATCACAACCATTCAAGTCTTATGGAAGCCATTGTAGGAGTATAATTACTTAAGAGAAACTTATGAATATCTATGCTATAGAAAAGGCCTTGAAGCCATTTATAATGGGTTGATCAAAGATAAAAGCAGTTTTAAAATAGAAGGTCATGTATATCTACAACACCTCTTAGTTGTCCAATTTTATTTTTTGTTGCAAATTTAAATGTTTCTTTTATTTTCCTAATAATTTATATGTTTATTTAGAGGATGATTTGTGTGGTTAGGTGGAAGTAGAGAGTGATTTGGGAAGATTTTATGGCTTTAAAAACAATAACCATATCTAATACAAAAAAATAAAAAATAAAAATATTCATTTAAAAATAATTCAACAATTACTAATTATAATTTTAGAATAAATTATGAACTAAAATGTATCTATAAAATCAAATTTTCTATTTTTTTTTCCTTTTAGTATAATTATAAAATAAAATTATACTTAAAAAATGCATTTAAAAAAATCATAAAATAATTTACATAGGGAAGTTTTTTATTTAAATCTCTATAATATGTTTGCAAGAGAAATCACCACAATATCTTGAAAACTTAAATTTCATTCTAAAATTAAATTAAATTCTAATTTATAAAATTTATAAAAAATATATTATTTAGTTTTTAAATAATTAATTAAATTGTAGTGATTATCTATACAAATGAATTAAATAAAATTTCATATTCATTTTAAATTTAGATATAAAAACAATCTTTCTATTTTATCTTTTCTTCTTTTTGCCTTGTAAATCATTTCATTTTCTAAAATAATACTTAAAAATGCATTTAAAAATAATTATAAAATTATTTACTTAGGAAAGTTTTTGATTTAAATCTCTTTAATTTAAATAAGAGTTGCATTTTCATCTTTGCTTCTATCCAAGCTTTTTGATTTTATGTACAAACAAGATTTTATCGCTAGAAAGAGAAATATTAAAAAGAAAGATCCAAACAAAAATATTTCTAAGCCAAATAGATTTTCATGTCATTTGAACGTCAATTTCTAACTAAAGAGTTTTTCCTTACACATTGCTTTTTGGTGGATGTCATTGTAATACGCCTCTCGATGTAATAACTAGTTAAATTATAGTGATTATCTAATATAAATGAATTAAATAAAATTACATATTCATTTTAAAATAATTCAACAATTACTAATTATAGTTTTAGAATGGTGGCACTTAAAGTTTTAAGCAAAATCTTTTTGTAAGAGAAAAATCTAATTTTTAAAAGAATGATGTTGGCATTTAAAGTTTTAAGCAAAATCTTTTTATAAGAGAAAAAACTAATTTTTAAATAAACTCTTGTATGGTGGATGTAGATATTTTCTTGGTTGGGCAATATAAACTTGAACTTGGATCATAACTCTTATAATCTTTCCCACAAACCAATTCCCCTCTATTTTTAGTTTCCCTTATGTAATTAAATTCAATTTAGACTTTTCTCATTTTATCAGTGCCATGTAAAGGAAATGATTTTTGTGCATTGATGATAAAAAACATAGAAGCAATTAGTTTCAAAATATCTCAAAATAAAAGCACCATCAAGGAGGAGGGATGCTCCTACATTGACCTTTGTCTATTATTTTATGTAGCTCCTACACAGACCAATCATCTACATCATTCATAATAACTCTATGACCCATTGACAAATATATACAATCCTTTATAACCCCTTCAATACTATTGTAACAAATCCATATATAGTCATGCGTAGTGTATCCATCCTCACTAAACATGCTTGTAATATAAATTGTAAGGCCTTTCTAACGTATGATTAATTTGGTGTTTGCAAGTAGACACATAATTCAAAGGATGGGTTCCTAACTGGATAGTTCACCAAACCTTCACAAAAGGCTTCATTTAATTATCAACCAAGGCTTGTAAGCTTTTGACAGTGTTGGCACTATATGTGCATTTAAGGATCCTATTGTGCCCTATATCAATGAAACATAGGCAGTCACACATGTATTGAAATGGTAAAAGCTAGAAAAGGAAATAAAGCATGAAATTATTGAACAAGGAAACTAACATAAATTTGTTGCTTATGTTGTGGGTAGTTACTGCTTAATACTGTAACTGCTATTATTAAATATGAACTTGCAACTAACTAATACTTCTATCTTATAATTCCTAACTTCTGACCTTTAACTTCTCTGGAGAACAACTCAATGTAATTCATGCTACAGAATATCATTCATGAAATTCACATGCACATAATTGGAAATCTATCTTAAATAAATTCAGTAATGTAGCATCTAGTCTAGTAACAAAAAATAATTGGGTTGGCAATACCTCGAGTGGCCCTTGCTCAAGTTGTTGCATCCACATAAGATATCAAATAAGCACTACTTGATCAACAATTCATGACATCGAACTAAACTCCTTTATTGCATAAAAATTGAACTTCTTACAGACTGACAAGAATCTCTAAAAGATTTCTCATTCTATAGTACATATCTATTGCAACTTAATAACATAAAAGCTAACAACAATTACTATTAACTGGTAGAAACAATTATATGGTTACTACCATTAGATTTGCTCCTCAACCACAGATCCCAATATATAGGCTTGAGAGGAATCTTATTCATACAAGGACTAAAAATAGAACACTAATGCATATGTTCACTCTCCCTCAAGGATAGGAAGAGAACAACTCTTGAAACAAAAAACCATAAATATGAAATAGAAAAAGAAAAAGGAAAATCAAACTAGGACTCTACCCCTAACAGTTAACCACCATGATGTTTCCTAGAAATTGTCACATCATGGGTTACTCTTATTTGGAATAGACTTCTTCTTCCAATTGTCTTATTGGTGGATAAAAGTGCATTTGTGATGACTCATGGCTGACTATTCAAATAGCCACCTTCGCTTCCCTTTGCAATTGTCATTCTCCAATTATTTTGGCTCTCCTCTACAACCGTCGACGGTCCTTTGTTGCGGGCTGAAAACCTAGTTGTTGTGGGCTACAGTCTTCTTTGCTGCAAGATGTTAGTTTTGCTACCAAGGCATTCACATATTTAACAATCACAATTAAACCATAAAAAAAATACTAAATCCTATGAACATTCATACATCCACACAAGAAAATATCAATATATCATATTTAGATTTCCACATGTTTAAGTTTGTCAAAGTGCATAAAAGGAATATGAAAGATGTATGAATTCTAAGAAATATTTGTGAAACTTAGCAAATGAAATGATAATAGAATAACTGATGAAGGAAAAACTAGTCATTATCTAGACCCATCATTCCTCCCAAATAAATTAATTGCTTTTCCTCAATCAACTTTTAAGACCAGAGGTTATACTGAAGAGCTATCTCCCTGAAATTAACTACAATATCAACTCCCTTTTTTGTTTTAGATACTAGCCTTTTTGATCTGCAAGATTTTCCAATCTGGTGTTTTCTTCTACTTCTTCCTCCCCACGTTTCTTTCTTGTCAAGTGTGGTACTGGAGAGAGGAGAAAAGGTGGATGAAATATGAGTGGAAACCATGTAGCTCCATATTTCCTTTCAATGTCTATGTACTAATGAGATCTTCAGACAATGGCTACAAAATTATAAAGGGAGTGTGGCTCCTTTTTCTTCAGCTCAGGTGTTAGCTCTTCCCATCTTTTTTGCACAAATTTGAAGGTTGCATTAATAGGTCTTATAACTAATCTCTTAATTCTCACGTAATCATGTTTTTTTATATTTATTATTTTCTTTTCCACACCTTTGTAATCTAAAAGTTCTATCCACTCTTATATCACTACATCGAGATCCACTGATTCTTTTGTGAGTTGCAAATAAATAACTTTTTTTCTTTTCATTGTATTCTTGTAAAATTGTTCCCCTCTATTATTCATTTCTAATGTAGGAGGCTAGATCTCTAATTTGTAGATCTCCTACAAAAATCAAGGGATTCCAGGCAGTCTCATCTAAAAGAATATAATTATGTAAGTAGAATTCACAAAGTTGATCCTGAATTTCAGGTGTGGAATCACGAAAAGTTTCTAAAAACAAGAATTTCATGTTCATTGTTATAGGAAGGTCATTGATTAATTGGATAAAATAAAAACACAAAAAAAATTCTTGCAGAAATAAGGCATAAACCCTAGCAAGCGGCCTGCACTTTAGCAATTGTGTTATTTTCTCTGTTATTTCTTCAATTTTTACCTTTAGCCTTTTTCATTTCTTGTTTTTCCAATTCTCTGGTGTGATTGGAAATCATTTCATTTTTTTCCCTTGCCCACTCTTTTTATTTTTGGGAGAATTCTTGTGTTCTTCTCCAAATCTCCACACCCAAGGACACCACAGTTGGCCCAACAAGGGTTATGATCAAAGGAATTGGGCCTTAGGATACTAGTTCTTTGTTTTCTACTTCTACTATAGAATTTTGTGCCAGTACCTCCAATTTTAACTCATTTTTAAAATTATAGAATTCTCCTCCAATTCTTTAATTCTTGCATCCCTCTCACTTTCCTTGTGTTTATGTGTTTTTAACAATTCTTCCAATTTTTTCATTGCTTCCTACAATTCTTTGCTAATATTCCTTTGGTTAATAAAAATTTCTTTATCTTTTTCCAAAGATTTTTCATCCCCTGTTGCACTTGTGTATTCAAAACCCTCTGAAACAAGGATTTTGGGAATCTCCTTCTCGTTTTCTTAGCCACAAAAAAATATTTTGAATCTAATTCAAAAGTGGTAGTAAAGTACATTGATTGTACAATTGGTGTATTTACATTTCCACTAGATGCATTCTCCTCTATGTCTTTATCTATTTTTGTTTCATGATCAAGGGTATTCCCTTATGAATTTTTATTTGTTTCTACCATTACAACATCTTATTCCTTATTTTATTTTATTTCTTCAACTACAACATATTATTCTTGTTTTTTAATTGATCCTCTCATGACCCCCTTCTTCTTTAAGCAATGTGATCGCCTTTTGGGTTGTGTGGGTTTCTTTTTCCCTTTTGCAGGTACAAAAGAAGAAGCTCCACATTTTCTTTTCTTTCCCTTTTGTGGCCTCTTTGAAATAAAGGTTTCTTATTTTCTCTCTGATGTGGGTTGCTTGGCAGAGGCTGCAGGTTGATTTTCTTGCAAAACCTGCTCCTTTGGCACTTCCATGCTATGGATAGATGTTGCAGCAAGGAAGCTAGAGGGCATTTCCTCCTCTGGAGCAACAACAGGTTCTTATATAATTTTTTCTTGACTCCTATTATCCTCATTGGGCACTTCAAGGATATTGTTTATATTGTTACAATTAAGAAAAATTTCCCAAGAAATATTTAGAAATTGAGCCCTCAGACTCCTCTTTATCAACAATGTAACCAAAAAAAATGAGACAATTTTGTATTGTTTCTTTTCATCTTGTATTTAGATGAAATTCTCTTCAATTGATTATACAAGAAATTAGGAACATTTGTATGCCTATCATGGCAAAGATGACTTAACAACTTGAAATGAACTATATATAACAATGATTGTCTCTCATCATAGGTCAAATACTTAAGTATATAAGAAGCAACTGATGCCCAAAGCTAGGGTAAAGATAATCATTTAGTACCTTGAGAAGAAGAATCCAGGTTTTCTCCTAGCTGGGAGAATTAATTTCTTGTTGCAATGGCATCTGCCCTAAACTAGATATTCTTATCCTATCCTTGGTAATCCAAATACTTCAACTATAGCAACTTCTGATGCATCTATCCTTAGGCCCCTAACAACCGATTCATCATTTTGTAATATGGTTGCAAACTATTGGGTCATAACCTCATTAATGTTTTTGAGCCTCAAAAAATATTGTAACTAGCTAGCTCGCTAGAAAATGAGCAAACATAATTTGTCATCTAGCAGCTGGTTATGTGTTGTTGGTTCTTTGTGTATTATATCTCCTCCCATTTTGATGCTTTGTGATTTCACGATCACTTCACAATTTTGCTTCATTTTGTTCTTGTTCTATCACCCCAATTATACTGCTTATGCTCTATTGTATGTTATAACACCCAAATACACCTCTAAATTCCTTTGCTAAGCTCTTTGTATCTTGGTGATGGCGGAATATAGAATAGAAAAGAAAAATAAAAGTTTGAAATGATGGAAAAACTAAGGAATGATCTTGAATACCCTCCCCCCAACTAATCCTGCTAAGTGACCACACCTAGCTCGTACATATAGGGTGAAGAGATCAAGGGAAAGTAGTGAAAATTTAAAATATTCTATTTGAAATGCTTGAATGAATAATAAATATACATAAAATCAATAATCTTAAATGATAATGATGATTGTTGAAGCATAGAGTACTTGAAGTTATTATGTGAATTGATTTGCAACTCACATGTAGAAGTTGAATTGTGCCATGCAAGTAAATTTAAAAAAGACTTGCCATGATGGATATGAGTTGTGTGTGGTTATGATATGCAGTGATCGTTTGACACATGGGTATTAGGCTAGAGGTGATGGATGAAAAGAAAAGGCTACGTACGGTAGAGATGAAAAGGTGATGTGATGGAATGAAGTGGACATGTATATAAATACATGTAAAAAAAAGATGATGCAAATGCAATATGAATGGATATATAATGATGGATATGTGAATGCTATAGGTGCATGTAACAATAAGTCCCTTTATTTGTGGTTCGTGTTGCTGCAAATCCCTTCTATAGTTTCTCACTCGTTGAAGAAATGAAGATTGTTGATTATCACTTGTGCACTGTGTGTACATGAAATATGTGAAGAAATTATACCTATGGAACAATAGTGGGTGAGTTGTGTAGCTCGTCTACTGATACATTTGTAGAGCTAGTTGTTTTTGTTGCTGAATTTTCCATGTCAGACTCAAATTGTTGTGATGTAAGAAGGAAGTCATCCTTTTGTAATGGTTTCTTATAAAGCTTCAATCTGTGACCATTGGCTAGCAATAAGAACCTTACTTCATTAATTGTCTATAGTTTTAATACTCCATTCATATAGACTCCTTATTTTATATGGCCCAAGCCATCTAGTTTGTAATTTCCCTTTGTAATCTTTGTATCTAGAGTCATAAAGTAGAGCCCAGTCATAATCTTTGTATCCTTTGTCTTAATAAATTGATCATGCCAATAGATACTTTGATTTTGGATAACTTCGATGTGGTGGATGGCTCCTATTCTATTTCATCCAATGCATTTAGGTTGTGCAATCTCTCCTCCTATGTTGTTGACAAATCCATACCCAATTTAACTATTATCCTCAATGTTTTATACTCAAATTTTATAGGAAGCACTATATTTTTACCATACACTAGTTCATATGGTGTAAAGCCTATTGTGGTCTTCCAAGTTATTCTATAAGACCAAACTGCCTTAGGTAATCTAGCTACCCAATCCTTCCTATGAAGTCGCACTGTCTTTGTGAGGAGGTTTTCAAATTCCCAATTTGTGACTTCCACTTGCCCATTTGGTTGAGGGTGATAAGGTTTAGAATTTTTGTACCTAATCTCATATTCCTAAACTAATTTGGTGATCAGATCTGATGTAAACTGAGGTCCTTGGTATGTTACAATTTCTCTTGGAACTCCATATCTTGTGAGCATGTCTTCATAGATAAACTTTGCCATATTCCCATCTCTTGCAAACTATAAAGTCCTAATCTCTACCCAATTTGTAAGGTAATATGTATAGAACAATATGTATTCTTTGTTGTTTGATGTTGGTGATATGGGGCCAATAAATTATAATCCCCATTTGTCAAAAGGTGTTATTGCTAGTTGTGGCTGCAATGGCATTTCATCTATTTTTGTTGGCCTTCTCATTCTTTGACATCTATCACAACTCTTGGCATATTTTACTACATATTTATGAAGAGTTGGCTAATAATAGCCAGTATTTAGAATCTTAAGAGTTGTCCTCTTTGTTGCAAAGTGTCCCTCGTAGGGTTCATCATGGCATGCTCTGAGGATATCATATATCTCATCTTCTCAAATGCATCTTCTCATTATGTTGTATGGGCCTATGTAGAATAAGTATCCATCTATCCATGAGTAGGGAAAGATTTTCTAAACTAATTACCTCTTTTTCCTTGGTGAGAAATGGGGTGGTGTCTTTTCTGCTACAAGATAGTTGGCAATATCTATATACCAAGGTGTGTGCAGAGATAAAGCAAATAAATACTCATCTAGGAAGGAGTCATCAAAAACATCTTCTTCTAATTTGGTTGGTAGTCTAGATAGAAAATCTACCACCACATTGGCTTTACCTGGCTTATCTAGAATGGTAATGTCAAATTCTTGCAGTAATAGTAACCACATGACAAGCCTACCACCAACCATTGGTTTATTCATGAGATACCTTATTATTGTATGATCAGTGTGTATGAACATTGAATACCCTACAATGTAATGTCTAAATTTATTTATTACATGAACCACTACTAACATCTCTTTTTCATTCATTGTATAATTGAGCTATGCCCTTTGAAGATTTTTTTTGATATAATATATGGCATACTCCTTGTTTCCTTCTTTTTGTCCCAGCACTGCTCGTATTGCAAAATCAGAAGCATCTGCATGAATATGAAAAGGGAGATTCCAATTTTGTCCTCTTAAGGAAAGTTTCTTAGTTAGTGCTACCTTGAGAGCTTCAAATGCAGTTTGACAAGCAGTTGTCCATTCAAACTCTACATCTTTAGATAATGGGACAAATAGTGGAGCTGCAATTTTGCTAAAATCTTGGATAAATCTTCTGTAATATCCAACACGACCAAGGAAAATTCTAACATACTTTTGTCTTTGAGGCACGTGGAGTCTTGATATCACCTCAACTTTGTTTGGGTCTACTTGAATTCCTTCATTGGACACAAAATTTCCCAAAATAATTCCCTCAGTCATCATTATGGAGCATTTCTCATGACTCTAGGATATAGGTTATTTTCTTGACATATTTTTAGTACCTTCTCCAATTTTCCAAGTGCTTCATCATATGTATTCCCATAAGTTGTGAAATTTTCCATGTAAATCTCCATGGAATCATGTGCAAAGTCTGAGAATATGCTCAGTACTACCCTCTAAAATGTGACTGGTACATTGCATAGCCAAAATGGCAAGACAAAATAAGCATATGTACCCCGAGGGCATGTGAAAGTTGTCTTGTCTTGGTCTTTTGAGACTATTTTAATTTGATTATAGCCACTAAATCCATCCAAAAAGGAAAATTAATTATTTCCTGCTAATGAATCAAGTACTTGGTCAATGAATAGAAGTGGAAAGTGGTATTTCCTAGTTGCAACATTCAACTCAAGATAGTCTACACACACTCTCCCTTTTCCTCCTTTCATAGGCACAATCACTAGTGGAGACACCCACTAACTGTCAAAGATAGGATAGATAAATCTTACATCCAATAATTTTTGTAAATCTAATTTGACTATATCTCAGACTGCAAGATTCATTCTCCTTTGGGGTTGTTTAACTGATTTGAAGCCATCATTGATGTAAATCCTATGCATGCACAAGGTTAGGTCTATCCCCTTCATATCATGATAATCCCATGCAAAGGCTATTGTGTGTTCCTTCAACACTGTTAATGGTGAGGTCTGTTGTGCAACAGTCAGTTGACTGTTTACAGTCAATGTTTTTCCCAACATAATCTCTAAACTCAAGGATGATGTTTGAATAGATGAAATTTCAAATCCTGCTATGTTTGGAATGCAATGATATAGTAACAGAGTGTGGAAAATTTGGGAAACTGATTCAGATGAAGTGGAAGGGATTATATTTTGTAGAGGATCTTGTAAACATGTTAGACAATCATGTTGCTATGGGTCCCTATCATAGTTATTTTGAATGATGTTTGCAATCAACTCATCTTCATCTTGGTTTTCTAATAAGGGGTTGTGTTTAATAGTCACCAGAGTTTTAAGGGGTATTGATCTTCCTCATCTAGGGCTAGCCAGATAGTTTGTTCTAGGTCTACAAGTGGTTGGGTTGGTGGATAAAGAATTAATTTCTTAGTCACCTTCCTATTGGAAATTATCACATTTCCATATCTGCAACCTATGAAGGCATCTATTGTTGCCAAACAAGGTCTCCCTAAGATGAGGGGATATCTTGCAAGATTAGCTTTAGGTTGCAATACCATAAAGTCTATAGGGTACTCCCATGAATCTAATGTTACTACCAAATCTTCAATGATACTCTTAGGTTTGACTATGGACCTATCTGCCAACTATAGCACAATAGGTGTAGGTCTGATCTCTATTAGCTATAATAATTTCATGATTTCTTTGGTAATTACATTAATAGATTCTCCTAAATCAATTAAGGTGTTCTTAATGAGAGTGCCATTTATTTTGACATCCACTACAAGGATCCCATAATCTACATACTTGGGGACAGTTATGTTTCCCAACATAATGAATGCAAGTTGTCCTAAGACATGTATAATGTAAAGATCTTTTCACTTCTTGTCTAGCTTTGAGGCATGGCTCTCTCACTGTGTTAGTATAAATAGAAACATCCTTAATAGCCTAGATGAGGGGTATTTTGATGTAAACATCCTTGATTTGTCCCAAAGATCAGGTTCAGCTTGTGATTGATGTTTTTGGATTGTTAATCTCCCATGGAATGGAGGCTATGGACTTTTGGTTATTGGATTGACTTGATTTGTGTCAGGTCCGTTATATTATTAGTCCATGGGCTTAGTTGGGAGTTCCTCATCAATTAATTCAGTGATACGAGGAGATGAAGGCCCAATTAACATCTTCCCTGGTATGAGGTGTACATCACTCACCTCAACCCCATAGGTGGGGTATTGCATGGTGTCATTAGTGTAAGATTGTTGAATAGGCTTATTATTTGGGTTAAGTGCAGGTTGTGCTAGCAATTGAGATGCTCTTGGTGGATTTGGTGTAGTTTTCAAAGGGTTTGACATTATAGCTTGTTGTTGTGGATGCTAATAGTTGAGATTTTGATTTTCCCATTGCTAACCTCTTTGCCATTGAGGTTTCCATTGATTTTTCTAGGGTGGCCATTGAGAACTATAATTAGGTCCTTAATAATTATGAGGTGGGCACATGTTTTTTTTTTGTTGATTCCAATTGGATTGAGGCATTGTCCATTATTGGTTTTGCATATTGGCCCAAGATTAAGGGTTCCAACTAGGAGATTTTGCATTGTTACTAGGAAATGACATGTTATAACTAAAAGGATCTTGGGGCATACCTTGTCTTGGCTACCATGGTTTGCATTGAGCTATATAGAACACTTGACCATCTTCACCTTCCAATGCATGAAATTCTGATGTCCCTTGCTTATCTTCAGAGATACTTGCCATCTACTCACACTTGCAATTGGTCCTTCTATGTCTACAATGTGGGCAATATTTTGTAAGGGCTAATTCTACCTCTTATTACTTATTTTTGATATGGAGGGTGTCTAATTATGTATCCAGATGGTTGATGATATACTCCTTCATATTTTACAAAAGAATTCTCAGCTCTACTCCAGAGACTCCATTGGATGATTTACTGATGGAAGATGCCCTGTCTCCTATAACCCTCTTGGTGAAAGACCTTGAATAGTTCCTACATGCTTTATAGATTTCCTCAAATGGTTCTTGTTGGATGTCTCCTGACCCAATGAGGTTAAGTGCATCCATGCAATCCTCATTAACGCCTCTCAAGAATATTAACTGTAGGGATTCATCAGAGAGTCTATTTTGGTGGGATTTCTTAAGGCATAATAGAGATCCTTCCACATAGTCTTTCAGGGATTCATCTTCCTTTTGTGATATCTTAAAGATGTCATCCCTCTTTCTATCTATACCTATGTAGTAATCCTAGTACATTTCCAAGAACTTTATCTTCATGATATTCCAATTAGGAACAACATCTTTTCCCAAACCCATGAACCATATTAGAGCAACATCCTTCAATGTTGTTGGAAACAATTTGAGCCTATGTGTATCTGTGATATAGCCATAGCTTCTACATTAACACGTCAAACTCAAAAAGGAAGGTGTCTAGATCCTCCATGACCAACCCCTCGAAGACAAGTAGTGTTGAAGGAGGTATGTTCTTAAAAGCAATAGCTCTCTCTTGGTTGGCAATGGGGAACTCAAACGTAACATGCTCTAGTGGATCCTCAACTGCTACATCAACCATGATGTCAATGTGTATTTGGAAAGTCTCCTTTGTTTCTAATGTAGGTACTAGTGTCAAGGATGATTCTTCTTCAGGAATACCCTCGCTCTGTTTATTGTGTTCACCGGTATCTTGCAATGCTTCATGTGCTGAAGGGAGAAATATTCCTTGAGTGACTTGTTTCCTCCACATACAATGATTATGAATCTTTGGATCAGTGGTTCTTGCACATTGTTAGTAAAGTGTGTTTGTATTGATGGCTAAAACCTTATTTACCCTAATGTTGGAAACAAAATACTAAACTATAAAATATTGAAATTACACAGGAGAATCCTCAATGTAGCACCGTCCCTAACAACAACACCAAAAATGTAAGGCCTTTCTAATGTCTGATTAACTTGGTGTTTGCAAGCAGACACATAATTCAGAGGATGGGTTCCTAACTGGACAGTTCACCAAACCTTTACAAAAGGCTTCATTTAATTATCAACCAAGGCTCGTAAGATTTTGATAGTGTTGACACTATATGTGCATTCAAGGATCCTACTATGCCCTATATCGATGAAACATAGGTGGTCACACATGTATTGAAATGGTAAAAGATAGAAAAGGAAATAAAGCATGAAATTGTTGAACATAGAAACTAACATAAATTTGTTGCTTATGTTGCGAGTACTTACTGCTTATTACTATAACTGCTAATTATTAAATTTAAACTTGCAACTAACTAATACTTCTATCTTTTAACTCCTAACACCTAACCTCTAACTTCTCTAGAGAACAACTCAATTTAATTCATACTATAGAATATCATTCATAAAATTCACATGAATATAATTGGAAACATGTCTTAAATAAATTAATAATGTAGCATCTAATCTAGTAACAAAAAATAAGGTGGGTTGGCAATACCTCGAGTGGCCCTTGCTCAAGTTGTTGCGCCCATAGAAGATATCAAATATGTACTATTTGATCAACAATTCATGACAACAAACTAAACTCTTTTATTACATAAAAATTGAACTTCTTATATTTTGACAAGAATCTCTAAAAGATTTCTCATTTAGTAGTACATATCTATTGCAACTTAATAACAGTAAAACTAACATCAGTTACTATTAATTGGTAAAAACAATCGTACTGTTACTACCACTAGATCTGCTCTTCAACCATAGATCCCAATATATAGGCTCGGGAGGAGTCTTATTAATAAAAGGAATAAAAATAGAACATTAATGCACGTGTCCAATCTCCCTCAAGGATATGAATAGGACAAGTCTTGAAATAAAAAAACCATAAAAGAAAACTAGGACTCTGTCCCTAATGGTTAATTGCCATGATAGGAACATGTTTCCTGGAAATTGTCACGTCGTGGGTTACTCCTATTTGGAATAAACTTCTTCTTCTAGTTGTCTTATTGGTGGATAAAAGTGCATTTGTGATGACTCATGGCTGACTATTCAAATAGCCACCTTCACTTCCCTCTGGAATTAATGTTCTCCAATTATTTTGGCTCTCCCCTGCAACCATCCATAGTCCTTTATTGCAGGTTGGAAGTCTAGTTGTTGTGGGCTACAATCTTCTTTGTTGCAAGATGTTAGTTTTTCTACCAAGGCATTCACATCTTTAACAATCAAAATTAAACCATAAAAACATACTAAATACTATGAACATTCATACATCCACATAAGCATATATCAATATATCATATTTATATTTTCACATGTTTAGGTTTGTCGAAGTGCATAAAAGGCATATGAAAGATGTATGAAGTCTTGGAAATGTTTGTGAAACTTAGGAAATGAAATGATAAAAGCATAACTGATGAAGGAAAAACTAGCCATTATCTAGACGCATCATAAATACTATCCTATATCTAATCATTGAGGGAGGGTTTTCCACCTAGTTATTAATTCCCTTAAATCAAGCAATTATGAATCAAATCTTCTTAGATAGTAAAGTAAATAGTACTAACAATGCCAACATAGTGGGTATGTAGTCCCCAAAGTTAACACAAATTTACAAGACCCATATGAATGCCACAACAACTTCACAATTTAGCATGATAATAAATTACAATAAATCTAATATAGCTAGAACTGATGCAACTTAGCCAACCTTCAACAAATATTGCATAAATGTTGCAAATCTCTTGTGCATATGGAGAATACCTTCATAGTTTATGTGGACCATTTTGAAGGACTGGAAAACCGCTCCAGTAACTTCAATTAAATTTATAGCAAAATCTTGAGATGTTTGAATAGAATAGGGGCTCCACATAAAACCTTGCAAAAAAAAAAAGCAACCTTATATGTTTTTTTCAGATGCACATATAAAACAATATCATCCAAGTAATGATCAAAAGATAGAATTAATGAAGGCCTAAAATTCGATTCTTACATTTTTGTTCAAGTTTTTGTTTTAAAGATTTTGCACGATGTCAGTTGTTTATATTTATGGAATTTACCAAATTCAAAGAGAATTTTGAGTAATTATTTGAATATTCCCCTTTTGTTCCAGTCAATTTTTTTGTGCCAGTGAGGTGTTATTTTGGTGAATTTATATGATTCAGTGGAAATATGAGACAAAAAAGGAATCTTTCTAAGAAATTAAATGATTTACTTCTTAAGAAAATTCTCTGATGTCTGAATGTTAGAAATAGAAACAGGTTCTAGTGTATAACCATATCTATCATATAGTCACCCTGTAATTTGGCGCAGAGGCTAGATTCTATTATCGATCTTCCCCCAAAATTTTGTAATTGTGGAGTCTATTCCAGATCAAGAAATTGTGAAAAGAAACCTATACTTGATAAATTTATCTAATCTCCACTCTAAAAATTCCATAGCCAACCAATTTGTCCATCATACTAAAGCATACAAAGCAAAGATGAAATTGGAAATTGTGAATGGTAGAGGCATAAATGAAGTTTGATCGCTTATGAATACATAGTAATTTCAATCAGATTATTATGTAAACAGGGAGACTATATATCATATCTATTTATATTTCCAGGAGCAGCACACATTTAACTTTTTCTGCTTCATATTAACTAGCACTTGCATCAAAGGAGGTGCAATGGTTACGCCAATTATATTTTTATAATTTATGTTTGAGAGGAGGTCTATAACTGATGGGAAGTTTATAGATCCATTGTGGATCGAAATATCCTCATGTTACAAGCCATCCACAAAATATCCTCATGGTACAAGTCAAAATTGGGTAACTTAACATAGAACTTGGTGTGAAGAAGAATGTTGTAAAAGTTGGTGTGAAGAAGAATGTTGTCTCGCTTAATAGAAAAAATATCTTTAAAATATTTTAATAAATATTTTTTCCATAAAGTTTAGTCTTTCATTCTTTAATAAACATTTATATTTTTATATTTGGCTAACATTTTTGAAATATAAAATATATTAGATGGTACAATTATGATGTCAAATAACATAGATTTGTTATCATCTTTTTTAATTTAAAAAATAAATTATGTATCTAGTGGGTGGATAAAAAATAGATTTTTAAATATTTTGGTAATATATTGTGTGTTTCTAGTTTTTCTAAGTCTATAACTATTGACTATCATGAGAAAAAAGTTTTTGTGAATGAAATTTCAAATGAGCATTCAAATAAATTTTTTTGGTAGATGTTGATTATTATCCTTTACACTCGTTTTCTTATCTATTATCATTTCAATTGATAAATCATGATAATAATAATTTGACTATTAACCATTTTAATACTTACTTTCTCTTCATATATTTGTTTTTCAATTATATATTTATAATAAATTTAAAAGTAAATAATTATATAAATTATATATTAATTAAAAAATTTAAATCACAAAAATATTGATACATAATCTATATTTTTATTTTTATAATTAAAAATATTTAACTTATTATATTTTTTTTATAATATATTTGTTATTTTTTATATAAATTTTTATTAGTTATTTTTTACATATAATTCTCTTATTTTAACATTTTAATATTTTACTTCAAGAATAAAATCAGTATATTACTGTTAAGAAGTAGTAAATGTTATTGTTTTTTATGAAATTTATCGAACATGCTAAATTTTAAATGACAGTCCATTAGTTTCAAGTGATTTATGTTAGTATTTTAAACTTAATATTGTGGCCAAGATAAATAAATAATAGCCATTGAAGATTTTTCTTTTCAAAATCTTTGACAGAGTAAACCTCCATGACGATAAATTACAACAAGCATGTCATCCACATCAAGGATCCCATCATGTCCACCTGCAATTCAATGCAGCCCAGTAGGAGTTTTGGTCTAGACTGGGCATATCCAATCCAAGATATAGATTACAACAAGCATGTCATCCACATCAAGAATCCCATCATGTCCACCTGCAATTCAATGCAGCCCAGTAGGAGTTTTGGTCTGGACTGGGAATATCCAATCCAAGATATAGATTACAACAAGGATCATGTTCATCTGCAATTCAATGTAGCCCAGTAGGAGTTTTGGTCTAGACTGGGCTGCTCCATTGAGAATAAAAAATGATGCCTTTGTTCTCCTTGGTTGCTCTCCTACTTCATGTCTATATGATCCCAATAACTACCTCTGTGATATTGGAAATGCACATATCTGTAGTAGTTTGTATGCATGTCCAGGGATTGGAGGGATGGATTTGCCTATCCATGCACCCATATCGAGTTGCTGTGTGTATTCCCCCATCAATCTTGGGGACCTACTATTGAAATCAAGTAAATATAGATTTCAGAAAGTCAGATAATAATTTAGTACTCTTACTGCCATAGATACCAAACAAAACAATTTCAAACCCTGTTTCGAAGTAGCTATGTATTAAGCCTTTAAAAATGTCACTTATGTGAATCCCTGCTGCTCCTTAGACATGTTCAAGTCTGGAGTACTTAGCAACTCAGCATTTACTCTCTAAATAAAGAAAGAAAAACTACAAAATAATAAATAGAAACAAAATATTAAAGCCCACTTTAAAAAGACAACCTAAACTAATGGCATCCCTGACCACGCTTTAGAACTCCCATACTTTTTAATTTGTTTATAATCCAGAAGACTAATTTTAGACTCCTCCTATCTGCAATCATGACTTTCATTTTGTAAAGGAGTTATTAGATTTAGAAATATTTCTATAATAATATCTCTGAAGCATTCTCCGTGATAATTTTGACTGAAGAATTTTAAGCAATAAATTTTGAATGAATTAATTTGTTAAATTCCTGCATTTTTTCAATAGTTGACCATTTCTATGCATTTTGTCAAGCAAATGTTGAATTTAGAAAGATTTCCATGATAACTTTTGCTGAAGAATTTAAACACTATTTGGCATTTTTAAAATTAACTTTTTTCAATGGGAAAAATGTAGAGTTGGCAATTAGGGGAGAGTATCCGGTGGTTGAGCATCCTAATTTCGTGCTTCTAATTATCTTATGTGGAAATTTAAAATCACTCCCAATTTTTTACAACAGCTTACTTGGCAAGTCCCCTGCTTATAACTAAGGTTTCAGGGCAACATCAGCATGCTTTTTGTCAAGGTGTCCAAAAAGGCCCAAAAAAAAGTGAGACCAATACTTATGCATTCACAGAATCAGAATGTTTTATTGAGCGCTAATGTGGAATCACATGATTGGTTGCTTTTTAGATCAAAGGAATACATTTTGTTTAATTATGGGTAGTGATCATCAATACTAACAACTTTAAAGTCACAACTATGAGTCCAATATTGATAAAAATATTGAGCATTATATAAACAACTACTATCACAACTATTGAAACATGTTCAGGTACTGGATCCTCTCCCCTAAAACATTTTAAACTCGATTTTTAAAAATTGATCATTTTGATAACCATTATTGACATCATGAAACTTCAAAGATCCTGAATTTTATAAGACGAGATAAATGGCAAGTACTAGATATTTCTGGAAACCAACTTTTTAATTATTATTTAAGGAAACAAACAACATAGAACTATTTTACTTCAAATCTCTTGAAATTTTTACAGCTGAGAAAATTCCTAATTAATACTAAGAGATTGTTGCCTATGTACTGTGTTATAAGGACCTCAATTCTGTTTTGATTGTAAGTGAATGCTTAAGTTCTGAGTATTGAATTGTTGGTGTTAATAATTTTCTTAAAACTTGCATTAGAATGGTTGGTCTTATAAGGAACATAATTGTGTTTTGACTGTAATTGAATGTTTATGTTGTGTCTTCAATTTCACATATTCCCTTTTTTTATAAAACATGCATTAGCCCTTTTGCAGGTAATAATATGTTACTCGTTATTTGTGTAATGGATTATTTAAACTAATAATCAGTAAACACACTTTTTTTGACTGTAAACATGCTTGGCATTTAAACAGTGGATTATAATTGTAGTTTGTTGTAGTGTTATTGGACTTAAATAGTTAGCATTTCCAACTTTATATTATAATTGTGTGAGTTGATAATGCTGATGGGCATTGCAATTTGAAGCTCAATTTGATTTTGATAGATGGTTGCACTGTCTATGTAAATTGCAGGGAGCTGGAACCATTGTGTGCCAAAATATAGCAATATTAGTCTCTTTGAGGAGTGAAGATTTGAGCTATGTGATGTTTACTTGTGGATATTCAAATGTAATGGAACCAGTAAGGAAGCTCAATAGAAAAGACACAAAATTTCCCTTACCGGAATACAGAGCCCCTGTAACAATTAGGGTCAAAGGAACAAAGTCTCAACATCAAAGTAGAGAAATGTCTAAATTTTTGGATAATAATTCAGTTTCCATTAGAGATGCACATAAAGGAGGTTTGCCAAGTCTAAATAAACAGAAAAGGGCAATATTGGCTGGAGAAGTGAATTCTAAAGCTTCTAAAGCAAGACACCCTAGTTTAACAAAATCCCTTCAGGATAAGCCCTCTAAAAGTGCATTTATAAATTCTTCACCGTCAAAAAGCAATATGACGACAATATCAATTTCTGCCAAAATGATGAAGAACCAGATCAACAAAATAAACTATGTTTCTAATTCAAACTTACCAATGCATTCAGTTGTTACAAATAATAATGTAAAGTTTAATCTTATCAATTTTGATATGTATGAGCAAGAATTGTTAGATTTGAATTTGCTTCCTGAAGGACGTCTCTAGAGAAGTTGATTATACCACCTATTTCTACACGAGAAATCTGAAAGGATTATTTCTGGAGGATTTTATAGTTTTGATGGATCGGTATTGAGTCTGATTGAGGAGGCTTCTCTAATTCTTAATAGCCTATTGCAGATGAGTATAATATAGATTCTTGTTCTAATCCAACCATACTGAGTGATTCAATAATTGCAGATGCTGATTTTGAGAGCAATTTTCCCAATTTACTATTTGATAGACATTTGCCCGAGAAACAGATTATCACTTCTTTTTCTACACCAGAGAAATTTGAGAGAGATAATGCCATAGGATTTTATAGCTTTGACGGATCAAAGTTCAGTCCAATTGAAGAGGCTTTTCTTGTTCTTAATAACTCAATGGACGATCTGTTTACCTCTCTTGTTTCTACTAAGGTGATGTCAGAGAATGTACCCATAGAAATGCTTCATTTGATTGATATAATGACCCAACACTGACATTGCTGTTAATTCTCCCACTTTGTTTCCATCCATGGTCTGCAGAAACAGAGATTACTTCAGATAATCCAGCCTCATATGATAAATATATCTCTATTGATTCATGTTTCTTCAATAGTTCTGAATCATCACAGTGGACAATGGACGATTCTAGATCAATAATTTTTAAGATAAGGAAGAAACACACCAAATGCATGGCTGGAGTAGAAGGGTTTTCTAATCCAAGCTTTCTGAGTGAGCCAGTAGCTGTAGATGATGAAGCTGAATGGGATCTTCTCGGTTCTGGAAGTAATGAACAAAATTCTAACTTTTAATTGGCTCTCTGGTAAACTGCTACCAAAGAAAGAGATTCTTACTTCAAATTCTACTAATGGAGGAGTTCATAGCTTTAATGGGTCCAGGTTTAGTTCGATTGAAGAGGCTTTTCTTATTCTTAATGACCCAACTGCAAATGAATATGCTTGAGTTGCTAATAAGAATGAGAAACATCTCAAGATATTGAACTCAAAGATAATGAATAGGCTTTTCTTTATTGGAGGAAAAACTACGATATGGAAATCCCAAATCAAGGAGAAGTATAGGACATTAAAGATGAGCTTTTATCTCAAAAAGTAGTTGTATGACCGGTTTTACAAAAATTACCTGAAAGATTTGTAAATTATGACTGTTAATCCAAATTCTACTATTTTTCTGTTTTCCTTCTCTTGGATGTTTTAATTAGAGCATTGTGATTTTATTTACAAACAAATTTATTGAAATTAAATGCTAAAACATGAGTTACATTCAAATAAGAGATGTGTCAGAGATGTACCAATCAACTCGAATCAGAAATGGACTCATCATCAAGAGGGTAATATGTTTGTTCATTCTACATTCCCTGCCAATGTGCAACATGCACATGATCCAATAATACAGCTCATCCTGTCCAATAACAAGGCACTGTGAGACCTCTATGAGTTGGCCTGAGACAACCTCTCTCATATTATAGGGTAAATTCAGTCTTGTGCCTAATAATTCGACATATTTGGTTATATGATACGTTTGGTTGATGGGTGCTCTGCTTTAGGGGAAGTGTTCTTGTTCTATGATATCCATAACCTTTTGCAGATTTATTACTCTTCACTGATAACTTTGTTGTTTTCTTTCAAATTTTGCATGGCCTTCTGCAACCTCTTCTGGTTGGGAAAATTTCAAAAATAGATACCTATTATTTTGTACACACAACTTGAACGACTAAATAAGCATAATTTGTTTCCCTTCTTCAGAAATATCAATTAGACCATTTCATTTTCTTGGCCTTAATGTTGATTTAATTGACTGCTACATTCGTTGAAGGGATTTTGATGGCTGCAAGGATAGTGTTCCATTTCTTAACTCCAAATATTTTTAGAGCTATGTATCTAAATGATCTTAATAAACAAGGTTGAGAACATAATAATCTTCAAGTTTTCTAGAACATTGATGACCTAAACTATCAGAAGGGTTTTGATCCCTATTTGACTGTATTGTTAATCTTGACTGGCTAGAAAGCTTTGTCATTTTTTACTGTAACTAATGATCCCTCTTAGTGATATTAGGGCCATCTTCTTGAAAACGAACTTGATAAGTATAAGCTTGGGTATTACCGTTTCTTTGTGAAATTGACTATACATTATGGAATAGACCTGAGCATGGCTGCAAGAATCATACATGGTTAAGATTGTGGTCTCTATAAAGTGTGAATGATCGTGTGATCTCTGTCCCATCCCTCTTCCTTATTGTCAACCTTACAAAGCAGTCCCAATTGCAAAATAGTATGGAAAAGCAATAAAATAACAAAGCAAATTGTTAAAAAAACCCAAAACTCATTGTCTGAACAAATAAGCAATAAAGCATGGAAAATATCATATACTTGTAAATTTTAACACCCTATTACACATTAGCAGATTCATCTTCATCTGTAGCTAAAGCACTACTAACCAGGGGGACTGAGGGGTGAGCAATGTGAGTAAGCGTGATAATCCCAGTTATGAATCTAAAGCGGTGTTGTCAATGGTACTCAAAGACAAATAATAAACACAGAGATGATGCCTAGATTCTGCTTCAAACCATAGGATTTCAAACCCCAGCAAAAGCAAACAAAATTGTTTCTCGGTCGCATACAGATTCCAAAAGAGTAAAATTCACTAAAACTATGGCAAGTCATTTACCTCAAGATTTTGCACAAATTGCGTCATAGTGTGAACGATGCTAATGAGAAAAAATTAGTGAAGTTTGCAGGAAAAATTAATGAAACCCTAGCACAGAAGAATATTTTTCAGATGAGACGAAACCTATCTCATTCGGTTGCTGCTAAACAAAAGCTTTTAAAGAGTAATGGCAGTGTTGTTATTTTTAGTTTAGCACAGGCAGTGTTGTTAACTTCAGTTTTTTGTATAGAGAAAAGGATAAGGCGTGTAAAGTGAAGTTTTCCGGGCGACATTTTCCAGGCATTAGGAATAGACAGCGAGATTTTTATCAGGAGATTTTTTCAGGCATGAGACAATTTTCAGTCAGGCGTGAGACAATTCTGTGGGCTGTGCCCACAATAAATAGCCTATCGGCTAAAAATAATTTTAACACAGAAAATATTCATCAGACATATAAGAAACATTCCACCATGTCCCTAACTCTGTGATTATGGGGCATGAGCTATCAACGAACTCCCCAATGATCATGTATTCTTTAATCCACAGGCACAAAATGCAAACATTCTCTTACTATAAACTCTCGTAGGTCAGAGACTTGCAAAATAAATAACGAACGATCGGCCTGTCTGGACTGGCGATAATGGGTAGAACCTAACATTGAACGTGGTAGAGAAGGGATACAACCGCACAACGAGCTGCATGAATGAAACCCTATAACGCGTAAGAGAGAACGGGAGGTCATCGCTCAAGGGTTTTACCTATAAATTTATTTTAAAGACCTCTTGAGTGGTGAGTTTATGTCCATTCCACTACCGTTCGTTACAGTCGAGATCATATTTTAACTGCAAGTGAAGACCAAACGTCTAGAACGTCAATTTAAATCTTATAGAGTTTTTATGTACACGAATCAATTGCTTCAACTATGCAACACCTCTCGGCGTAACAACAATAAAGTGGATCTAAGTTCCAAAAAAGGTTCTATGTTCTTGAACTTTTTTTTATCTTTCTAAGGTTTATGATAAGGATAGTTGGAAATTTTTGGAAGGTATCTTATATGTATTTTTTGTTTTGATGATAATTATATTTAATGGATAATGGTGTTTCATATTTTTCTCCTTTTATTTAATATAAATGGTTCTTTTTTTACTATTTTTCATTTCGAAAGAGGGTTATGTACCAATGTGATATTCTTTTTCAATATATCTTTCTCATTCTAGTAAAAGGACGATATTTTTGTAAAATATCTTAATGTTCAAGTTCTATTTTTGTCTTTTACATTATAAAAAGTATGAATCCACTTTCCCATATTCAATTTGCGGATACCACTTGTTTTATGGGTAATATCACTCTTGAGGAAGTTATTTCTCTTATGCAAGTTCTTGACATTTATATCAATGCATGTGGTCAACTCTTAAATGAATAGAAGTCTCAAGTTTTTTTCCATACTAACCCTCACCCTATTCCTTAAAACCATTCCATTGTTCTCTATTCTCAAGGATCCTCTAAATCATGAATGCTCTCAGATTGTATTTATTTTGGACACGAATTATCAAATGACAACCTAAAAAACGAGATGCTATGATTAAATTGCAAGTGTTTTATTCCTACATCTACATGCTTGATGTTTTTGATATGCAATGCTAAATGATATGATGTTAAGATTATATTACTGATGTGTTTAAATGATTGTTGAGATGATGTTGTGATAATAATGCAAAAGCTATGTGAAATGCTATATGAAAATGCAACAATTAGAATTCTAGAAATAAAATTTCCATAATAACACTAATTTAAGCTAAATACAAAATGCTAAACTAAAATGCTATGCTAAGCTCACAATGCTGATATGATTTATGTAGAGTAGATTTATGCTTTTATCTCTATATCAAAAGTTGTAAATGAGCCTCTATTTATAGATTTCTCCAAGGCATATTGTGATGTGGTAGGATTCAATGGTCAAGATTTAGTCTGGAGAGATCGACGGTGGAGGATGAATAAGTTGGAGGGAATCGTGGAGGATGTTCCCTTTAGGAAGAAGTCATGTGCCTCCAATCTTGTTAGGAGTTTGTTGATGGAAATTTCCATTTAGAAATTAGAAATATTTAAATTCGTTTGACACATGGTGAGGTGGAAGGAGGTTAGAGAATTATGTAGGAATGTGACAAAATTTGAATTTAAAAATTCAATTTTAATTGAGAGGGAATTAATCAAATAAAACAAATTATTTAAATTTGTTTATTTAATTAAATTAAGAAGAAAATGATTTGAGATAGGAAGAAATTAGAAAATGAACTATATAAATAAATTTTGCAATTTATTTATAACTAGAGGAATTTAAGATTTATTAATTAAATAACTAGTATTTAATTAATTTTCTCCAGACCAATTTTAGGTGTATACATTTTGTGCCTCTTTGAAGTGATGTGTTTACACATTGCTTCAAAGAAAAAAAAAATTGTCAGACCGTGATAATAAAAATTTCGAAATGCCCCAAAAGCTGATTTTTGAGTGATGACAGATATATGCCTCCTCAGGAGATAAATTAGGGAATTTTTGAATTTTTGATGATTTGTTGAATTTTTTAAAATTTTGATGATTTTCTGATGATTTGCAAATTTTATGATGCGAGAACAATTTATCTCTCAAAAAATTGATACTAAGCCTACCACAATTGATTAATTGATTAAAGGCCCCTTTGAAAAAAAATAAAATAAATCCCACCATAATTCTCACTTAATTACCCCTTTTAATAGGTGAAAAGGTGAAAAGAGAGCTCATTTGTGTCATTTGCATTTTGAAAATTGGAGTGATTGAGAGAGCTAAGATGGATAAGATTCCATGTCACACCCACTAATTTGAGCAAGTTCGCTGCCATCAGCACCCAGACATGTATGGACCTCCGATACGTACCCGAGAACCTCTTTGCTTTTGCAAATTGCATTGAATTTCTTGCTTTTTGCTTGATTTAAAAGTTGGTTTTGCTCACATTTTTAGCATAAGAATGAATTTTTAGCGCATAGGGAACTCGCTTTAGCGCATAGGATCTGAGGAATCCCAAAGATTAGATTAGCGCATAGGGAACTCGTTATAGCGCATTTGGTAACTGTTATCGTGCATCAGATGAATTAGCACATACATGAGATGTTTTAGCGCATTGAAGCCAAATTTGATGATTTTTTATGTTTCCTCCTTGTTTTTGATGGTTGATGATTGTGTGAGTCAATGATTTAATGTTGTTGATAGATTAGATGATGATTGACCTCATGATAGGCGAGGATCAATGATAGGATAGGTGATGATTGACCTCATGATAGGTGAGGATCAATGATAGGTTGATTGATTGACCTCATGATAGGTGAGGTGCATTGCTAGATTGATTGATAGGCTAATTGATTTGTGATATGCTATGATTATAAGAGGATGGCCTAAGAGTGTTGCAGATTCAGGAGCGCTTCCCAAAGATATGGGATATGATACCGCAGTTAGTTCAGGTGGATTTAGATATTATTGCTCAATGTGATTTGACCTCGCTGATTGACATGCCCCAGTATAAGATTAATAGGGGGCTTTTGACTATGCTAGCTAAGTGGTGGAATAGTGATCATAATACCTTTCACTTAGCCACTGGTGAGATGACAGTGACACTCGAGGATGTATACCTGATCCTAAGGATTCCTGTTGTTGGGGAGATAGTCGTTTATGATCATGAGGAGCAGGGAGGGATAGATGCCCTGAGGAGGATTTTCCAGGATGCTCAGATTAGCATCAAGAGTCAAAGTATTATCGATTGAGATATTATGAGGTAGTGCCTGCAGAGCAGCGTGTCAGTTATGCACAGTCTTGATCAGATCGGAGTCAGTCCCAGACCACTAGCAGGGGTGTGACTCAACCACTTCCCAAAGGTCCACCAGGCGGAGCTCCAGGTGCAATTCCATCAGGTGCTGGAGGAGTAGGTACAGCGAGGTCAAAGCGTCTAGGGGAAGCACCACGTAGCGGTTTTGTGGCCAAATTTGATGTATGTTTAAATTTTGATGATGTATACATGGATTCATTCAGAGACCTGATGATTATCCTACCATTTTTGATGATGTATCTTTTCTCCATTCATGATATCATTGTACACTTGACATTATTATTTTGAGATTATATGAGGTGCAAGATGATTAGTGATCTATGTGTTGTCTATATGTTGTTTTATGATGGATGCCTGTGATGGATGCATTTTACCTTTATGTGTTATATGTCATGTGATGTTTTATATGATTATGCCATGATTATGTATCGTTATGTATGGATGCATTTAATGAGTTGATGATGTATGGTTCTATGTGTGTATGGATGATGTTTTTATTATGACGTATGAGATGGATGCAATCATGCAAATGATATGGGATGCACTTTAATTTTTTGTATTTTTTTTATGCACTTTATTTTTTGTATTTGAAATGTGAATACATGATCTAATGCATGGATGGATGAATAAAGTAAATATATGATTTCTAATGCATGATCGATGAATTATGATTTATAAGAAATGCTTTTTGTTTTGGATTTTTCTAATGGAAATATTATGATGAATGTAAATGTATGTTAAGGGTATGAACGAATGGATCATGATAATTCTTTATTTTTGGATTTTTGTGATGCAAATGTATGATTATGTTTTTTGGATTTTCAAATGCAAATGCATAGATGGATGGTTTATGATTTTGGATTATGCAAATGCAAATGTATGATAAATGCATGGATAATGATAAATGTATGGATGGATGGACGGATAATGCAAATGTGTGGATGAATGATTTTATGATAATGAATGGATTATGAAAATGCTTTATTTTTGGATTTTTCTAATGCAAAGGTATGATGAATGCATAGATGGATGTATGATATGATAATGTTCTTTAATGCATGCTGTAAATTTAAAATGCTTATGCAACGACATGTGAATGATTATGCAACTATATGTGAATGATTATGTTTTTGTTAATGTCAAATGTACGCAATCTTTTTATGAGAGAGATAACATCATTTTGAAATTTGCCCACCTTGGAAAAATTTAAAATGCAGATGCAAAACTAGTATGGATGCAAATCTATCTTAGCCATGCAAACCTAACTATGCATTGTTGTCATCGTGCCGACCGATTTGTTGTTCTTGGTATCATCATTGAGCCTTTTTGCCATGTTAAAAGTTAGTAAAAACATCGATGGTATAATTATACCATGATGACCTATGTACAACTTCCATGAATTTTTTATATTGCAAGTTAATACAAGCATCTAGGCATAATTGAACCGAGATGACCTAGGTATTGCTCGCATAAAATAGACAAGAGTTAATCCTTTTCCTATGTCAATTGGGAATGCCATTAGTGATATTTCATAGATCACATCCCGCGACGATTTACATAGTAATAATGATCAACTCACAAACATAAGACAAAGAAAAATATCATTCTCGATCATATCTTCTCTAGTTCAAGACATCCTTGAGTTGCTCCAAAGAAATGATAACAACAATCAAGATACAACAATTGAATAAATGTGCTAAAGTGATCAAACCATGATTTAGAAGATGATCATCCAATGAGATTTGATTTGTTTGTCTTGATGTTGATTTGGATGGTCGATTATTTGATTGATTGTGATTAATGTTCAATTTGATGTTTAGTGTGATTGTTTTTTTTTGCCAGGTTGTCTTATTGTTGTTTTCTTGTTGTTTTAAGCTCAAAGCAAGTTGTCCCCAGTGAGAAACAAACCAATTATTATGGATATGTACATTGATAACCAAGCCAAGGTGGGACAAGACCGCGACAGTCAGATATGTACATAAAGCTCATTTTATGATAGGTATGTATGTGTAATGATAGCAAAAGTGGACGACCAACACACGTTCCAACAAATGGAGGAGTCAATTCATCACAAATAGCGCCTGTTTGCCAGGTTTTCACTATTTACTTTTATTGCACCTTTTCAGATTTTTTTGTTGTTACCAAGATGCCTATTTGCTAGGTTTTCATCAAGGTAATGATTTTTTCTAATTTTTCACTTTTTTGTATTTTTTCCTTTTTTTTATTTTTGCCTTTTTTGATTTTTTTATATTTTGACTTTTTTTTTTTTAATTTTTTACTTTTGATTTTTTTTGTACTTTCACCAAGATGCTTGTTTGCTAGGTTTTTATTAGGGTGATCATTTTTTTCAAGACATTTTTTGATTTTTTGGGATTTCTTCAAGACATTTTCTATTTTTTTTTGGATTTCTTCAGGACTTTTATACCGTGCAATGGATGAATTATGTGTAGAACTTTTTGAGATGGAGGTTGTTCATAGGTTCCTCAAATAGATCCCCTTCAGGTGTGGATAGCTGATATGCTCTTGATCCATAGATTGATACAATGACAAAGGGTCCTAGCCAATTCGGTTCAAACTTTCCCTTCTTTTCTCTATCTTGTTGATTGTGTGGGTTTTCCTTCAGTACCAAATCATCGACCTAAAATATTCTTGGTTTGACCTTGTGATTATAACTTCTTGAAATTATTTGTCGATACGCTTTCAAGTGATCAACTGCAAGATGACGATGTTCATCCAATAGTTCCAACTGTTGTAATCTAGATATCTGGTAGTCTTCATCTGAGATGATGCCTTTCAATGACACTTGAAGCGAAGGTAATTCAACCTCAATGGGAAAAACAACCTTTGATCCGTATACAAGAGCATATGGTGTGGCTCCTGTGGGGGTACATATACTGGTACGGTATGCCCACAAAGAAGGGTTTAGTTGGACATGCCAATCACATCCAGCCTCATTGACGGTTTTCTTTAGGATCTTCAAGATGGTTTTGTTTGAGGCCTCTACTTGGTCATTCCCTTGAGGGTAGTAAGGCATCGAGAATCGGTGTTGGATGTGGAATTTTTCACAAAGGTCTTACACATCTTGGTTCTTGAAAGGTCTTCCATTGTCAGTGACAATGGAGCTAGGGATACCATATCGACAGACAATGTAATTCAGGATGAAGGAAGCAATTTTCTTACCAATGATGGTAGTTAAACGAACAATTTCAACCCACTTCATGAAGTACTCGGTGGTCGTGATTATGAATTTGTTCCCATTGGAAGAAGATGGATGGATTTTCCCCACAAGGTCAACTCCCCACTAACAAAAGGGCTAGGTTGATGCGAATGGTTGGAGTTCTTATATCGATGCATGTATGAGGTTACCATGGATCTAACACTTCTTGTATTTCTTGACAAATTGGAAAGACTCTTTCTCCATATTCAGCCAGTAATACCCCAAATGTAGGAGTTTCTTTGCTAGGGTAAGACCACTTTAATGTGTTCCACAGATACCCTCATGAACTTCATGTAAGGTTATTTCAGACTCGTCGCATTCCAGACATCAAAGGAGAGTTCCATCGAGACCTCATCGGTAAAGTACATCCATGATAAGGGTGTGTCGGGAAGCTTGACGGATGAAGTTTCATTTTTGGTTCCATGATAGGTCAGGTGGAAGGGTTTTATCTCTTAGATAGGTGTAGATCTTCCCATAGATTGAGGTATCAGCGTCAAGTAAATGGAAAACTACTTAGGAATCAGGATCGTCATAGGCAGGGGTAAACAATTGTTCCACTATGAACTCATAATGGCTTTGTTTATCTGGAATTTGTAACCGATAAGCAATAGTGGCCATAGCATCAACAACTTTGTTGACTATTCTTGGGATTTCTTCAAAATTGATAGTAACAAAATATTTCTTAAAATCATCAATCATTCTTTTTTAGGGCATCAATTTGTCATCCTTTGTCTGATAGTCATCATTGACTTGATTTATGACCAGTTGAGAATCTCCATAGACTTGCAACTCTATGATTTTCCACCCTACAACTACCTTGATGCCAATGATGAGTGCTTCATACTCCGCCATGTTGTTGGTGTAGGGGAACATCAATCTATATGATTTTGGAATGGTATGCCCTTGATGGGTGACAAATAAAATATCAAAATATAATATCCATTGTTTTGTTGTTATGGTAGGACATCAACATCTGGAAACTCAATGTGTAGAGGATGATCACCATGTAATTGTGCTTCACCTAGTTGATTTGTGATGGCTTGAGCCTTGATGGCTTTCCTATCGACATACTGGATGTCAAATTCACTCAGTATCATTACCCACTTTTCTAGTCTTCCTGTTAGATTGGCTTTGTTGAGCAAATATTTCAATGGATCAATTTTGGCTATCAACTTGATGATATGAGTTAGCATCTAATTACACTATTATTGAGTGGCGCACACTATTGCCAGAAAAGCCTTTTCAATGGATGTGTAATTGATTTCATAGCCATTTAATGTTCTAATGATATAATAGACCACCCTTTCTGGTGCAGGAGCACCTAGGAAGCATTAGGTAGCACTAGGCAAATTTGTGAGCCTAGATGAAATTTTGTGGTTTTAATGTTTTAAGGTCATGTTGACCATTTAGTTTTGAGTTAGAGGTGTTAGAACATGTTAGGAGGAAGTTTTATCAGTAGCTCATGGTAGAATGGATGAGTTTAGCAACTTGTTTCCACTAGGATTCTCTAGGAATTGGAAATAAAGCCCAAAATGTTGCATTTGTGCAATTTTGGCCTAATGTGGTGGTTATGTCTGACCAAGGTGAAGGGTAACCACTTTATGAACTTTTAAAAGGTGTGCCTCGACCAGGTTCAGAGGTTGGAAGGCTTTTGTAACATCTGGAGTTTGCTGATCAGATGGAAAAACAATGAAAGTCTTGTAATTTTCTAGTTTTTAGCTCTTATTAGTGTGTTAATGGAGGGTTCCAGGCACTGAGCAGTGTGTGGCACATGAAGTAATTGTATTTCAAGCTTTGTGTGGTCCATAGTTAAGTTATCTCATCATTTCCTAGTTTTGTTCTTAGTTAGTTTTGTTTCCTCCCATTGCTGATCAGTCCGGCAAACTGTCAACCATGGAGACTTAGACTTCTGTCTTCCACTATACCTGGTGTATAGTCTGTGGGGATTGAGGCTAAGCTCTATGCCTATAAATAGATTAGTTCTAGGAGTCTTCAGGGGTTGAGTGATCATGAGGAAAGTCTCTTCCTAGGCGAGCTTGGCAATGCCCGGCTAGGAAAGACAGTGTAAAACAAGCACTAAAGTTGCAGGGGTGTCAATCCCCTGGCAGACCAAGGTGTGTGGTGGATGAAGGAGGCCTTGTAGAGACTTGGCAAGAAGGATGGAGCTCTGACAGACCGTATGGAGGAAGAATCAACTAACTGTCCTTAACAAAGTCAGAAATTGGCTTAAAACAAGCCTAAAAGTGCTAAGTTCATGGCTAGGGCAGTGTACGGACAATACAAGCTCCAAACCCCGAAAATCTTCAAGGTGTGGGCATAGGAAACACAAACCCAAAGAAAATATCCTAGGTCATTCATAGGTTTTTGGAGTGGTTTTCACTTTTCTCGGGTTAGGAGACCTAGTTGGGGCTCAGGGGCTAGTAGCCTTTTTAACCCTAGAAGAGGGTTTGGTGAGAGCGATGGAGAATTGGAGATTGGTGGATGATCAAGAACCCTAGGGGGATGGTCTTGAAGCCATGGGAGACATCACACATCCCTGCATCGAATTAGTGAAGGTTGGATATTTAGCTAGCCTTTAGGAAGATTAAGGGCTAAGGAGAGAATGGTAGAGAGTGCACCAAGATTGGCTTGGTTAGGGAAATGGAGATGATAGTAGGGTTGGCCAGGAGAACCAGGGGTGCCTAAAAAGCATTAGGGACTATAGGTTAAGGTGGTGGAGAGTGACACCATAGGGGTTCTTCAAGGTGAGACCTAGAGCATGGAACAGTGAGTGTTCCACCCAACCCTACCCTATCACTTTCTTTTCCTGTTGAATCCTCTTGGGCTAGCAAAGCTCCCAATGATGCCTTAGTTGTTGCTATGTATAGTAAGATTGGATTTCCTTCTATTGGAGGTACTAAGATGGTTGGAATCATTAGGTATTGTTTCAATTGGTTGAAAGTGGCTTCACATTTCTCATCCCATCTAAAGGAAACATTTTTGTGTAGCAAATGAGTGAAAGGATGGGTCTTGTCTGCAGTTGTGAGATGAATCTTTGGATAGATTGAAATATTCCTTGAGTGATCTTAGTTGACTGATGTTCTTGGGAGGTGACATCTCCATGATTTCCTTAACTTTCACGAGATCCACCCCAATGCCCTTTTCTGAAACTATATATCCCAAGATTTTTGCAGATGTCACCCCAAATACACATTTTTTTGGATTCAATCGTACATTTAATTTTTCCAGTTTGGTGAAGATTTTATCTAGGATCTCTAGGTATCCTCTGGTGTATGATTTTTCCAACAGATCATCTACATAGTCTTCCATGAATGTGTGCATCATATCATGGAATATTGTCTTCATGGCTCACTGATAAGTAGCTCCCACATTCTTTAGTCCAAAGGGCATGGCATTCCAACAGAATGTGCCCCATGGGCATGTGAAGGCTATTTTATCTTGATCCTCAGGTGCAATTTTGATTTGGTTATATCTTAAAAAGCCATCCATAAGAGACAACATGGCATGTCCTGCTGTTAGGTCCACGATGATGTCTATGTTGGGTAGAGGAAAATCATCCTTTGGACAAGCTTTATTGAGATCTTTGAAATCCGTGCAAATCTGGATATTGTTGTTAGGTTTTGAAACTGGTACAATATTGGAGATCCACTTGGCATAATCAATTGGTCTGATGAACCGTACATCCAATAGCTTCTTCAATTATACTTTCACCAAGAGGGCAATATGCAGATGCATTTTCCTTAACTTTTGCTTCACTAGTTTTACTCCTAGTGGTAAGGATAAATGATGCATGATTAAATCTGGATCTATCCTTAGCATGTCTACATAGGAGCAAGCAAATTTGATTTGTCACTCTTCAAATAATTTGGTGAAGCTTAGTTTTTCTTGTTTTGTCAGGGATGTTGCTAAATGTAGAGTCTTCACTATTTCTATTGTGCCAATGTTGATGGATTGGGTGGGTTCAACCAATACTTTTGATCTCTCTTGAAAGTTTTTGGGAAGAGTTTCAAATCTTTCATCCTTTGGCGCCTTAGAGAGGTTTTCACTGTTGGATGCGCTCTTTATTTTCTAGTTTTTCCTGATCTAATACTGCCATAGAATGGTTTTCACCATTAGATCAATTTTTTGTATTATTCATTTTGCAACTGAGAGATTTGACACTCCTCTGACTGGAAGCTCTGTTATGATATTCAATGGTGGAACATGTTTCAGCATTGTCAGCATAGAGGAAGTTGACAATGGCATCATCATTTAAAAAGACAGGAATGTTGAGAGGCTCGGTTTGGTCCCAATCAATAAGTTCAAGATGTATTAGAGGTAGGGAATCGCTAGATTGGTTTACGTCAAAGGCATTGAGGGTCCTGATGGCAATGTCTTCAAGCAATCTGATAGCAATGTCAAGGTCTATGATGTAACTCTCCTTTGAATGATCTGTCTCGCTGGGATTCTGATCATCCTCATTGGAGTCATCGATATGTTGTGATCCAAATTCAAGTGGTCTTGACCCCAAATTTTGTCCCTCCTCACATATGGGTGCATACTTTTGTATCACATCAATTCCTTGTCATGACAAGACTCTTTAGATAACGAATCCCACTCATATTCATTTGAGTTAGTTTCATAGTCATTACTAGCTTGTAGTTGGAGGATCCACTCAACAACCTTTTGGGTGGATTCTTCCTTTGTTTCCTCTTTATATCACAGCCTTGTCTTGTCTTTTGGATTGGTTAAGATGGGTTGGATTGGTTCCACAATGCCTTCTTTTCTCTTTCCCACGGGACCTTTTCCTTCATATCCCATTTTCTGCAAGATTGAAAACCCTTTTCCATATTGTGTTGTTTGTACATTAGTTGTTGTTGCTTGAGATTTGGCTTCATCCTTGTAAAGCTTTCTTAGAACATCTTTGTCTTCCACTTCATCAACTATAGTGCCTGCTTTCACAAATCGACCGTAAAAAAGTGTGACAAGTTGTGAGGATTGTTGTGTTGAGGTTTATGGTTGACCATAGGACTTTGGAGAAGATAATTGCGAGAGACATAGGGATTTCTCAATAGAATATTCACCCACACCTTTATCTTTGACTTGGACCTTTTTCTCAAATTGTTTGGACAAAGCGTTGAGTTGGGCTTCATGATTGGTGGAGGTAGAAGGGGTAGCTTCTTCCTTTTTCTTAGGTTGTTTAGGTGAGGAACTTGGTTGGATTTCTTTATTTGAGGACATGGCAAGCAATTTTGACAAGGTATTTGATTGGCTTGAATTACTTGGGGTGGTAGATGTGGAAGCGAGAGCTTCTCTGTTATGGGGTACAAAGACATCCCAGACTTACTTGAGGGTGTTGCAATACTGAGGACTATTGGAATCAGCTGAAATGGTGATCTCTTTCCCATTGGAAGGGAATTTCAAACATTGATGGTAAGTTGAGGGGACTTCTTGCATCTCATGAATCCAAGGATGACCCAAGAGTATATTGTATGTCAAGTCTTTGCCCAGAACTTGGAAAATTACATCTTTTTGAATCGACCCCACCTAAATTGGCAACATAATTAGTCCCTGTGAAGATCTTTCTTCATCATCATAGGCTTTGAAAGTTATTTTTTTCCTTGAACCTATTGCATTCTCTGAGGATCCCAGTTTACGGACAAGCTTTAAAGTACATATATTGACACTGGCTCTTGCATCTATTAGAACACGCTTGACTCGATTTTTATGTATTAAGACCTCAATGTGAAGTGTTGTGTTATGGGGATGAGTGATGGATGCGTCATCATTTTCTGAGAATAATAGGCAACGAGGTGCAATCAAATACCCCACCATGGCTTGGAATGTACAAACTTCCAAATCCGTTGGTATTGTTGTGTCCACTAGGGCCTTTTCCAAAATTTCCTTGTGGGTGGGTGAAATCTTGAGGAGTTCCAATATAGATATTTATGTTGGGATCTTTTGCAGTTGATCAACAATGTTGTATTGATGTGATGGGGCAATGGATGTTTTGGATGTGCTTCCTTTTAGTACATATTTGGACTATGCTCTCGTGGTCACATTTACGAGCATGCTATCTTGTTTCCCATTGATTTTAATGACATTGATTTGGTTATTCATTGTAGCCATGTCTTGTTTAATGTTATGAACTTGATTTGATGTGATGTCGGTGTCATTGATTTCATTTTTAGCGATGGTGGTGTCGTGTCCATGTTGAATTGGAATGTCATTAATTTGATTGTTGGTTGTAACAATGTCTTGTGTGTAATTTATTTTAATGTCATTTGTCTGATCTTCAACTGTCAAAATATGAAGGATGACAGTATCATGAACATAATTTACATTTTTTTCTTTGTCGTTTGTTGTAAAGGATTCCTCTTTTTCATAATTTGGTAAGGGATTCTTGAATGCACCATGATCAACGTTTGTTTGGGGTCCTTCTATTTGTATGATATTCTGGTCTATCAAGTCTTGCACCTTTTGTTTTAATTGCATACAGTTATTCATTTGATGGCCTTTGCACCAATGAAATTCACATTAATAGGCATCATTCCACCATGACGATTTCACTTTTGGCTCAAAACCTTGGGTGTCAGGTAAGGTGATAAGATTTTCTGCAAGAATTTATCGCAATGCGGATTCAAGTGATTGACCCAAAGGTGTGAATTTCCTATGATTTGATGGCATTTGATATGGTGGTGGTCGAGATGGAGCATTGTTTTGGTTACTATTTTGGGTGTTGTTTTGATTGGTGTTCTGATTGGGGTTTTGGTTGGTCTTATGTGTGATTCTCGATAGATTAAATACCGGTTTGGTATTATGTGTTTCAGCTACACCATCATTACCAGTATTCTTGTTTCTCATCCAAAATTTTGATTTTTCATTGTTGTTATGATGATTGGATGAGTTTGCATTGTTTGATCCATCGTTGTAGATTTTCAATACACCTCTCTTGACCAAAGCTTCTTCGATTTTGAGACCATTTTCAATCATCTTCTCAAAGCTAGGTGGGCATTGTAATTGCAATCTATAGCTCATTTCATTATTTAGATTGTCAATGAAGATTTCTATTTTTTCTTGTTTGGCTATAGGTCGAGCATATCTAGCAAATAATCTTCTCCATATTTGCAAGAATATAAGGAATGATTCTCCATTTTTTTGTTTGGTATTGCAAAGATATTTCGTTGTAATCTCATGTTGAATGTTATAAGAATATTGTGTGATAAATTTATTGACTAGTTCTTCAAAGGATCCTATGCCCAGTGGTAGTTTCGAGAACCATTCCATACAATGTCCACCCAAACTTCATGGAAACAATCTCATCAAGTAGGTGTCTTCATGTGCAAACTCTAGCCTCATGGTTTGAAATTATCTTATGTGATCTATGGGATCATATTTTTCATTGTATTTATCATATTTTGGGAGGTCACAATTGGGTGGAAATGGTATCATGTTTAGATTTCTATCATAGGGGTATGGACAAATGTCTTGTAGCAAGTATCTCTTCGTAGTTCCCCTTTGCATTTCTTGTATTTGGTGTTGGAGGGTTTGCATCTGTTGTGTCAAAGCAACCACAGGATCATTGGTTCTTGATTCATTTCGTGTTTCAGTTTATGTTGTCTTAGGTGCTCCCTTTAATTTATTGACATCAAAATTAGGTGGTAATTGTGTGCCTTTGTTTGCTAACATCAGCAAGTATCTTTCTCCATCTTTTTCAAAAATCCTTTCCATGAATTTGTGGAATCGAGGATATTGGTGTCCCTGTTCTACATCTTCATATGTTATTTTGTCTATTTCATTTTGATGGAGTTTGAAAAAGGGATTTTCTTCTTGTTCGGCCATGGTGTTTTGAGTTTTAGTTTCCTTTTGTCTAAGTTTTTTTCTTTTGGGATCTCGTTGAAACGGGCATATAAGTGATGAAGATTTACTAAGCTTTGATCGTTGTTTAGGAGTGCCAAAAGGACTAAGTTAAATTTGATTATACAAAGTTTGTTTTAGGATAAAGGATGATGAATCCTGATGGTGAAACTTAGCTGCTAATTAGAGATAGGTGTGATGATGAGGCACTTTTAGATGTTTGATCAAAGCTTAGGTAAAGTATTTTAACTTGCAAATGCTAGTTTCTCCAAGTTAAACACAATGTTGGGATAAGGAATAAATGTTGGTCAAGAAGAAATCTCTAAATTTGGTTTCAATTGTTAGATAGAAACTCAAATTTAGCTCTCTGGTTAAATTTTTGCTGGATGCACTAGAACAGTGCACAGATGTGCTAAAAGACAAATGTGCTAAAGAATGGCCTGGATGCGCTAAAAGATGGCTTGTATGCATTGCAAAATGGCACAAAAGCGCTAAAATAGGGAATGTATGCGCTAAACGATGGCTTATATGTGTCAGAACAGTCAATGGATGCACTAAACTAGGGAATGTATGCGCTAAAAGATGACTTGTATGCGCTAGATCAGTCAATGGATGCACTAAACTAGGGAATGTCACTATTTTTTGATAGTTTGATTGATTTTTCTTATTTTTCTGGCAGGGAATTGATTGTTTGAATGGATGTTCTTTTGAATCAGTGGTTGTACATTTTTGTGTGTGATGTTTGTTTGAATGTTATTTTAAAACACACATGTAAGACATATCAAACAAGTACAATTCCTAAGGCTGCATATGACAATATTCACTAGATTCCCACTTGGATTTTACTCTAGCTATGCTTACTTTTAGTGGATGATTAGAAGCTTGACCACACTGGATCCCCTCCATGACACTCACTTCTTGAGTCAACCAAGCTTCGGTTCTCATGAATCTCCCATGACAAATTTTTCATCTCTATTAAAAGCCACATGAATATGGGATGACTTTAGAGGTTAGACCTCTTGCACCAACAAATAGAATGGGATTTTGGCTTACTATAACAAGAAGGTTCTAGTATAGGCATTTCGTTTGTGGGGGGTCATCCATACGAAAAGAGATCATTGCTTCCCTTCTTGTCAGAACAACCCATGTGATACTTGAACTTTCCTCAAGTATCCACACTTATATACTGGGTGGAAGTTGCTTGGCTTTAGCCTCTTCCCGGTTTGGGTCATTCCCTGGGGTGATTACTTTTTCCCACTAGGCAGGCCTTCTAAGGATAAAATTGCAACAAAATGAAAAGAATGGGTCTGGCTTTTTGATCACCTAGTTAAGGTAAGAGCATATGCCTACCACTCTACAAGAACAACAAACATGGTGTTCATGTACCTCTTAATTAAACTAGGTTCCTAATTTAATCAAAAGAAACAATAATAACTCTAGCCCTTGCAAAACAACCCTTAGTAGTTTCAGATTATTTATCTTTGACAACATTCTTATATTTTCAGCAAAGTCTCTGACATATTTTAAAATACCTTCAAAACAAAGAGATACTAATCAGCTTCCAGAATTTGAAAAATTTGCAAAGAAAACTAGATGTGCCAGAACAACTAAATGCGCTAAAATATTTACTGAATGCACGAAAAGATGCACTATATACGCTAAACTAGAAAGCAATAAATGAAATTTAAACTCTCATATGGGCTAAAAGAACTCCCAGATGCACTGAAATATCATGCGCATGCACCGAAACAGGGATTGTATACGTCGAAAGAACTATCAAATGCGCTAAAACAACAACTATATGCGCTGAAAGACCTGCCAAATGCGCCAAAAAATGTTTCAAGTGCACTACTTTGTAATTCACAATCAAATCTGCAGATAGGAACCTGACATAAAATTTTAAAAATGGGGCTAGGCCCCATAGTGGGCACCAAAATGTATGTGGGAAATAAAATATGTGTAAGAAAGATCAATCTAAACCACACACCATTGAAACATTTACATTAAGGAAATCAAAATAGCAAATAAACTGATAAAACTATTCCTTAAAATTGTTCTATTGTTCTCTATTCTCAAGGATCCTGTAAATCATGAATGCTCTCAGATTGTATTTATTTTGCACATGAATTATCAGATGACAACCTGAAAAATGAGATGCTATGATGAAATGCAAGTGTTATATTCCTACATCTACATGCTTAATGTATTTGATATGCAATGTTAAATGATATGATGTTAAGATTATGTTACTGATGCCTTTAAATGATTGGTGAGATGATGTTGTGATAATAATGCAAAGGCTATGTGAAATGCTATATGAAAATGCAACAATTAGGATTCTAGAAATAAAATTTCCATAATAACACTAATTTAAGCTAAATGTAAAATGTTATGCTAAGCTCACAATGTTGATATGATTTATGCTGAGTAGATTTATGCTTTTCTCTCTATATCAAAAGTTGTAAATGAGCCTTTATTTATAGATTTCTCCAAGGCATATTGTGATGTGGCAGGATTCGACGATCAGGATTTAGTCTGGAGAGATCGATGGTGGAGGATGAAGAAGTTGGAGGGAATCATGGAGGATGTTCCCTTTAGGAGAACAAATGTCCAAGTGTTGAAGAGCATCAAATGGAGGAAGAAGCCATGTGTCTCCAATCTCGTTAGGAGTTTGTTGATGGAAATGCCCATTTAGAAATTAGAAATATTTAAATTCATGTGACACATGGTGAGGTGGATGATGAGGTGGAAGGAGTTTAGAGAATTATGTAGGAATGTGAAAAAATTTGAATTTAAAAATTTAATTGAGAGGGAATTAATCAAATAAAAAAAATTATTTAAATTTGTCTATTTAATTAAATCAAGAAGAAAATGATTTGAGATAGGAAGAAATTAGAAAATGAACTATATAAATAAATTTTGCAATTTATTTATGACTAAGGAATTTAATATTTATTAATTAAATAACTAGTATTTAATTAATTTTCTCCAGACCAATTTTAGGTGTATACTCTAATATTCTTAATTTCTAGGTTGCTTCTTTCAAATATTTGGGTATCCTTATTTCTCCTACTTGTCTTGATAAAAAATATTGGATTGCAATGTTGGATTGTGTTCAATGTCATATTAGTCAATGGACACACAAATACCTTTCTTTGGTTGGTCATATAATCTTTAAAGTTTTGATTCAAGCTCACCCAGTTTATAGTTTTATGGATCTTACAATTGAAAAAGGCATCCTCCATGATTTGGACAATAAAATGAGGAAGTGTCTTTGCAAGTAAATTAAAAAAATAAAAATGCATTTGGTTAATTAGGATAAGAATTACCAGCCTAAAGAGAGAGGTCATTTAGGTATGAGGTTTTACCTCCTTAATAATACAACTCTTATTGCCATATTATATTAGAGATGGTGTGTATAGAAGCAAGCCTTATGGGGGGGATTTTTAAGCTCAAGTACCTAAATATGCAAAATCATACTTTTATCCCTAATATGTTGACTTTTGGTAGAGGTTCTTAGAAATGGAAAACAATGAAATTGGGTAGTAGTCTAATTTAAATTGGTCTTTTCTAGGTAGTGGGGAAGGCATACCTTGCTCTTTCCTAGGATGATACCTGGGACCAACATAGCCCTCTTTGTGTGGAGTACCCTCATATCAAGTATACAATCATGCAAGATGGTGTGAAGATTTGGAAATAGAAACCTAAATATCTTTGACTAGGTCAACAATTCCCTCTCCTCATTGATCGTTCAACTCATATTTTAGCTTCATGGAAGGTATCTTTAGATAGTCATTCAAATTTTCTTGGATGGGGTTTCAAAGGTTTTGGGATTTGCACAATGCAAGTTGGTTATACAAACTCTTCTAGAAGGTAACTTCAAAGTTAAAAATGGTAAGCCTTGGAAAAGGGTCTAGCATCCAATATTTTGACCTAAGGTTAATGATTCTGTGGCTTGCAGCTTTAGATGAATTTCTTCATCATGATAATCTTTGGAAAAGAGGAGTTATTGGCCCAAACAAATGTATTCTTTGTATTTAAGATGAAGATTCTAATAGACATCTTATTTTAGCTTGCCCCTTTTTCACTTTTCTTCATCATTTATGGTGTGATTTATTAGGAATTTCATGGAATAAATTTTATTCTATCCAAGACTATATTGTAAATCAATTGTGACCTTCTTTGAACCTAAACACCCTTAATATTTTGCATGATAATAGTCTTGGTTTGATCTACTAGAATATTTGATGTCCAAGCAAAATCAAAGGATTTTTAATGGTACAACAAAGCATATAAGTTAGGTTTAGGGTATAACAATTATCAATCTAAAAGAAAATTCTTCTTTGGATTCAAGACTATCAAGTTCTTGATGGGAATTCTAAGTTATAATGAGATTCGGTATTCATTTAGCTTCTCCCTATTTTATATCTTCCAATAACAACCCTCAAGATTATCAAATTACTTAATGCGAATGTCTTCCTCCAAGACTGGTTAAAATTAATATTGATGGTGCTTCAAAAGAAAATCCTAAAAATGTGGGCATGGGAGGCATTTGACATGATCGTAATAAAAAAATTAAGTTCTATTTTTTAAGTATAATTGGTGTTGGTTCTAATAATTTTTTGGAGACTACGGTCATTCGCCAAGATTTTATACATGCTAAGGAAAGGCATTTTACTAATATTATTTGGAATCTAACTCTAAAATCTTGGTTGATCATTTCAAAAGAAAGTCATCCTCTCACTTTAAGCAGTGGTGGGTGAATGGATATAAGAAAGACATCAACATCCTCATTCATGGTTCAATAAGAGGAGGGTGGGGGGAGGTGTTCATCTATAATTTTTACAAGCATTATTTTTTGTCTCATCCCATTAATAGAGCTTACTTTTTATTTGTTATTATAATCAAATTTTACAAAGTTTTAATAAAATTAGTTAAAAAATTTAAATATCTTCTAAATATTTTAGTAATCTTGCATTTTTTTAAGTTTTGGTGATTTTTTTAAAAATAAATAAATGAGACTCTTTTTTAATTATCTAGGCTAATTAATTAATTAAGAAATACATAATTAATTTAACTAAAACAATAACAAATATTATTTTTCCACAACCCATTTAATGTGTGAGAAGAGATTTTGGATATATCTATGTACTAGATATTGAAGATTGATAGACAACTATATCTAGAGGCTCTTCTCATGCTTTAGATAAAGCAATTGAGCCTTGAAAATACTACACAAACATGTACATATATAAATATTTAATTAATAAAAAGGATAATTGTACTTAGCTATAGGACGAGGAAGAATGTTTTGTTATAGACCATGCTTTATGATCCGTCTTAATGATCACCAATATGATCTACATCAATTATGCTCTGATAAACTATAAATTACATATATTATATCTTGGTTCATTCTCACACCTATGGCCTTTATCTCAACACCTACAACTATAAACAAGTAAAAGATGACATTAAACTTTTTATTTAATTTATCTTGACAATAAGGTGGCCGATCATGACAAACAATGAGGTAGATCATCATGTAAAATAATCATGAATCATCTTGTTCCTCACCTCTATGTATGTATGTATGTTGTCATTTAGAATAATGAATGTAAGAATGAAAAGTATTATTCAAACGTGTAAATAATAGTGGCATGGATAATGAGGTAGATCATCATGAAAAATATTATCTCATGTCGTGTACATAAATTTATGGCACAAATTTGGGAAGGTGTGTTAAAGAATGACTATGCCTTCTACCATAAAAGGAGGGGTAAAAGGGTGAAAAGTTAGTTCATTACACTTTCTTTTGCAAGATCGTAAAGAGGAGATCCACCACTATATGTTATTTGAGAACTCATTAACCATTTCAAAAATAGAGTACACACTCCCAAATTATTGTAAGAGATGCCCCAAAGTTGGTAAGTCATTTTTTTATCAAGTTTTGTAAAAAAAAAAAAATTCTTAAAATGTTCAAAATCACATAAAAATGGTGAATGAATTTTTATGAGGTCAATCACAAATATACAATTGTGACCCCCACTTTACAATTTTGACCTAGATCTAACCTAATATTTATAGTTTGAACTCCCTATTTCTATTATTATGTTTTCCTTTTTTTTTTTTTTTAGACTCTATATGCCTAGATATTGAATAATGACAAGGACTAATGGGAAATATATTCATGTTTGTGCATGTAGGACGAGATTCATAAATGTGAATGGTTGCATAAATACACACTAGAGATCCTACAAGCATTGGGGGCCATGAACACTCATGAAACAACCTTGCCAGATAAAGTGGGTATTTTTTGCATGTGATAGCTTCTATCCTTTTCTTGTAGTCATTGAATGTGGCCATATTAGTTGAGTGATCTAGGACTCAAATATTGACACCTTTATTTCACCCCCATGATATCACCATTACGCTACAAGAAATATGGAGCATATTGTGCAAATTACAAGTATATGGAAGGAAACTTCTTTATGATAGACAAAATACATAAAAAATGATAGGGATTTGTGGGTGGCCTAAGAGCACATAAGATAGAGTTTCTTTGAGGGTTATTATTATGGAGAATGCACAATGAGTATGCAAGTGGATCCTTGTAATTTTGGTAACTTTTATAGTGTTAGATAGTGACACCTTATCCCTTTCTTATGGATTGATACACATGGGTTGAAATATGGAGCATGACATTGTTTAATCCTATAGTGGGTGCATGGTTTCACATTTGTATCATTATATGCATAAGTTTGTGTATGAGAGTGGAATGATTATTTTGGTGGCTATAATAATTTAGTGTTATTATCATAAGCACATTATGATCAGTAGGATGATTGAGATTTTTGAGGGCATGATTGATTATATGCCTCACTACTTCAAACAGGGTATAAGAAAGTTAAGGAGGTGGCATGGAGAATTTTTTAGTAATATAAACCATTTCAACATAACCCTCAAGAGAGAAACAAATACAAAATAAGTATTCATAATTCACAATGCAAAATAATAATAAGCATACCACAAGATAACATCAAATGCACCCTAGGAAAACCCTCTCAAGGAAAAAACATAGCCCCCCAAAGCACCCACACAACTTAATACATTATCTCAAGAACAAGATTAAAATACATTTGTAGGGTCTTCATGCGAACTTCTAAAGCATCAATCAACCTACTTGCATTCCTCCATGTAAAAAGGTAGATGAGAACCATGTAGCCACATTCCCAATAGATGATCTTCCATATATGCAACCTACAAGAGATGCTCAATCCAGCCTTAACCAACATGCCAAAGGCTCTACAAGGCAACCCCAACAATGTCTTGTGTGCTTGATTTTATAAATAAAATATCTATTCAAAATCATTAAGTGGTATCACATAAGACATGTGCCTCAAAATCATAAACTCACTAAACCATGACCCAAACTAAATATTTGGTACTAAGCTTTCCCAATATTAACTATTTTCTTATCTAACACCCACATTAAATATTTATCCCAACATCTCATACACGATACACGTATCCCCAAGAATGTCAACCCATTTGATACATGCATCCTTAGGATGTACCATAAATTATATATTTATGTTTACATTATTGGCATTATTATTCTTATCATACAAGGCATAAAACACACCTTTTCTCAATAAATGTGTGTGCTTTGATGGAGGTATTCAATTTTTATATTTGTAGTTAGTCTAATAGCATAACCCTTCAATAATTTATCATATAATATCCACCCCAATTCCTCAATTTATAGGCCAAGGAGATCCTAGAAACCATAATGGTTTTAAAAATCACAAGCCAACACATAGTCAATGTGTTCCAACATAGACCTAGACTCATCCAAGACTAAATCCTCTTATAATAGAATGTAACTCTCCATTAAGACCTTTGATCCCTTTGAATAAAAGGGTCAAGCTTGAATCCAAAGCATTCTATGTAAAAGGTAATAATTACATTTCCACATGTCTTAAAAATGAATATTTTTAGTTGGTAAAATATGTTATTCCTAGTTTAGTGTGTAACCCTGTTATCAATGCACTCTTACAACCATCATAATATGACTTATAATTAGCAACAAGACATGAAAGGAATCTCATGGATTCCTCCAAGTATGGTGACATATTCCATGAGGCACCAAATATTACAACATAATATAATAATAAAATATTACATAATTTCCTAAGGCTTGCAAGGTATACAAAACCTAGTCCTAATAATCTCCCACTTTTTGAATGTGTCACAAAAGGATATAAGGGGTTCTAAAAAAGTGAAATATCTTATAAAGGTTGATATTTCCATATTCATCCTACATTATCTCTACTTATTTGTGATAATTAACTTTATTAATGCATCTACAACATTCACCAAAGTGTCCACCTTCTCAAATATAACTTTCTTATCCTCCATCATGTAACATTATTCAACATTATCTGCACATCGAAAGTAGGGTTATTTTTCAATTTGATGGTATTCTTTAAATAACATTATAAATCTACACTAGATATTGACGCAAACCCAAAACCTTTGAAGTTATATTATGTCCTTAGAAAATGAGTACTTACCATGTACTTTTTCTTTAGATTAAAAAAGAGAAATCATAACTTATTTCTTACTCATTAAACTCATAACATCATCAAATAGGTTAAGTACATAACTATTGGTAAACCTCTTACCATCCACATCTCCTACATAGTTTGAATTAGTGAATCCCCATATCCTTTATCCTACTCAAATTATTAGGATTAGGGGACTAAATGTTGTTGTACAACTTATAATTTATTATTTATTATTTCATAATATATATTTTTAAATAACCACATGAAAAAGTGTGTCCCATTTGATATAATCTCAAGATTCCATAGTTTTAACTCTATACCATGCGTCATTGATCTTATAATGATTGTAAGAAGCAATTGAATAAGGGTAAATATGTGGACTATGACTAGCATCTTTGACTAACTATTTATAAGCATATGTAAGAGGTGTGTAAGTCATATTATTACACCTATATGGACTGCTTAGTATTGAATTTGACCCCACTTGACCTTGGGAGTTACATTGTACTTTTGGAGGAGTTACACTTAGACATGGGGCACATGGGTTGAATGTGGAGTTGGATTTGACTTTGGCTCTATTTTTTGAGCCTATAGTTTTGGAAAATCATTCTTGGTTTCTTGGATGTCCTTGTATATATATGTCTTGATATGGAGATATTATGTCATGTTTTATGTAGGGTTATGCTACCAAAATTCCTCCAAGTTCAAAGTGTGGATTTTATGTGAAACATAAAGTTTTATATTGTAATGTAACCTATTATTGTCAAGTAATGCATTGGATCTGGTTCTTTGGAGGATATTTATTCCCTTATGAGTGTTTTACTAGGTTATACTCGTATCACTTTGTGTTGCTTCTTTCCATCATTTTATTCCTCTCTTTTTTGTTCTTGTTCTATTTCTCATTTTTTTTACCATGCTAAAATGTTTCTAAAATTTGTATAGATCAAAAGCCTTACAACTCTCTTGGTGAGATTAATTAGGAATTGTTGCATAGTTTCTTTCATTTAGTATAAAATTCTAGATAGTTTGTTATATCCATGGGAGGAAAAGGGGTTATTTTTGTATTATACTTATTGTAGTGAGAGTTTTAAAGTAGATCTTTTATTTTAAGAAGCAAATGTGGGGATTATCTCTATAATGGGGTTGGAGAAGTTGAATGGAATAAACTCTAATATTTAGAAGTTCAATATGGAGGATCTCTTTTCAAAAATATCTATGGGTACCAGTTCCTAGATAAAAATCATCTATTATAAAATGTGGATACAATATGTGTCATTATTGATATAAAGACAAGGAGACTTGGGTGGATTTTCCTTGTAGATTCAATGCTCCATAATGTATTAGGAGAAACCACCACTAAGAGCCTATAGAAGAAGTTGGGAACTTATATCAAATAAATTCCCTAATAAACAAGATTTTGGTGAAAGAAGATTTACTCATTAAGGATGAGTGATGTAGACTTTGTAATTGTGCATCTAAATGCATTTAATTTCCTAATAAGCTAGTTAGAATCTATGGATGTGAAGATGGGTGTAGAGGAAAAATTTATAATCTTGATTTTTTTACTTGATAATTGGAAGAATTTAGTTATGGCAATCAATAACATAATGTTGAATTTGAAGCTTAATGAGGTGGTGGGAGCACTAATTTTTGAGAAGATTAGGTAAAAACATTAGAATCCATCAAAGATGTTTTGAATATTAAAGGTTATTCCAAGGACAAGGGTGGAAATGGGAATAAGGACAAATTTTTTAGTCTAAGGGGATAATATTTAAACCTCCTAGTAGATCCAAGGTGAAATTTTAATACTATTGAAAAATTGAACACATCAAGGAGTATAAGAAAAATGAGCTTGATGATGATTTCAACTTAAGAGCATCTAATAATGATATTGGTGATGCCTTTATTGTAGCCCTTGCTATACATAATGGTGCATGGCTTATTGATTATGGAGCCTCCTTCAATATGAATCTTGATATAAATTGGTTCTTAAACTATGACATGTTTGATGGTGGATGAGTGTATTTGGGACATAACTCCTCTCAAAATCATTAGATGATGCAAATTCATGCTTCTATTTAGAGACAAAAGGATTAAAACCCTCTACAAAGTCTTACACATTGTGACTTTATCAAGGAACCTTGTTTTTATAAATAATTTGAATAATATTGGTATGTAGATAACTTTCAAAAAAATATAGATTCAAGATGGTGCATGGGATCATGCTCTTTGCTAATTAAATTCTTTCTAGAATTCTATCCGTTTGGATTTTAGCACCATGAAATGTAACAATTTTGATATTCATGACTTAGGGAATCATAATTTTTTTATGAAGAAGACCATGTTGTGGCACAATCATATGGGCCATATTGGTGAGAAAATCCTAAGGTACTTGCAACAAAAAAAAATAGTAGAGGGGATAATTGGTTATTCTCTAGATATCTATTCTCGTGAACATTGTGTTTAGGGAGAATAGAGTTGATTTAGGTTTTATTCAAGCTAGAATCCAGATTTATCAATATTTTATATTTGATTGGTAGTTATGTTTTTAGCCTCATGGATGCACCACTTCTATAAAAAAATATATATTAGGTAGATCTTTTATTGATAAATTATCCAATAAATCCTTCTTATTATTCAAGAATAAATTTGAGATCTTCTCAAGATGAATTGAATAATAATTTTTGTGATGGATTATGCTTTTCCCTCTGGCTCGTTGGTGATAGCTAGGTTTACTCATGGTGGGATGGGCCATTGTGTTTATGCGTCTACTTGTGATGCAGGTGCGTGGCATCATCCATTCACGGATGTTGTGAAGGGTGGGAATATCTTTGTCGAGTAGGGTCTATAGTTAGGGGAAGCAAAGGCGGTAGGGTTTCAAAAATATCCATCTTTTGGGGCTCATCCTAGACATGAGGTAGCACATAACCGGTGTGATACGACAACCAAGAAACATGGTTTATGGTTGAAATAAGGTGATGAGTGATTGTTTTCAGAGGAAGAATCAAATTAGTTGAAAATGATGAAGGAGTTGCAACCTTTACGATGCGTAATGGAATCCCCGATGGTTTTATTTGATGATGGCATTGCCAATGAAGTAGGGTAGAATACAAAGTATTTTGTGAATTTAGGGTTGATTGGAAAGTTTAGGGGTTTTTGTCCAGGTTTGGCTGACCTACATAAATGGATATCAGAGATGTGGTGCCCTATGCTGGAGGGGGATGTACAAATCTACCCTAATGCGAAAGGTTTTTTTATGGTCATTTTTTACAGCGAGAAGGATAGGAATGTTTTGTTGTGTGATTACCAATGGAGTTGGGAGGATAGATATTTGTTAATGCTTAAACCCTAGCATCCAGATTTTAACCCAATCTCTGAATCCTTTGGTTCAGTTCCTATGTGGGTAAGGCTCTCGAACCTTCCTTTACATTTTTGGTTTGAATCGTGCTTCAAATCCATTGGAAATACATAAGGGAAATTCTTGGATGTTGATGAAGGTTCTATTGAATTTCTACATACTACATATGCATGCATTCTTGTTGAAATGGACATTACAAAAGACCTCCTTGAGGCTGCTCTCTTGAAATTTTCTGGGCGAGAATGGAAGCAATTATTAGAATATGAAGGTGTGTCATTTCAATGCCGATGTTGTTTCAGCATGGGGCACATTGTTGAACATTGTTCCCAGCGTAAGAGGGTCTCTCAAGCAACATGGTGGAAAGAAGGGTTGGTTGGGTCTACAGCAAGGAAAGAACCTGAAACTATGAAGGGACTAACCCCAAAAATTTCTACAGATCCTCCATTGAAGACTAAAAGGGTAGGGGAGTATAGTGGCTGGGAAAGAGCAGGGCAACATTCGAAAGGGTGTGATGGGAGGAAGAGCAGAATGTATGAGCATAGATTCATCAGAGGAAAAGAGAATTTTAGCTGAGGATATGGGTGAACCTTCATGGGAAGGGGATCTAGAAGAGATTTGGCATAAGGTCCAGAGGAAAAAGAAGAAGAAGAGGGAGGAAGATTTCAACATGATTCTATGCTCTCATGACAAAAGGAGAACTAGCAAATAGGTTGCTAGTAATTTTTGTAATGTTTACATTGTTTTGTTTTGCTAAGCTTCTACAGCTGTAGGTTGATGAGGTTGGGAGGTTTTTTGGGTTTAGAGGGAGGTTAAAATTTTTTGTTTGTTGTTGAATATGTTTCTAGGTACTTTGATAGTTGTAATAATCTTCTGTTGAATAAATATAATCATGCAGGTTATACCTGACTTTACCAATCAAAAAAATTTGAGATCTTCTCAAAGTTTAAAGTGTTTTAAGGATTTTTTTGGAACTATTAAAATAAGAAGATTAAGGTGTTAAGGATAAATGGTGGTGGAGAATTATATTTACTATATTGTTGAGATTTAATCTGATGATGTGTAGTTTTGCTTGATTTATGACCCTTTTATGCATTTTGGCCTTATTTAGCCCATCATTTATAACTTATATGAGATCTTCAAGTGGGTACCTTTTTGTCTGAATTTTCTTAAACATTGTTCCCCATCATCCCTCATGTTCATATCATATATTGGAAGTTGTAAAGGTCTTGAAACAATTCTAAGAGTGGAGGTTTTAGGTTCAAATTTCCAAAGAATGTGCTCATTGCTAGAATTTCATAGTTTCTCATCATAACAAGCATTTCCCTTGAACCCTAATCTTTCCCTTTCCTTTGCCAAATTTATGGACTTTCTCTTACCAATATACTTTTCCTTGGACCCTTGCACTCAGCATTTTGTACTAATTTACCTTTTAGAGTCACTATTTCAAACATTTTATTTTCATCCCTTGTGGCATGAGGTATGGTGTATCCTTTATCCCTAACATGTGGCATGATTTATGAGGTATCCCCAATCCATGATCCCTTAAAATTTTAAACTCTCATGTTTTGTATTGTTCACTCCCACCTACCTCCTTACATGACCTAGATCACCATTAATGAGCAAATTTGATTCCACAACCAGTCCAAGGGGATTTTCCTACCTAGAAAAACTTATTCATCTTAAGGGAATATATTCACATATAACTTCAAGTGATGGATGAGAATGTTGGGTCATAATTAATATGATGGTTGAGTTCCTAACATGATCATCTCCACGCAAGCTCTAGGCTACCATTTCAATGGATTTCATGAGATTTTAGCTTGTTTAACATACAATATTTATGACCTATAATTCTTCCTCGATTCTTGAAGTGACTGGGAAACCACCAAAGTGTTATATATGCTAGTTCATTTTCTAAAAAAAGGGTCAATGATTTTTTGTTTCCACCCAACTATAATGTTAAGAGAAATATAGGGTTTTAATCCATGTTTGTTTAACTACCATTAGAGCAACTCATTTTTTAAATCATGAAGAGGTAGTTATCTTGTAGTATATATTTATAACTAAATGTCATCTTGGCTAGTTTTGGATTTTCAAGAAGATTTCCAAGTGTGGCAGGTTCTTCCTAGCTTAAGGTTTTATCCCACCATATTTACTAGAGTGAATGTAATGATTATTTAATAAGTGTTGTAGCACTTTAATACATTTTCGATGTTATTTGTAATGGTCTTTCCAATATTACATATGGATTTCTAAGATTTGGAGAGGGATTAGTAAGCATGTTCAACTATTAAATATCATATATTTGTTATTAGTTATTTTTTATTTATTTTTGTTTAATTTGACTATGTAAGCCAATATAAGGAACTTGTCTAGGGAGTGTTTGACTCTCAATGCAAATTAAAATGAATAATATCATTAGCAAGTAGTGTAGGAGTAGGAAATAGGTTTGTATAAATTTCATGATTTAGTATTTTAATCAAGGAAGCAACTCCAACAAGTCTTTAAGGATTTATACCGTATGAGAATCATGTTTAACACACCCACAACTTGTAATGTTCTATTGGTGATATTATAAGCTTAATAGAGGCTATATGTGTAGTAGGTTAGTCTTTGGTCTAATGACAAATTTTTGAATGCATACTACTATAGTTATCTCAATTTGTGTATCTTTAATTGTGACTAAATTTTGTTAAAGATAGCCTCTAGGAACACCCTCTTGGTTATAGTTGAGCCCAAATTGAAGGAGAGGTTATCCACTCTCAATAATGAACTGTTATGGATTGTTGCCTTTTAACACTTTGGACTCTTAAGGGAAATCGTCGGTCTAATGTAGCTCAAAGTGATTCAACATGTTTGAGTGAAAAAGAAGACCATGCCTACCGTAAACGTACCCATTCGAACGTGTTAGAATAGTCTTTTTGGTCGTACAAGTTACAAAATGAAAGTTGCACCACTTTGCAACTTTACACTGCTTGCATTTAACAACTTTTTCCTCAACTAAAAACTCATCACCACCGGAAAATGCCTTTGAAATAGAAAAAAATGAGAGAGGTTATTGAAGAGGGTCACAACATGATCCCATAGCCTCAAATGAAGAGTTTTTAAGCATCATGATCTCTGAGTAATAACCCATCAAAGATTGCTTCCTTTTTGCACTTTGGACTCTTAAGGGATATCATCGATCCAATGTAGCTCTAACTATTTTACCATGTTTGGGTTTGAAACAAGGCCATGCCTAGTATAAATGTACCCATATACACACATTGGAACTATTTTTATAGCAGATTGACCTCCTTTTCATTAATGATAAAATCTTCTTCTTATCTTTTCATTCCTTTTGTAAGTGGTTAATTTTAGTCTTCAATTTTTTTGCTTCAATTTGAATGCTTAGGAAAAAAAGATCCCTTTATTTGATAGATTTTTCAACACTTAGGACAACAACTTCATTTGTTCAAATCCACCTTAACCATCATCTCTCACTTTTTTTGCTTGCACAAATTCTTACCAAATACAAAACCTCAATTGCATTAGGTTGAATGGCATATATGACAACAATTACGATATAGAAAGTTTGGTGTGGGTCAAGGTTGATTGACATATATGAAAATATCATATTAGTGTTATTGCTTTTGTTCAAAGTGTGAATTATGACCAATGTGCATCAAGCCCATATAGTATGCCTAGTGTGCTTATTGATGCATTATGGTTGGCAACATTCATTGTTGTGCATTACGATAATACAAATTGACTATTGAAGGTCAAATAACATGCATGTCATGGAGTTGTATTTGGCTTCTTTAATGATAGTATCACATTCATTTGGTTTGTTTAATGGTTGCATCATGGTTGAGTGATGTCTTAATTGTTGATCGTGATTATTGTATAGATTTCACATGAATAATCTAATGAACATTTATCTTGTTCGGTTGTAAGGACTTTGTTTGAAGGTTGCATCAAACCCCTATGGTTGAAAGATAGTGATTCTTATTCAAGATGATTCTATAATTTTTACATGTTATTAAGCTTGAATGAACATTGAGTGACATCAATTTTTATCAAGATGATTATATTACTTTTGAATGAACACTATAACATGACATGTATTTCATTAAGTTGTATCCATTTGTTTGAATTTTTTAATCAACCAAAAGAATCAATGCCACAAAAATGTCACAAGATGCTCTTTTCATCTTTTTTGCCTTGACTATGAGACCACAATTCTTTGAGGAATATTTTCAAACAATTCTTCTCAACAAATATTATACAATGCTTCTCATACCATTTTTCATTAATTTTAACTTCTTTTGAAATAAAAATTAGTTGCCCACTTCATTACAAGAGTTCAAAAAATAAAATAATGTCAAATGTAAATTCATTCAACAGAGCTTGAAATCACGTGTATTCTCAAATCGAGTGTTTGATAAAAATGTATTGGTAGACATGTATGAAAAATGTGGTACAACAGAAAAGGCAGTGAATTGTTTGAAAAAACTCCTCAAAGAAATGTGGTCTCATGGAATGTAATGTATGCGAACCTTAATATGAATGAACTCTAACATAAATGGATTACCAATTATAATTCATATGTTCTATTAAAATGCAATTTTGTTAATCTATAACATACATTATCGATCATAACTTTAAAACATTCTAAGATAATTATACATTCCATTTTGAAAATTCAAAGTAGAAAGACATGCACACGAGGAACAAATTAGATCGAATATCAATTCTTATATATCAAAATGTAGAATAATTGTGTTTGTGCATATATAAATTTGGTATATGCCTACTCAAAACAAGTTTTAAAAAATGTGGCATATATGCCATCTCAAGATCTATCAAATCCTAGGTACATATCAATCTATATCATATCCTAATCTTGTGTTGGACCATCAAAATCGAGCATCCTCAAAGAAATTAATTGCTCTGAAGCTTCCTACACAATAACAATTCAAACCACAAATTAGATTAATTATGTGAATGGTTGACAACATAGACTACTAAATAGAAACTTATATACTATCATTTATAAATTATGAATTTAACATAAAAATCATTATACGTGTACTATATTATATCAATAATGCAATTTTTGTTTACCTCATGTATTGCTCTCTTTTCTACAAGATGGTCTACATATGATTGTCCCTTAGGACAATCAAGAGTCCTCATATAAAGAAATGGTTCCACACTAGTCACAGTGTTGAGTCAGACAAAGGACTATAGTAGGTAAAATAAAAATGATATAAATTAGCATATAATTGTTGACAAATAATCATATCTACTAAACATATATCTACTCCTATCTAAATGTAAATATCTACAATATAAAATAAACGCATACCTATTGTGATGTTATGAAACTAGATGGGCTAATAGTGGATGAAGCAACTAAGATGGTTTCCTATATAAAAGATGACAAGAATGTAACACAATTTAAATGCACATGCACATATAATAATAATGTCGAGAATAAAAAAAAATATATACCTATTGTGCAACTTCATCCAATGGGTCATACCCAATCAACAAGGTTGTATAAGAACTAGGTTGTTGCATACAAAGACAAGATTACACTATACTATCAATCTATGCAGTACATGTATTTAAACATAATAGATTTCAAAAATCAACATCTAAAATAACAATTTAAATAATACCATATCTTGATTGTCTAGGGAAAATGAAATGGCTATCTTCGTAGTTTCCTGCACTTGTGACATTTGCTCCTCTGTTAGCACCTATTAAAGATTCCAGCACATAAACATATATTAGTACAAATATCTCTCATAAAATATGAAAGAATTTAGATAAAACACACTATGAAATTACTTTAAGTCTTATTGGTGCTCCCATATCATCCCTGGCAGTCGATGTCTCTCCTGCAAATGGTCCACTCCATGCTCTATCAACTCCTACATATGACATATCATGAACCTCATAGTCGGATGTGTCTATGAAGCCTTAGTGGACCGTCAAAGAGGACCCAAACATAAACTGTTTCATGTCATGCAATAATGAGGCACACAAATATGTCCCGAAGAGGATAGTGTACAGGTGGGGGCTGATGATGGTGTACTGGTGGGAGCTAATGCAACATGTGCACCACCATCATGTAGAGATGTATCAAGTGAAGCACCATCATTATGTGATGCATCATCAAATGGATGTGCAACATGATGGCTCTGTGTAACCAAATGATCACTCAATGAATGTAAGGCATAAATGCTCAGATTCCCTACATCTAAAGCAATCTCAGGGTAAGGTAGTGGAGTCAGGGCAACAATAGGCAGAGCAGGACGAACTGGGGTGATTCAGTGTGCTCTAGGTCTATCTTGTGGCATCCCTCTACCAACACCTTGGAAATATTACATGTCAAAGTAATTGACATGCTTCCCTAAGACATGTAGAAGTTGTCGAAACCAACTTCAAACTCCAAGAACACCTGCATGCAAATGGATACCTGTCACAAGGAAGAGAATGGATGGAGAAAACAAACAAGGGTTTGAAGCTCTGAAAAAATGGAGAAATTATCTTATCAGAACAAAAAGGAATTGTGAAATATACAATGGATCAATCCTTAAGAAGGAGATCATGCAAACCCTAAAAGAAACCCTAATGGGAAAAAACCTAAAAGAAACCATAATAGGAAAACATTTAATAATTAATATAATTATTAAATGTCACTTTATGCAAACTAAAGTGAAATCTTAAGAAGGGAATAAAGGTAACTTAATCAACATAATTAAGTTAAAACCTTTACTCTAACACCCCCCTTTAAGATGAGAAAAAGTGCAGCTACAAACAAATGCAAGAAAGCAATGGTAACTACAATGTAAGAAGGCAAACATGGGTCCCGACAACTAGGCCAGATTAGGAACCCAAATACAACCAAATCTCTGTAAAGTGGAGAAATAGAGAAAACCACATGGGAAAAACTCTACTCCAAAAAGAGATGCAGAAAGCCATGAAGAACATCACTGAAGCAGAAGAAGCTGCAAATAACTGTCAAAAGATGACTTCTATGGTGTTTAAAAACCTCCTTTGAAGATAAGATGATCAGGATCACGAAGACAACAATCTGCATGAGTGCCCCAAATGACACTACTCGAATCAGATGGAAAACAAAGGCATACACCTGAAACAAAGATACAGATGGCACAAGTACCAATAGTCTGGAAAACATTGATCAACTGAGAATGAAAGATTCCTTCCAAGGCGAAACCAAGGAAGCATTAGCACGAATAGTATAACCCCCCCCATAATGTTGAACTGGGAGAGCCTGACAGATCCACTGAAATGGTGTTTAACACCCTGTAGTGCATGAAGGAGAAGATACAACATCTGAAAGTGCACAAGAAAGCACCTGCAACTGAAAAAGTGGTGTGCAAAACAAAGCACACATGCATGAGGCTGGAATCATATGGATCCACCATCATCATGGAGGGACACTCACCAAACAAAGGTGTGATGGAAAAACAAAGGCACTACACAACCCCCCATGGCACTTTATAAAACAGTGCGAGTACAAAATATGGCACAACCTTATGTGCAAAATCTCTAAAATACATGTACAATAGTGTGGCACTTTATCTTAGTGCGTTTACATAAAAGATTGCTTACAAATGATGCTCAAAAAATGCCCACAAAGGACAAAATTCTAGAAATACATGAAGAACAGCCAAAAACGAAGCATCCCATGCAAACAAGAAGTTCCCAAGAGCAAATATGTCCAAGTAATTCACCAGAGTGTGAAAACACAAAAACCTGAATAAAATATACCTAGAGTGAAATCTGGAAAAATTGCATGGATGGAACTAAAGAGCTCTGAAATATGGTTCTAACGCCGCTGAGATCGCGAAAAACGGAGAAACAGGTCAAAAGATACGAGCTCAGGACTGAAAGCAGCTCCTTTGACTTCAATTGGTTGTATAATGTACCAACAAAAAAATGAAGCGATGAGACCCATACCACTGGAAATTTGACAGAACCAAATTTTCAACGATATCTCGTTTGCCAAAAAACGATATCGTATGCCCAAGTTATGACCTCTGGAAAAAAATAGCTCCAAAGGGGGAAAAAACTAGTGTTGCATTAAATTTGACAGTCATAAGGCCGTCACAGCAAAAATACGGGTCTAATTTTGATGGCCAAACGACTGTCACCGCATTTGCGCAATAGGGCTTATTACAAAAAAATGTTTTAAAAAAAAAAACAATGTTAATTTTTTTTAAAAAAAATTAATAAAAAAAACAGCAGGGGCCCACATGGGGGCCACCGCCTGCCAAGGTGGCAGGGCGGTACCCATGCAGTACCGACTGCAGTAGGGGGGTGGTGCCCAAGGGGCCACCGCCTACCATAATGGCAGGCGGCGGTACCCTTGGGTACTGTCCCTGCCTGTGTAGGGTACCTAGACTAGGGCCGAGCAAGCCTTAAAAAGGCTTCTTTTTTTTATTTTGATTTTTTTTGTAAGACCCCTCTGTTTTGCTCTTTTGATCGAACAGTGTTCTATTTGGTTATGTCTTATTTTATGTTTGTACTTTGACTTAGAACTCAATTGCTATTTGATCGCTATCTGTAAAGTGATGCGAATGTTATATTTTGGTGTGATGGTGTATTTTTCTGATGTTACCATTATGGCATGCTTTGGATTAGCATAGTGGATAATTGAATTAATGATGTTTATGCTTTTGATTACATTAATGATGTTAGATACGTCAGTTAGTAATATTGTATTGGTGAAGGGAACGGATTGTACCACTCGCTTGTGAGCACCCTACGATTTCGAGACTTCCTCTTCACGGTGTGTTTTAATTTTAACATATATATGCATGTGGATATACTATGTATTCGCAGGTTGATAGGTATAGGACATCGACTCCACTTGGTTTCATAGGTTTGAGCATGTCCATTGCCCAACGATATTTGATTGAGAGATAGTAGCTAGGTTTTCCGTGCCAAGTCATCACCCTAGTCATAATGTGTCGTCGGGTCTTAGTCGGGTTAATTGTTTTATATTGTTCTCTCTCTTCGATTATTTAATTGCAAGTTGAAAAGGGTAATTAAATGGTTGTATGCATGTAACTTGTGAAATGAAATTGATCTGGTATTATGTTAATAATGTAATTTATTTATTAATTAATTAAATTGATTGTGTTGAAATTAGATAAGTTGTTCATTTTGGAATTTATGGATTTTATTATGTGAAATTGAAAAATGAAAGAAAAGGTTTGAAATTGCATTTTTAGAAAAGTTGAATTCAAAAATTAAAAAAAAATGAGATATTTTTCATTTCTGTTTTCAAAAATTGATGAGGGTTGTTGCATATATATTTTTTGAGATATTTTGGAAATTTCTTTGTTATTGGGATTTTGGGGGATTGAGTTTTCAACAAGTATGAATTTTTGGAAATTAGAAGAGAGGAAGGATTTTGCAGTTTGTGGGTTTTGGATTGAATCTGAGGAAACTGTTGATTTGAAGAGGGAATCCAAGCAAGGATCTATGCACCATTTGGATCTCCTCACAAACTCAAAAAAACAAGGTTCTTATCTTTAAAATTACTTATTTTGAAAATTTATTTGTATATGTGTTGATGAAAATCATGTTGAAAAACATTTTTAATCTTCTGTTTAAATGGCAAAACAAACCCAATTTGATTCTTGTTTGCAAGGATTTGGAAGAAAACCTCTGTTTTGAAATGAATTATTTCCAAAGAAAAAATGTCAACATGGCTATAATTGTTTCATTATGGGATTTATTTGCTCAATTGAATTTATAGTTTTTATAAATTTGGATTAAAATATATGTATAAATGTATCTTTCTATTGGGAAAATACAAATATATATATATATATATATATATATATAGGTTTATATTTTTTTTATATATATGATTCTGGTCATGGAAAAGACCCATGTTTTAAAAAAATAAAATAAAAATAAAAAAAATGAATGAAATGAATTTCGGATTTTAAAAAAATCCACAGAGATGCTTTGGTTTTAAAATAAAAAAATAAAAATCAAATGGTTTGGGGGTCGCTGGGGGCTCACCCCACCGCACCCCCCATGGGAGGCGTTGTTGGGGAGTCGTGCCCAGGGCACCCCCCATTCCCCTTCCCTTGCGCAGTCGCCGCCCACGTAGGGACAACTGTGTTTACACACAGTCACCCCCATTGATGGGGGTCGGCTGTGTGTAAACACAGTCGGCCGACCTAGGGTTTGGCGTGCGGCCCAAAATAGATGCCCCACCCTGAATTTCGCGTGGCCGCCCCACTCACACATGCACGTAACCCGAGGTTAAGCTTGGACTGACTTTTAAGTCGGTTTTTATTTTATTTAAAATATATATATTAATATTTTATATATTATTTTTATAATATTAAAATATTTAATAATAATATTTCATATTATAATTTATAATATCAAAATATTAATAAATATATATTTTGTTTAAGAAAAATATGTTGTATATTGGAGTTTTAATGTTTTTTCTAATACATATATATATGTTTTTTTTTAAATATATATGTATTGATATTAAAATATTAAATTTAATGGCATGATTTAAATGCATTTGAGGAATTTTAGTTTAATGCATAATAATTGAATCGACGAAATGATTTTTGAATATTATATTTGAAAAAGATAAATACTGAAAGAAATATGATTAATAGTGAAATTAATTGATTCTGTTTAAAATGATTTAGTTTGCAATGATGATCAGTTATTTATTTTAACGATATATTCTGAAATTATAGAAGTAAATGCTTATTTTATTACTTAAGGCGGTTAGGGAATTAAGTGTTGGTTTAAATTTCATCTTGTCTAAAAGAGACGTATGTTTAAATCAGTTTTATTGAACAATAGATTACTGATGTTAATAAGGGAAATGGATTTAGTAAATCCAAAATTAGTTTAATTCCTCACAACTTGCCTTCGTGATTATTTCCTCTGGGTTCATGTTTTGGGAAAAGGGTTAAGTGTCTTTAATCTGTAAGTCTTCCAGAGGACCCTAGAGGTTGGGGGTTGTCGTTTTGTAATGACGACCGTTTGTTATTTCCTTGGGTAGTGCATGAAGTTATGTCATTGTTATTACCCGGTTTCCACAAATGGGGATGTCTTGAGTCTCCCGAAAAAAGAGTGGATTATGGGATCTGTGTCTCCTTGTAAGAAGTGGTTTTATTATTGTTGTTACCTCCAGTGTTTGGAGATGGCCTTATTTTATGTCACCTCCTGGAAAAGGAGTGGTCGTGTTATCTTGTTTGTTGCACTTTGGTAAGCTTGGTGTTTGGATGGTATGTGTGTTGTCAAGTAGAAGAGTGGCTTCCGTAGAGGCCAGAGCCCAAGAGGTAAACTGGGAAACCTTCAGGGGTGGTTTAATCAAGTGATAACTAAAACAAAACTTAGAAGATTAGGTGGTACTTCTCACTAATCAAGATAATTATGCCTCACTCATAGACACAAGTGCTCGTTTAGACTTGGGATGAGTGGGAAGGCCTGGAATGGCAAGGTCATCTATCTTGTCTGTACGAGAGGTATTTGATTCCGCATGAGTGAGTATGGGGGAAGAGATTCAGTAGAGGCCACTAGGATAACCCATATTGTGGGTCGGAGCCTATGAAGATTCCCAGAGGACAACCCATGACGAGTTGTGTGATGACACTCTGTCTAGGATAATAGTTGGCACTTGGTATTATGGGTATGGTTTACTTAACATACATGATGTGACCATAGTTGGTATTTGATTATTATGTGTATGGTTCTCTTAACATACTTGATCTACTTTATATCTGGAAGCAATGTAACCATGTTGAGTTGTACTTGTGATGCACTTGTGTTGTACTTGTGAGGTACATGTGATTGGTGGTTTTCAGTTTGGTTTAGTTTTTTGTTAGCCTGTGTCTAGAGGTAGATGGTCTTGGCTAGGATTCCTTGCTACTATCTCCTAGCACAGGGGGTGGGCCTTTGGGTTCCACTTGGTTGGGTGGTGTGCACCTAAATCCGTTGGGTTCTTTCTTCATGTTCATGTGGACGAGACTTCCAGTTGGAGAGCTCGTGGGATTCAGTTTCAGTTCTTGCTTTATTTCATTTCAGTTGATCTTGTATTATTTTACCCCTCATTTGATATCGAGGTGGAATTTGTATCTGTAACCTTATTTATTGGACTTGCCTCATTCGGGGAATGAGAGTTGTAATCGTAATATTTAATTATGGATAAATGAAAGTGAAAGTTATCTAGTATGCTTTGATGTAATTATCTTGTATGGAATGTATGCATACTTATTATCTTAAGTAGATAAATGTTATGGATTCATTTATGTTGTTGTGGGTTTATAGGTAATCTCAGTCTCGTAACCTTAGGGGATGTTTGCAATGAGTAGCAAACTTGTATATTAATTGTACTTAAACAAAAAAAAATTAGTCTGTTTAAGTAGTTAATTGCAACTTCCTCTAGGGTTGCGTGGTGGGGCGTTACATTTTTTTTGATAAAAAAAATCAAAAAACTTTACAACATTTTTAATTTTTTTTTAAAAACAATATGACGAAAAAACACGTAGAATTTTTTTTTTTTTTACCAGGCAGACGGACGGCCTTACGGGTAAAAAAATTTGCCCCTCAAATCAACTTTGTCCAAAATGGACGAATGAATAGTCGATTTAGGGGTTTTGGACCGCTGAATAGTCGATGAATGGTGAGGTCCGTTTGGACTCAATATGCTTTGAAATTGTAGGTGAATCCTTGGACCAAAAAAAAAACCCCAAAACTGTGAATGTCTGATCTAGCCCTTGTAGCTCCAAATTCTTCAAACAAGAACAGGCATGCAGCAAGAAAGCTCTGATACCATGTAGAAGTTGTCAAAACCAACTTCAGACTCCAAGAACACCTGCATGCAAATGGATACCTATCACAATGAAGAGAATGGATGGAGAAAACAAACAAGGGTTTGAAGCTTTGAAAAATGGAGAAATTATCTTATCAGAACAAAAAGGAATTGTGAAATATATAATGGATCAATCCTTAAGAAGGAGATCATGCAAACCTTAAAAGAAACCCTAATAGGAAAAACCTAAAAGAAACCCTAATAGGAAAACATTTAATAATTAATATAATTATTAAATGTCACTTTATGCAAACTAAAGTGAAATCTTAAGAAGGGAATAAAGGTAACTTAATCAACATAATTAAGTTAAAACCTTTACTCTAACAAGACAAAATCAACATATAATTTTGAGAGAAAATACTAAGGGACATCAAGATTATTGTTGGGTGGTTTATCAAAAACCATCCACCAATGTCTCCAAAAAAATCTAATACCTCTATAGGTGCACCATTTAATTGAAAATTTTGGCTTCCGCACATTAAGGGGTTGTTTTGCTATATGATTGATGAAAAATTGGGCTAATTGGGCTTTGTCAATATCAAGTGCCCTCACCTCATCATATGATAACCCATCGGCATAAAATTTCCTTTGTTCCTCTCGCCATTGTGCAAATCTATTGTGTTGATTTGCCAAAGTGTCAACATTTGAAATGATTGTTTCTAAAGTGTTTTTCATGTCTAATAGCTTAGTGAGTGCCTCATAGATTCAACATACATTTCTCAATTGATCTAAATTTCTATGAATAGATTCATGTATTGTTGGCACGTTTTTAGTTTAGAAACAACGGTCGTGGTGAAGGAGGTTTTGGAGGGTTTTCATCTTGTGCGGGGTTAGGGTTTTCATGTTGAGCCATTTTAAGCTTGTTAATTGATTAATTTTTTTAAATTTAACAATGATTTTAATGCAATAAAAAACCTATCAAATACCCTATTTTTGACTAAAATTCAAAAAAAAAAAAAATTTAATAAAAACATAAAAATTCAAACATACCTTTGAAATTTGATTGATTTTGAGAAAAAATATTCACTACAAATGATATCCGAGTTGGGAAGTAGAGAAACCCACACACAGTGAGCTAAAAATGAGCTCTCGACTTTATTTTATTTTATTTTTATAAAATAGGAAACATATATTTGTTTCTTGTTTTATACTTTTTTTAATATATGGTGTGGTTTGGGACTCGACCATATATTTATTGGCAACATTTTTTTGAAATGTATAATATAAAATTATATTATATAATATATAATATATATTATATACATTATAATATGTATAATATAATATAATATAATATATATTATTATATAATATATATTATATTATATTATATTATATTATAATATATAAAATATAATAATATAATACTATATAATAATATTTAATATAATATTATATTATATTATAATATAATATAATAAATTTCATAGTATAATATAATAAAATTAATTTATTATAATATAATATTCTATAATCATATAATATAATAAATTTAATATATAATATTTAATCTTATATAAATATTATAATAAAAAGGGGCGACCCTTTGGTGAAATGGTGGGCCTTCTTGCCTGTAGAGTCAACAACCAAGGTTCAAACCTTGCAAAGTCACTCTCTACCACGTCAACAATGGAGTTTGATTACCCTGGTGTTAAGGGGAGGCTCCTTGGTGAATTGGTGGGGCTTCTTGCATGTAGTGCCAACAACCAAGGCCCAAACCTTAATATCTTTTTAAAAGAAAAAAAATGGTGTAGAAAAGACGCTCTACAAATTCTTGGGAGGCGAAGGAGTTGGTGAAGAGGATTGAAGACAAAGCTGCAAGTGTGCAAGTCTTGGTACACCTGGATGCGGAGGCAGATCGAGATAGAATTTTTTTTTTGCAATCAAGCAATCATTGGGAGACCATTGGGGAAGAAATTATCCAAACAAGCGATAACTGAATGGATCCTGGTGAACTGGAAATGGCCACTTACCATCAAATTCTTACTGAAGGGATTTTTCATGGTGCTTTTCCGAAGTCAGGAGGAGCGAGATCTAATCCTTTATGTCAATCATTGGTACATTAACGACTCTGCCTTGTATCTCCAGGAATGGATTTTGCTCTTCGACCCATGCAAGGCGGTTCCCTCAAAGTCCCCTTTTTGGATCAAAATCCATAACCTTTCGTTGGAGTCCTGGTCAGAGGCATGTTTGGAGAAAATTGAGGGAATGACTGGAAGAGTGCTTGAGGTGGATAAAGAGATTCTGGTGGGAGATTCCTACCTCTATGCCAGAATTAGGGTTGCAACAATTTTCGAACTACCAAAATCAATCAAGATTGCCTCCTCCCCTGGGGAACACGTAATTGCAATAGAGAAAGAAGAAGAAAAATTATTTTGTTTGCATTGCCGAGTCGAGATCACACCTCTACTCGTTGTCTAAAAGAAGCCAAGTCAGTGTGGAGATCCAACGTTCATAATGAAGGAAAAGCGGGGATGGATGACTGTTCTACTACGTCGGGAGGTGTAGCTTCCTCAAATCAAGTCTCGTCCTCCATGCCGCCTATGGAGGATGACCTTGCCCTCCCTTCTGGCCTACCCCTTGTTAATGTGCCTCTCGCTCCCGGAAAGGAATCGGCGACAACACCACCGACGATGCCTCAAATCGATATGCCTGTGGTTGTTGATCTAGGAAAAGCAGGTCCCACCTTGGAGGTAGTAGACTCAATGAGAGAGGATGGGGAAGTTGGTGAGTTAGATTGGTACGACTTTGAAGTGAATGATGGAGATGAATTTGGTATTGTCGATGCTAGATTCATAAGCCAGGAAGCGGCCAAGATATCGAAGCCAAAATTGGGTCGCATGTCAAAAATGAAAGGCCAAAAATTGAATAGGGTGTTAAGGGAGGAAGAGGCCTCCAAAGGCGGTCAAGCCACATTGAGTAAATTCATTAAGAGTACCAAGGGAGGAGCACCCTCCCTTGGGAAACAATGAAGATCCCGAGTTGGAATGTCAATGGCCTCAACGCCCCTGATAAGCGATGCTTGTTGAAGCGTCACCTTCTGACACTTGGTGCAAATATCATTCTCCTCCAAGAGACTAAACTCTCACAAGAAGATAGTGATCTATTGTGCAAAACGTGCGGAGGGTGGGATGGCTCCTTTGTCCCATCTTTTGGAGCTTCTGATGGTCTATGCGCTTTTTGGAATCCATGAATGGTGGAACTTGAAACCTTCTTTGAGTCTTAGAATTGGATGGACTTAGCAGTCTAGGACACCCATTCTCATCTCCAATTTCTACTATGGAACATTTATGGGCTTGTCAAAGTGGTGGAGAAGCTAGAGGTCTGGAAGTTCGTCTCTTCAATGATCAATTAGCATAAAACTGACCTTTTGGTGCTTGGTGGTGATTTCAACACTGTTCTCTCCACCTCAGAGAAATGTGGGGGCCTAACCCACATCTACCAGAGCTAGAAGGACTTCAAAGACTTCATGGTAAATTGCAACCTTGTTGACATTGCACACAAGAAAAAATAATTCACATGGACCAACAAACGAAAGGGCTTTACCAATATTGCAGAAAGACTTGATCAATTTCTTTTGTCCTCAAATTGGTTCCTCTCATACATTGCAATCAACTCCCTCATTCTCCTGGTGTTTGGATCTGATCACTATCTGATTTTATTGGCATTGAAGGAGGATAGGCCCCCACAACGTCATCCTTTTAAGTTCGAAAAAATGTGGCTTCAGGACGATTCTCTCAAAGGTCTAATGCGCTCTTGGTGGACTGAGGCTAGAGTCCAAAAGGGCTCAAAAATGTTCATCATCGTCAAGAAACTAATTGCAATCAAAGGAAATTTGAAAAGATGGAATGAGGAAGTTTTTAAAAATATTTTCAAGGAAAAGGAGTGCATTGAATCTGAACTGGAAGACCTAAACGTAACAATTCTAACCCACAAGATGATTGATGTTAAATTGGAGAAGGAAAAATAGTTAACTAGAATCCATGGGGAACTCCTGGTTCGTGAAGAGGTTTTTTGGAGATCAATCCTGGGAAACCTGGCTCATGGAGGGCGATCACAACACGAAGTATTTCCACAATTTTACCAAACAAAAATGAAATTTGAATCGTATCACAATGATTTTGAGTGATGATGGCGTGGTTCTGAACAAGCCCAAGGAAATTCAGTTAGAAGCCATCAAATTCTTCCAAAAACTTTTGGCAGACTCAGAAGCTTCACAAGCCATATGCAGTATGGTCTAATTGATCACATTCCCCCTTTGGTCTCGGCAGAACAAAATGACTTGCTCTTGGCCCCCATCTCAAAGGTAGAATTGAAGAAAGAAGTGTTTGAATTGGCTCCTGACAAAGCCTTGAGGCCAGATGGATTTTCGGCTCAGTTCTACCATGAATTTTTGGATCTTCTGGAGGACAAAATTTAGGGTGTGGTGGAAGATTTGAGAAAGTCAAGGAAAATGGTTAAGGATTTCAATAACATGTTTATCGCCCTCATCCCGAAAAAAATAGTGGTCACCTCCTTCTATGATTTCTGCCCCATCTCCTTATGTAATTTAATTTACAAGATAACAACAAAAGTAATGGGGAACAGGTTGAAAGGCATTCTCCCGTACCTCATCTCTGAGGAGCAAAGCAATTTTACCCCTGGGAGGAACATTATGGATAGTATAATCTTTGCCCATGAAACTCTACATTCCATCTCTTTTGGCAATGAAAGTTGCATGGTTTTGAAACTAGATGTAAGCAAGGCTTATGACAGGGTTCATTGGTGATTCCATCTCAAAATAATGGAGAAGTTTGGTTTTCACAGGAAATGGCTTGACTGGACCTTCCAATGTATCTCCATAGTTTTCTACTCGATGTTAGTCAATGGGTGTCCCTATGGCTTCTTTGAGCCTACTAGGGGCCTCAGGCAGGGAGACCCGATGTCTCCCTTTCTATTTGTCATCATGGCTGAGGCCCTCGGCAAGGGGATTCAAAGGTTTGAATCTTTAGGTCGATGACATGGAGTGAAGGTCGCAGATGACTTCCTTTGCACCACTCATCAATAGTTCATCAATGACACTCTTCTATTTGTTGCCTCTCAAGTGATGGAGGCTTATGAAATCTCCTCTTTGTTGAATCATTATGTTGTTGCTTCTGGACAAATGATAAACTATGAGAAGTCTAGCATTTTATTTTTCAATACCTGCAAGCGTGTACAACAGAGGATCCTCGCTATCCTCCCTTTCAAAAAGGCTGAAATTCCTAGCAAATACCTGGGAGTACCTTTATTCAAAGGTGCAAAGCATTCTTCCCTATGGGAGGAAACTATCCAAAAATGCAATTCAAAAGCTTCATCTTGGCAAGGTTGTTGACTCACGCTTTCATGGGAAATTCAAATGATTAAGGCGGTTCTTTCTGCTATTCCCATATACCAATTAAGGTGCAATCAAGCTTTGAAAAAGGTTTGCGGTTCAATTGAGGTGATTATGAAGAGATTTCTATGGGAAGGCACAAATGAAGCTAAAATAATCCCCCTCATCAGCTAGAAAACAACATGTAAGTCAAAGTCTGATAATGGGGTTGGATTTCGTAGTTTGGAAAAACAGAATATAGCTCTTGGAGCTAAGCTTGTCTGGATGTTGTATCAAGACCCCAATGCTAGATGGTGTTAGATTTTGAGGAAAAAATATCTTTACTTTGATGATCCCACTCGAATCTTAACTACACTTAATCCCCCAGAGGCTCCCACATCTAGAACTTCATGCAAAGTTGCAGATGGCTTAGTGTTGACCATGTTTTGTGGGTGATTCATAATCACAACAAAGAATTTTTTTGGGAGGACTCAATCAATGGCTTGCCCCCACTTGCAGAAATTCCAATTCTCAAGGAACACTGGGCTGAAATCCTTATCAATTTTGACAAGAAAGCGACAAATTATATCAAAAGGCTCTAATTGGGACTAGGACCGTATGTATCTTCTCCCACTCGGGGAAGAGGCAACTCTAGATCTAAAATCTACCCTCTTGAATAGAAGAATTATAACATCCAGGAAAGAAGATGAGATCATCTAGACGGGCTCCAAGTCTAGGCAATACTCTGTCAAATTTGGTTACACCATGCAAAATCAACAGGCAATCTCAGACTAGCAAACTCCACTTTGTTGGAGCAAGTGGACCTTACCTAAGGCTAGTGCCTTCTATTGGAAATTTCTACACAAACGCATTCTGACGGGGGAAAGACTCAAGTCTCTTGGTGTTGTTGGCCCAACCTAGTGTGTTTTGTGTGAAGTGGCGGAAGAAACAATCGACCACATGCTCTTAAACTAACCGTTCGCAAAGGAATGTTGGGACTGGTTACGCAGGAAGTTGGGTTGGATTGGTGCCCTTCCCAATGAAATTGTTTTCCTCCTAATGTGTTGGCCTAGAAATGCCTCTACAATGTGGAATGGACTCTAGAATGCTTGCCCCTCCTTGCTGATTTGTCACATTTGGCACGAGAGGAATAACAGGATATTTAAAGGAAAAGTGACGAGGATTACAGAGGTATTGAGGAAGCTCGAAGCAGGAATTTGTGAGATAGTCAACACAAGGCTCAAAGATTCTCCCCCAACACCTTTCTCTAGCTGGGATGAGGATATCATGAAAAGATGGTCGGACCTTCGGCTCCCTGCTCGACTCCTCTGCAGAAAAAAAGCTAGTGAAAGGAAGTTGATGAGAGCTCGTACCAAGAGGAGAGCCCCGCCCACTGGAAGATGAAAACTAAACTTTGACAGAGCATCGAAGGGAAATCTTGGGGTCTCTGGTGCTGGGATCACTAGTGTCGGGATCACAATTTGAAATGAACTTGGTGATATTGTATGGGCCATATCAAAGAAACTACCTCCTGACACCAACAATGAGGCAAAGTTCTCTACTCTTCTCTTTGGCTTCTGTAGAGAACATGATCTCTTTGACCTCGACATTGAGGGGGATTCATCAATATGCATTAATGTAATAATCTCCGGGAGCATTTGGAATTGGAAACTCAAATATAAAGGTGAAGCAATATGGGAACTCTTGGACAATTTTTACAATCCAAATATTGCTCACATCTATCACGAGGGAAATATGGAAATTGAATTCCTTGCAAGTTGGGCGTGCATACAGGTTGAGGACATCATTGTTTCAAACTCCTGTGATCCTTGGCCGGACTTACCAAAGAATTGATCATCACAACCATGGCAATCTTCCCCTTTCGGGAATGATGGATTCTGAGTTGTCTGCTGAGAAGATGAGACCAATTTTTGGTTGGCTTACCTGGCACGGCCAAATGTCTATCTTGTGTGTTGCGTTGTGTGTTTGGGTTGAATTCCCCAGGATCTTGAATCTATTGAATTTTTTCAAACACTGCTATCAATTAACAGGTCTTTGTACAAACTTTTCAGACTTAATATAAAGGGAGCTACCCCAATGTAGCACTTATTTAGCAAAAAAAATATATAATAAAATATAATATTATAATATATTAAATATATTATTATATAAAATTAAATTAACAAACATTATAATAATATTTTTAAAAAATATTGTTATAATTTTTTTTAATTTAATTTCCATATGTTGTATATAAATATATTAAAAAACATTGTTATATATATTACAAAATTATTATAATATGTAAAACTAAAAAATGGTCTAGCCTGAACCCAATGAAACTAAAAATTGTGACTTAAACTAAATGGATATCCGTTTAGAAATGAATATTTGTTTCTAATAGATATCCATTTCAGTTTGGTATTAGGTTTGACACTAGTACTTTCCACCCAAATCTGCAAAGAGTCAAAATGGAAATTTTGTATTTTTGGGCAAGTTAAAAATGCCTTTTTTTCACAACACCACTTTTTGGACCCCCATGATCTTACACAGACCCAGCATAATGATGTGAGGGTTTAATTTTAACCAATTTGAACGTTCATTTTAAATCCCAAAAGAAATCTAGTTTGGTCCTAAAACATGAAATAAAGCATCATAAATGGGTTATAATTGCCCCATAAGTGTCGAGACACTTGTTACAATTATAAGATTTAAACAATGATATGCTCATTCACTTTGAATGTTATCATTCAAACCTACAAAACAAGTTAGCCTAAAAAACCAAAATGATAAGTCAGTGACATGTTAGCAACTAGATAAAGTAAAAAATTAAAGCACATGTCAAATTTGAGGTTCAGTTTCTATTTACCAGTAAATCGCGACACTAAAGTCACTAATGTCACAAAATTTTATCAATAATGTCGCCATATAGCAAGTGTGTCACTATACTGAAAAATGAATGGCATCATTCTACAGAAAACAGAGACATCAAATGTGTCGATATATCAATTGCATCGCTAAATAAAAATTGAATGCATGATGGAAAATAAAGTTAGTGTCACTATTTTAATATGCAGTGACAAAATTAAATACGCATCACTAAATTAATTGTGTGTTGCCAAAATGAAAATCTAGTGTAGGAGCACCTTGCTCTCAGAATGCCTTCAAAAGGCTAAATGACAAAATTTGAATTTTCAATTGTAATGGCATGTCAAAGAGTAAAGTTGAGGTCTATTTTAATGTATTTAAGTCTTTTCATGGGTCTTAAGTGGTCAAATTAGAAAAATACAAAAACTTGCAAATATTGTAATGTTGACAAATTATGTAAAAGTTGCTAAATTTGAAAAAAAAAATAGAAAGTCAAGAAACATCTCGGTGGGAGAGGTAGTTAGGAAATTGGGAGGTTGAAAAGGTAGTTAATTGTTTGGGAAAATCTTTTAAAAATCTTGTAGAAGGCGAGAAAAAGATCATGATTGTATTCTTGAAGAGTTGATATAATAAGTACCTTGTTTTCAGAAATCTTTGTGTTCTTTCAGTTATTTATCATCCTGTACGGTTTGTTCAATAGTTCCAGTGCTTAAATCTTATTTTTCTTAGTAGAATGGGGAGTCACCTTTAATTTGAATCCTTTTAGGGAGGAATCCATTAAGTAGAACAGTTGGTTGAGTAATTTTTCTATGGTTTGGTCTGAAATCCTACATATTAGGTTTGAGAGTCTAAATTAGGCATTTCTTCACCACTCCACCAATGTATACCAAGTAGATTGGTGGAGTAGGTTAATATTAGGTTGTTTTGAATGTTGTTTATGGTGGCAAGTAAGGGGAAGGTGAGAATACTAAGATAAATTTGTTGCTACAGCAAAAAATGATAGTTTTCATGCAAAAGTTGATGCTACAGTCATGGGTTATGAAGAAATAGTTTGCCAAGGCTTGGAAATGGTGTAGAAGGTGTGTGCAGGTGTATTTCAAGGTGTTATAAGTGGTGGCACATTGGCAGAAGGTGTGGAAGGCTTACTTCCCTCAAACCCTCACTTATTTTTGCTTTGCAAAGCTTATATTTTAAGGTTTTGGTATTTAATGCTTTGGTGGGCCTATTAACTCTTGAAAATGATGGAATACTTAGTTTTATAACATGTATTAAGACTGTTTCAAGTCAGTTGGTGATTAGGTGATGATTTAGGGATACCTCCTTTGTTATTTTGGCCTAATTAGCGGCTTTTACCAGCGTTCAATCCATAAATATGGTAAATTCCTTTAAACAGTATAATCTAATATTTTGATATGTTAGAGGGGATCAAAATGGGTTTTTGATTATGTTTTGGCTTTGAGGATTTTTGGTGTGGGATGTTTGGAATACCCATTTTTGGTATGTGCCAATGTTACTAGGGTTTTGATCTAAGTTTGCCAGAAGATGGAATTTTGAGAAAACAGAGAATAAAATGATTGGATTGTGTTGTAACTACTAAACTAATGATGTTAAAGGTGTTTTGATGGTTGAGAATTATTCTTGAGGGAAAATTAGTTGTCCTTGGTGATTTTGTAATACAATTTCAAGGTGTAAGAATGGGGTTTTGACTACAAGAAAGTATAATTTTGTGAGTACAATAATATGAGAGATTGTCTTGGTATTGTAGTTGTTTAAATTATGTTGTTAAAGATGAACTAATGGATTGGAAGAGGCTTAGTCACAACATTTTTTGGTTTGGTGTTTGAACTATGATGGATTTATGGTACAAAATGGGTAACTTGAGTATGTAGAATGGTCAAGTTGAATGTTCAGAGGTTTCCTTCAAGGTATTTGTGTTGTTTTTTGTCTATATGATGCTGATTATGGTGAATTTGAATTTGACAAAGTTGTGGAATGCTATTTTGGTGAAAATATTATTAGTAGCCTAATGAATGGCCAGAGAATTTGATGAATTTTGTTGAGATGGTGAATGAGTTTTGTTGGATTTTGATGTTTATTTATGTGAATCAAAGATGCTTATTTAATTTGATCTTCTCCAAATAGAGTTATGTGTGAAGAACCCTGATGGTTGGTTAGTATTTGGTTGTTCTCTGCATCAGTTGGTATTAGATCTTAGGGATTAGATCCCTTGAAAGTAAAGTAGCAATTGATTTTGATGATTGGTTGAGTTGGTGTTGAGCTTGGTTGCAGGTGCTTGATCCATCTAAGTTGTGAGAGAAAGAGTTTTGTGTTGTGTGTTGGCAGACATGAAAGGTTTTTGGTCACCATCCTCCAATGGAGATTAAGCTGGGTAGAAGGTGCCAGGAAAAGAGAGAGAGAGGCATCTTCCAAGGTCTACTATTGGGTAAGATGGATGGTTTTTTGAGTTGGTGAGTTATGAGTCAATAAGGCAGGTGGATATTTGTTTGAAGAAGCACTTGAGTTGCAGCCTGAAGAGTACTCCACTGATGGGATTAGTTGAGAAGATAAAAAGAAATTTGGTCAGAAAAGGTCGTGGAAGGAGGAAATTTTGCAAGGACATTCTTGTGTCCTTTTGAGAGAAAGAGAAGATGAATGAGAACCTGATGACAAAAAGACAAAGAGATGGCAAAAGACAAGTGAAGGTAGAGGCAAGAAGACGAAGACAAAGAGTGAACCAAGATAAAGAAAAATACAAAGATTCAAGAGGAAGAATGAAGCAACAATCCAATGCAGATTTGAATTTGTTTTGCAGGTACAAACAAAGTTGATATATTTCCAAGGGACTTGGAAGACTTTTTCTAGTTGGTTGTATGGTGCAAGAGCACCTTGCTCTCAGAATGCCTTCAAAAGGCTAAATGACAAAATTTGAATTTTCAATTGTAATGGCATGTGAAAGAGTCAAGTTGAGGTCTATTTTAATGTATTTAAGTCTTTTCATGGGTCTTAAGTGGTCAAATTAGAAAAATACAAAAACTTGCAAATATTGCAATGTTAACAAATTGTGTAAAAGTTGCTAAATTTGAAAAAAAGAGAGTTAAGAAACATCTCGATGGGAGAGGTATTTAGAAAATTGGGAGGTTGAAAAGGCAGTTAATTGTTTTGGAAAATCTTTTAAAAAGCTTGTAGAAGGCAAGAAAAAGATCACGATTGTATTCTTGAAGAGTTGATATAATAAGAAGTACCCCGTTTTCAGAAATCTCTGTGTTCTTTCAGTTATTTATCATCCTGTATGGTCTGTTCTATAGTTCCAATGCTTAAATATTATTGTTCTTAGTAGAATGGGGAGTTACCTTTCATTTGAATCCTTTTAGGGAGGAATCCATTAAGTAGAGCAGTTGGTTGAGTAATTTTTCTATGGTTTGGTCTGAAACCATACATATTGGGTTTGAGAGTCCAAATTAGGCATTTCTTCACTACTCAACCAATGTAGGCCAAGTAGATTGGTGGAGTAGGTTAATATTAGGTTTCTTTGAATGTTGTTTATGATGGAAGGTCAGGGGAAGGCGAGAATACTAAGATAAATTTGTTGCTAGAGGGAAAAATGACAGTTTCCATGCAAAAGTTGATGCTACAGTAATGGGTTACGAAGAAACAGAGTTTGATAAGGCTTGGAAATGGTTTAGAAGGTGTGTACATGTGTATTTCAAGGTGTTATAAGTGGTGGCACGTTGGCAGAAGGTGTGGAAGGCTTACTTCCCTCAAACCCTCACTTGTTTTTGCTTTGCAAAGCCTATATTTAAGGATTTTGGTATTTAATGCTTTGGTGGGCCTATTAACTCTTGAAAATGATGGAATACTGAGTTTTATAACATGTATTAAGAATTTTTCAAGTCAATTGGTGATTAGGTGATGACTTAGGGATACCTCCTTTATTATTTTCGCCTAATTAGTGGCTTTTACCAATGTTCAATCCATACATCTAGTAAATTCCTTTAAACAGTCTAATCTAAGCTTTTGATATGTTAGAGGAGATAAAAATTGGTTTTTGATTATGTCCTGGCTCTGAGGATTTTTGTTGTGGGATGTTTGGAATACCCATTTTTGGTATGTGCCAATGCTATTAGGGTTTTGATCTAAGTTTTCCAGAAGATGGAATTTTAAGAAAACAAAGAATAAAATGATTGGATTGTGTTGTAACTGCTAAGCTAATGATGTTAAATGTGTTTTGATGGTTGAGAAGTATTCTTGAGGCCAAATTAGTTGTCTTTGGTGATGGATTTATGGTACAAAATGGGTAACTTGAGTATGCAGAATGGTCAAGTTGAATGTTCAGAAGTTTCCTTCAAGGTATTTGTGTTGTTTTCTATCTATATGATGTTGATTATAGTGAATTTGAATTTGACAAAGTTGTGGAATACTGTTTTGGTGAAAAGACAAGTAGTAGCCTAATGAATGGCCATATAATTTGATGAATTTTATTGAGATGGTGAATGATTTTTGTTGGATTTTGATGTAAATTTATGTGAATCAAAGATGCTTGTTTAATCTGATCTTCTCCAAATAGAGTTGTGTTTGAAGAACCCGGATGGTTGGTTAGTGTTTGGTTTTTCTCTGCATCAAAATCCAAGTGTTTCGCTCTATAATGACATGCCATCAAATGCATTAGAGAATGATCAATAGAGTCGTTGTACTTGAAAACACAAGAAAAACAAAGTTTTATAAAGAAATTCGTTAGTTTGGTTAGTTCATGCCCTCCTAGTGCTAAAATGTGATTGACGACTTGAAGTACAGGTTGACTACACTTGATCCATGAGGATTCAAATCGTATTCAAACCACTATCTACATCAGTCCCAATAGAGATCATTCAATTTAAACAAAGACAAGAAGCCATTAAAAACTAGCATATTAAAATATGAAAGATTGAGAAACCTCTAATCTAAGACATTGAAACTTATCCTATTGGGGGAGTGGTGTCACATTGATGTGGAATGACAACCCTTTCGATCTAATTTATTGAAGAGAATTGACAAAACCGATGATAGATGTGTATGAAAATGTGATTTAGATGCTAAATTAACATGATGCAAGCTATTTCAACACGATGTAGGCTAAGATGATCAATGTAAGTGTATGTAAAGCTATCAAAATGAAGTTTTACGCTAACAAGATTAAATTCTTAATTATGAAATATGTTAAATGGATGCATCTATGTTATCATGGAAGCCATTAATGGAAGCTAAGCTAATGATGCAAGTGAATTAAGCTAAAAGAGTGCTAAATATGAGTGCAAGTGGAAGTGATTTCAACAACATAAGTTTTCTTTGAAAAAGGTGGATCCATTTGTCTCCAAATAGTGACCTATTTATAAGAGGACAAATGAGAAATTAAGGGTGGAGATTGAAAAAGCTAATCAGTGGTCAAAAAGGAAGGAAAGGTGAAATATGGATCATGGATTCTCATCAATGGATGAGAATCAATGATCACATGGATCAAGGAAAGAATCAAGGGTTCATATTCTTCCAAACAAACACACTTTCAAAACTTGCACAAGAAGTTTTGTTTGAAAGTTTGTTGCAAAAAAGGAATATTCTCATGGGTGAGGGAAATTAGATATTTAGCAATTTAAAACAAAGTTTTAATGTGCAAAAGGGGAAGGAATATTTCATGAGAATATTCCTTTTTGGAGGAATGTGCAAAGGAGGAATATTCCCAAGGACTATTCCCTTGCAAGTGGGATAATTAAATTTAATTAGTAATTTGATAATTAAAACAAAGTTTAATTATGCAAATTAGGGGAATTAGACAATATTCATTAAATAAAATGATCTAATGAAATGGAGAAAGTGATATGATATTTAATTAAATAACTTAGGGTTATTGAATTAAATAAGAGGACTTAGAGATTTAAATTAAATAACTTGACATGTATTTAATTTAATAAAATGAAATGTTAGCATGGAAGGGGGTGAATGAACCCGATTAATTTAATTAGGTTAATAGATGAAAATGATGCAATTAATTAAATAGCTCGACTAATTTAATCAATTAAGCGAAAAAAGGATGGGTTTTAGGACAAAATGGTGTTAGTATATCTAATTCGAGTGCATGATATTATTTCAGACATTTTTAAGTGTCTACAACAAGCATCAAGTGTCACTACTCTCAAAGACACATTTTATTTGAAAGCCTATTATCTCTTCAATCATATTATTGTTTTGTTCAAAATAGAGCATATTATATGAACCACAATGATATAATAACATTGTATATCACTGTTATTCATGTTTCCATTGTAATGGCTTCATGGTACAAACTTTTGACAAATATTCAACTCATATATACTCATCTTCTCACATTGATGATAACTTGTTTAGAAAGGAGACTTTATACTTGAAAACACTTATTCAATAATTCTTCTATGCTCATTCTTCCTTACTTTGCATATGCAAACATACAGCGTTTTCCACTTTACTATACTTACACAGTAATGGCCAAATACACATCAATCTACATTCTCATCACCTGCCCATTATAATTTGAATAGACTTTAGATATCATTTGTTGATCTAAGTTTTGACGCCATGTTATCAATTAAATAGGAGCCTTTGATTTCCTTTGGGCGGTATAGCATAAGTGCTATTGAATTACTAAGTTGATTAAGCCAAGGAATAGGGCCGGTTGCTGATGAATTTAAGACCCTCAAGACACAACTAAAGTGCCTTTCCACTGGTTACAGTAAGTCACCGCGATAAGGTGAACTCTGCTAGTCTAAAAACGCAAAACAAAACATAATGCAAGATAAGAAAATGACACCTAACACCTCAATGATTAGCCTAAGTTAACACAAATAAATGATAGTTAAAAGATAAAATAAACTACTATACCTTTAACTTGTGCTCCCTTGGTTGGCCCTTGATTGGAGTTAGAGTTGTGTGCTCCTTAATGGCAAGTGCTGCTAAAAGATGGATGCAAGGATGTAAATGATGGATGAATGTCAAGATAAACTAAAGTGGATGTGTGAATGGATGAGCTAAAATGCAAGTGTTAGGATGTAAAAATATGGCTTGAATATGATTGGAAAATTTGAGAGCATAAGGATAATCGCAATGCATGAGGTTCTTTAATGCATGTAAGAGAGGGGGGTATTTATAGAAAAAATTGAATTTTCTAGAAGATTCAACGGTCAAGATTTTGAGCCACCATAGTCAAGATGGAGGGTTATGGTGAGTTGAGGACTCACAAGACCTCACATCTCGCCATGTGGTAGATGAAGTGGCCAAGGAAATGGTGAGATGGAAAGGGTACAAGGTGACATGGAAAAGGCCATGTGGTCCCAAGGTACTTGCAAGTACCTTGGGATGGGGGAGGATTTCCCCAAAAAGATATTCCTTGGCCCCATATGGGGCTGAAAGTGACAAGTGGGGACTTTTAGAAAGTCCACCCTTGTCACCATGGGGATTGGAGATGGCCTTGGAAAAATAAAAGTGAAATTTTAATTCACTTTTTGGAAGAAACCAATGGGTAAGACAAGATTCCTCCTAAAAGGGGTCCTTGTCCCATGGGTATGATGTGACCTTTGAGAGGTCATGGGGAAGACAAATGCATGGGGGGGATAAGTGTGAATTTTAAATTCACATGGGGAAGAGGTCAACCCAAAAAAGGTAAGTACCAAGAAAGGTTCACTTAAAGACATGCTAGAAAGGGTAAGTGATTAGGGTTAAGATTGTGTAAACAGGTGATTAGGCTAATTAATGGGGATTAGAGGTAAGTGGATAGATATGGAGGATGTGGCATTAATCCTAATTAAGGATATGCACATCTTAATAAAGGATTAATTAAATTAACCTAGATTAGTGAAAGGGTTATGGAGGATGGGACAATGAGAGAGAAGAAAAGAATTAAAAATTGAAAAAGATAATTGACTAAATTAAATAGATTGATTGATTTATTTAATTTAGAGAGGAAATGTTAAAGGATAAAGTATTTAATTAAATACTTTTGAGAACCTTAGGGAAAGGGGATAATATTAATTAAATTTATCATTTAATTAATATAGATGGATTAGACGAATAAATGATGGGATTATGACCACATGAAAGTGGTCAAATTTAGGTGTCTACATTTTGCCCCTCTTCAAAATATTGCTAGAATAACAGTTTTTCAAAGAAAAATAAATGCAAATGACTCTATAGAGGAAGCGACTAGAAAAGGGTGCCCCAGCACGAGAGAGATTGTGTGAGCTACTCAAATGGAGGGGAGTGAAAGGTCATGCCCCAATCATGAGGGAAAATTATCAGGAAGAAGATATGGATGGATTTGGTAGGGTATGCCCCCTTGAGAGGGCAGTAGGGGAAGAAAAAGGGGCCCCAAATGACTTCTCAATATGAAGAAATGAAGGGTACAGTTAAATAGAGTTCAAAAAATCAGGTAGGTTTTCCTTTTGAACGAAGTCGATTCGACAAACTGTGTGCAAATGGCGATCTACAAAAGTTTGGGAATTAATGAGGGCCTAAAAAGGTTAAATAACAAGTAAAAATACCCCTCACTTAAAAGTGATTTAAAAATGGGGGAAAATTACTTATAGTAATTTGAGAGTTATCATTTCTCATTTTCACGCCTAACAGTTGAAGAAGAGAGAGAGAGAGGAGAAGAAAAGGAGGAGCGAAGTAGACGAGGATGCCGATTGATTACGATGATGAGATCATCCACCAAGCGGATGAGGTGCGGGCGTTCTTCCATGTGCGTGCACTGCCACGCCAGGTTAGGTGTCAAAACCCCCTTTGTAATTTTAAGCATTTTTGAGATATTTTTTAAATTTAATGCAATTTTCAAAATATGGGTTTTGGTTTCAAGATAGGGTACGAAAATGGGTTGGGGGCAAAATTGGGATTTTTCCAGTGGGGTAGTTAGAATAGGTTGTTAGAGGCTACGGGAGGGGGGAAGTGATCTGCTCCATTAATGGGCAAAAATTAGAAAAACAGGCCCGAAAAGGGACAGGGGGGAAGAAAACTGGAGGACAGACTTGCCTCGGGGTCGACCCAGGTTGGGTTCGCCCAAAAAGAGTCAAGGGGTGGTGATGCCCCAAGACAGGGGCGACCGTGCCCCAAGAGGGGCGGCCCCGCTCAAGCAAGGCGGTCGCGCTACCACAAGGGGCAGCCCCACCCAAGCAGGGTGGCTGGGCCTCGCCCTGGCTAGGGCAGATGCACCCCGGCTAGGGCAGCCCCACCCAAACAGGGGTGGTTGCGCCCTGGTGAGGGGCGGTCGTTCCTTAGGAGGGGTGGCGGCACCATGGGAGGGGCGACGGTGCCCCAAAAAGGGTGACCGTGCCCAGAAAGGGGTGGTCATGCCCGAGAAGAAGGGGACAGGGAAAAGAAAGAGAAGAAACGTCAAAGGCGGGAAAAGGGGAAGGGAATAGTGATAAAAGTAACCAGGGGAAAAGAAGAGGAGATGAAACGTGGGAAATGATTGACAGAGTGTTGTTGTATGGATGCAACAATTCGATTAGTTGTGGACATGAGAGAGATGGTCTGAGGTGCTGACGACGACGATGGCAACCATGACCAGAGTAGACCACCATGCTTTGGAGGTGGCAGGATTACGACATTTGCTTAGATATCCCACAATGAGAGTGCATCGAGTGTTGTTGACAATGCTCATAGAGCATTGGAGTTTAGAGACATCCTAATTCCATCTGCCAACAAGGGAGATGATGGTGATGTTAGAGGACGTATGGTGGATTTTGAGACTCCCTATATCAGGACGACTAGTGAGCAAGCTAAGGTCTACGAGGGAGGATTTGGATCAGACCTGTTTGTGTTGTTTGGACACGAGGACCTTCCTATTGAGGGGTATGGGCTGGAATTGGATCGATGTTTGGTAGTGGGGGTACTAGGACTACCACTATACTTGTGTGGTTTGATCAATGAGTTACTATAATCGGATAGGAGCAGACAGTTCTTCCACCTAAGATATATGGAGGTTATTCGATATATTGTCGAGGGGAGGGAGGGGTAGTTCGCATGGGGGACATGTGTACTAGCACAGTTATACCGAGACATGCACATGGTGTGTTATCAAGGAGCACTTTGTGTGACACGGGTGGCCCTATTGCAAGTGTGGGCATCAGAGCATATTAGTGTTGCTAGGCCAGAAGTGGTTAGAGTGGGGACAATGGATGAGGCAGTGTTTGTGGCTTGGTGGTATGGTTTCGAGTATGGTTGGGTCCTGTATTATGAGGGCCTTAGGATTTTAGATAGATGGAGGCAGATGATAGATGATCTAGTGAAGGAGGACATAATATGCCGACCATACATGTTTCAGCGGTTTACCAGGTGGAGGGAAGGGGAGGGGATATATAGGGGTTATTTTTGCACTAGGTGCTTCATAGTCGGGATAGAGCTGCACATAGTGAAGGCGTATAGGCCCGACCGAGTGACTAGGTAGTTTGGGATCATACAAGATATTTTGCAAGGGTCAAACATGTTTTGACGGATCAACCGAGAGTGGCCATGGGAAGCCAATTGCTCTGAGATTTGCCAAAGAGCATTGGGAAACATTGAAGCTAGTACCTTATCTAAGGAGGATCGAGGGGGATGAGGAGGCAGGAGTGACACCTCGGTATGTGAGATGGTTTCATAATCATAGGTGCGAGAAGATTACACCAGAGGTTCCTATTACAAGTGCACTTGGGTGGGGATCTAAGGATGAGTGGAGACTGACAGCAAAGAGGAGAGATGAGAGGGGGAGATCCCGATGGAGGATAGGTTCAGAGGCAACTAGGGCAGTAGGTCAATAGGGCACAAGAGCCATAGGATAGGCGAAGGTAGGGGCCGCAGGATAGCCGGTGAGGCTGACAAGGAGGAGTAGACCACAAAGGAGGGAGCGAGTGGTGTGAGAGCAGCGAGATGTGGAGATGAGAGATGAGCCAAAGGTAGAGGTGGGAGCTGGAGGACAACATATGGGGAGTGTACAATCGAGGAAATGGGAGGAGGTGGGGTCTCAATAGGATGAGGCGAATATGATGATGAGGGAGGAGGGATAATAGCAGGAGATAGGTTAGGAGAGGGCAGGGACCTCATGTCAGCCCATGAGGACAACGAGGATGAGGAGATAGTGGAGGAGAGCCCAGGTGGAGTGCGGAGCCGAGCAGGTACCTGATGAGCTAGAGATTGAGATGAGAAAGGAGCCTAAGGTGAGATGACAGATGAGGGTGGGATGGAGGGGATAGCCGAGGAGAGTTTGGGTGGTGATCGGGGTTCAACAGGAGCCTGAGAGACCAGAGATGGAGATACACAAGGAGAGAGATGCACAAAAGGATGCGATGGATGTGGACGTCCTTGTGGTGGAGCCACTAGCGATGATCCGTATGTACCATCAAAGGACCCTACTGTATTATTGAGGGGGCCCAGGCGAGGCTTCAGATGACAAAGCAGAGGCTGAGGATTACAAAGGCGGAGGTTGTCAGACTCGGGGCTGAGGGGAGGAGGCTTCAAGTAGAGGTATTCAGATTAGAGGTCATGGGACAAAGGGATTATGGCTTTATTGTTGACCTCCTGACCTCATAGATATGAGATGCAAAGAGGGATAGAGATGACCTACACAATGAGCTAGACAGGGTGACCTGGGATCGAGACAAATTACAGGTGATGAGCCCAGTTTTTGGCATATTTAGACTATGTTTTTAAAACACCTTTCTACTTTTTATTATGCTGAGATAACATTTAGTGGTAATTATGGGAGCAAGACATAGACTTTTATGCTTAAATACATTTAGTTTATTACGATAAGTCTTTCCATGATTATTGCTTAAATGTTTTATTAGTTTGATAGAATGTGTATGCCTTATGAATTTTTGTGATGACATGCCTTTCCTGTAGCCATTACTATTGAACTTCCTACAACCATATTTGAAATATTGTTTGCTCTAAATTAATTCCTAATGAATGTATAAATGAGGTGATGGATCGTCTTAATGGTTGAATGTGTTGAGCTAACTTTCTACTACAGGGGTAGTTGTTAAGTTATTTGTAGGTACCACGTCTTAAGGAGGAAATTTAGTTTCCACTTGATTGTTGGAAGACTAATTCAATGAAGACTGATTCAGTGGAAAAGAATAAGGAGGTAGCTTCAAGTCGTCCACCATGCAAGGAAAGTGTTCCAAGAATCCAGCTGAGGTGTCTTGATGGCACATAAATCTAGGATAGTGGTGCTTTAAATCTTTAGAACTGATTTGATTCAGTTCTTCCTTTTTGTATCCACCTCTTCACTTAGTTAATTATGATGTAATAAAGACTTCCCATTTTATGAGGGAAGGGTTAGTTAGTCGTTAGATTCAGTTTTTAATAAATAGCCCATTCTCCTTCAGAGAAATGGCTGGAAGATTGCTGTTGTAATATATTTTAGTTTTTTTTAGAAATACAGTTGAAGATTGTGAGCCATGTACTTGTTAGTCTCAAATCAATAAAAATATTCATGGAATTTATGGTCTAATCTGTTGTGTATCTTTGGCACTACCTAAGGGGGCCCACTTAGGGAGCTATCCATCTTGTCATTTCTGCAAGTTAGAATAGTTGCACTTCCTTTTATAGAGCTTAGTGTGACTGTTCCTGCAGCTCACAGAAATACAGAACTGTCAACTGTTCCTACAGCCACTAGGGGAAGAATAGTTTTTTTTGTCTTTAGTTTTTGTTCCAAGTAGGTTTAGTCAGTTAAAGTTGTTTCTAGTAACTTCAATTCTAGTATAGCATTTTTAGGAGGTAATACATGTCTGAAATAGGCGATTAGTGCATATGCTTTTCAGACCCATTTCAAGTCTAACGTCCCTAGGTTGACAATCAAATGATGTCCTTTAGTAGATTATGACTGCCGGTTGTGATGTTCAATCCTTGAGTAGAGGAATTCATGTTCCTAGTTATTAAGCTAATTGAAGGACACTACAACAGGCATCGATGACTATATCACAAGTTAGGGGACATTAGGAGTCTAGAGGGGATGGTCAGCAAGTCGAGAGGGAGATGGAGGAGTTGAGGGCATGGGTGATAGGGTTGGTGAGGGAGAGGAATGAGCTCCAGGACAGGGCATATGTGACAGAGACAATACTTGGGGATGCGAGGTCGAGGTCAGAGGTAGCAGAGGCAGAGTTAGAGATTGCACAAAGAGAGAGGGACATGGTGGATGCAAAGGTACATGCCTTACATGCATAGGTTCAAGCAATGTAGGGGGAGAGGGATATTGCACATGTAGAGGCTCAAGCTATGTAGGCAGAGAGGGATGTTACACGGGCATAGATAGTGACACTCAGAGTGGTAGTGATGGATCAGGAGCAGTGGTGCAGAGACTGTAGGGAGAGAGGGATACCTCAAAGACATGAGCAGTGGCTACGAATGAGGTGAGAGATCGATCAGTTGAGGATGGCACAAGGAGCATGGGTGGAGGAGAGGAGAGTCATTATCAAAGATTGAGACAGATACAGACATGAGCGAAACATATTCCGGTATTAGGATGCAGAGAGAGATAAGTATATGAGAGAGGCATCCTTCTGGATGATCGCTTATTAGCAGGCATTTCCAGATCCAGTGCAACGCACGTTTCTCTTTGAGCGATGAGCTCCTTAGATGCCTGCACCATCCCAGTCATTGGGGACACAGACCCGAGGATACAGTGGCTCTTAGGCAACCATCGCTCGCAGAGGGCCGATGCTCGAGTCTCCACAAAGGTCAGATGTGGGTAGCACATGGTTTGTCAGATCAAAGGGACAGTATCCTGGCTATTGACAGGTGCAGGATGATATGCAGTACAGAGTAGCAAAGATCATAGTAGAGCCATAGTCCTATACTTGTACTTTGTTTTTTTGATGGAAGATGAGGGATATGTTTTGTGATGTATACGATGGACATTATTATGGACTTCATGATGGATATTGTATTTTTTGTGATTTTTGATATGATATGCGAGAACCCTTATTGATACTATGTGATGGATGATTTATTAATGCACATGTGTATGTTTATAGTTTGATGATGGATGATGTGATGGATTTATGTTTATGCCTATATGGATGTATGATTATGATACATAATGATTATGTTGATGTCTAACACTTATGATGCAAGATGTGATAGATGATTTTTATGATTATTGCTTATGTGATATGCATGATGACTAACAATGATGATGCAAGATGTGATGGATGATTTGTGCCTATTTTGATGTGGGTGATTTATTATGATATGCATGATGGTTAATGTTTATGGTGAACCTAATAATATGAACTAAAATAAATATGTTAATTGATGAATTTTAATATGCATAGAATAATTAATGAAACTTAACCTACACAACTTAAAATGATTATGTAATGCAATTTTAATGAACCTAGAATGAGAATGCTAAAAATGAAATGTGATCCTAAATGCAAATAAGGGCCTGCATAATGATAAAAGAGAAGAAGGTGATGGGCATGTGACTGCACCTATCAAGAACTATAGAACTCCTAAGAAGAAAGGGGGAGGTGGAGGGAATCACTATTTGCACAATCCAAAATCCTAAGTCAGGGGAAAAGAAGGGGTGAAGGATACAAGAATGCAATGGAGGAGAAAATGAAATGCAATCCTAATGCAAGTTACCATCTTCACAGCACTGATTTTTTCTATAGCACAAGACACCAGTTACCATGGTATATGGACCAAGGTGGATTAATGTCTAATGCATAAACAAACACAACAAGCAAGAAGGCTATCCCAATACCCCAAAGTTGTGATGAATTCAATTAGGCCAGGTATTAGGATAACCACAAGCACAAAAGGATGTCCCAACATAATGCCTCTATGTAAACTATTCAAAACACATCATAATATGAGAGATTATGGCGACCTTGACGAGTGATGATAAGGAGCTCAATTGATAAACAAAAACCAAAAGCATCAAAAGATTGCAATCAATTTCTGTTAGAATTGGCTATGAATGTCAAGATCTATGGACCGAATGGAAAGCACAAGAAGAGAGAAAATAATGTGATAAGAATAAACTGTATTCAATGTCAATGATAATGGAATACTTGTACAAATGAGAGAGACCCCTTGGTTATATAGCCAAGGTGAGAACATAGGAGTGCATAAGATTATGACAAGTGTTGTAATCTTATGACATGAGACAACAAAGAAAAGCTATCACTCCACCTAAAGTGGAAAGTGATAATGTGATAACCACCACAAATTGTGGATCACCCACAAAAGGTGGAAACCTAATCACATGATATGTCCATGAAAGGTGGAGGTGATAAAGTAATAAGAAGATAAGTCCACCAAAGGTGGAAATTCTCCAACAACTCCTATGTGGTCCCTAAGTAAACTTAACTAAGGTGTAATGATGACCTAGGATAAGGTACAAAACATTTAATTACACCAACACCCCCCCTTAAGTGCAACTTAGGGAGAATCAAACAATGCAAGATGGGTCTCGACAACTAGGCCATGTTAGGTACCCATGTACAAATACAATGCAATCTCTCACAAACGGAGAAAAGGAGAAAACCCAGTGGGACAAAACTCCTCCCCAAAAGAGAGATGAAATACAAGATAGAAATGCTCTCAATGATGCATGAGAAGGTAAAAACCCCATGTGAGGAAAAAGACCCCCCCATAAGAGAGAAGTAGAAGAGAGAGAAGGCAGCCCCCCCCAATGTTGAGTCTCTTGCAATGATGGTAGAAGCTCGACATTGAATGCTGAAGATGATCCAATCTCGTCGAACAACATTCCTCCCCTTAGGAAGAAGCAAAACCAAGGATTTATGCAGGATGTATGTCTCTGAATGATGCTCAAGTGTCTCCATGTTGATGCCGAAAGTTGACACACTCCAAACATGCATTCTAGGCCACACTGCTGAAGAGTACAATCTAACATCTAGTAGAGATGAATGTAGAACATAATCCAAAGACAAAGATATCCCCTCTAAAGACAAAGAAGCCTCCTCCAAATGTTGTCCAAAAGTATCCACACTCATGCCAAACTGCAAAGAATGATCATGTAGCGAATGAACAAGGGGGTCAGAGTGTTCCCTCGCAACAATTGAAGAAGGAGCATCTTCATCAAAGAGAAGATGGATGTCATCAATGATGTCTCCCAAATCTGCAAGATGAGACACCACAAACAAGTTGAAATACCTATCAAGAAGTCATCCAAAGTAGCCATATCTGGAAGAAAATGTATGTCCTGATGCACTGAATCACAAGGAATCCAAACCGTGGAATCACAAGTATCATCAACTACAATAGTAGATGATTCTGCCAATGCTAGATCACAAGAGTCCTCAGCCTCAAGATGTTGACTCATAGATGAAGAAGATGAACCCTCTAAATTTGGATTAGGAGCCATAGAAACTAAAGTCTCAATAGATGTCTTTGTAGGAGGAGAAGGAGAAGGTTCTGTGTCATCAAAACTACCATACCTTTCCCAATGAGCAAGTGTTTTAGTTGTTTTATCATCAATAGGTTAAAACTCTGCAAGTGGAACAATACAATCTGCAATAGGATCCTCTGGGAATGGAGGTTCATTCGAGTCTCCATACATCTCCCAAAGTTTGGTCATAAGGTCATGAGGGATCTCAATACCATCAATGGCCATTAGTGTATCAATATCACAATTACAACCAATTAATCCAATAATATGTTTTGTTTTTATGTCCCACACAACTCTCTTCCATTTTGATGAAGGTTTAGGAACTAGTCCATAGAAATAAGGCAAAAGATTAAGCCATCTACAATGTGTTAGGATTCCATCTCGCCAAGACTTAAAGTTCCATCGATTTAACCTTACTATAGCAAGATGTATTTTGATGCCCATATTAAACTCCTCAACTTTAGTCACACAATAGACCAATCAAGAGACATAAACCAACAAAGACAAAAGATTACCCCCCCAAATCACTCAATCATGAAACCCCTTAAGAAATATATGATTTGACACTTTATACTTAGTGCGTTTACAATTTCCAGTGCCAAAAACAGCAAGGTGGACTTTGATTTTGGTACATGCAAATGCCAAAAATAGGCCACAGATTCAAGTACAATTTTTTGGTACAAAATGAGATCAATCTATCATACCACTGAGAAGTACACAAAAAATTATGCACTTTAAAAAAAAAACGGCACCCAAAAATGTTACAGTAGGAGCAAGATATGAGCTCCCAAAGTTCCCAAAATGAGGACGAAGCAACAAAACTTGTGAGAATCTACAATTTCTAGAAAAACCAGAGGCTAAAACCAAAAACTGATTGCTCTACTATGAAGAACAAGAAAAATTAGCCCAAATAAAAAAAAATTGCTCGAAAAAAGGAGCCAAAATGAGCAAGATATGGCCTTCCAAAGTCGGACTGCAAATTCAAAAAACTCAATGGTGAAGGGGCAAAAAATTTCAAATGAGTGCTGACGTGGAAAAGACGTCAGCAAGTCGGTCACATAAATTTGATGGCTTTGGGGGCGTCAAAAAAGAATATTCTCCAACCTTGACGGAATATTCCCTAGCTGTTGTCGGCAGAATCAGAAGGAATATTCAGAGAATCTTCTTGGCCAGAATGTACCTGTTCGTCGCAATTCATGGAGATTTTCCGGATTTAAGTTTAAGCATCGGTGAAGATTTTTGGGCCACGTGGCCTCCACTAATACACATGGTACCCTGCGACAACTGTGCCGACAACAGGTCTGCAGACTGTACGAGTTCGTGGACTTGCAAATTTTTATTTTTATTTTGAAAAACTTTTTCAAACAAAAAACTGCGAAATATTTTAAATAAAATTTCAAAAACAATTACTTCGTAGAAAATAATAATAATATATTATGATTTTTTTAATAAAATTGTACCCAACACAATGATGGCAACTTGGGGGCTGTACGGCTCTTCAGGCAAATTTTTTTGCCTCATCGGATGACTTGCTCCAAAATGGACGAATAGACAGTCGATCTTAGGGTTTTTGGCCCTTCTGGACGAGATGGCAGGGTCGGATTTGACCCAAAATGCTCCAAAAATTCAGCTACCTTCTAGATCTGGCAACCACAATGCAGCTTCAAACCCTCATAGATTTGGCCTCATATGTCCGTTTTGGACGAAACAAAAGGAAAAATTGACTTTATCGAACCTTCCGGACGCAATGGTGAGCTCAGATTTGCACCAGCAAGCTTTGATATAAACCTGCAATAAAGATCCAAAAATAGAACCTCCCCAAATCTGGTACCTCTCTTCAGAAAAAGACTCTCCAATGGCACCCAACCCGCTCTGATACCATGTTAGAATTGGCTATGAATGCCAAGATCTATGGACCAAATGGAAAGCACAAGAAGAGAGAAAATAATGTGATAAGAATAAACTATATTCAATGTCAATGATAATGGAATGCTTGTACAAATGAGAGAGACCCCTTGGTTATATAGCCAAGGTGAGAACATAGGAGTGCATAAAATTATGACAAGTGTCATAATCTTATGACATGAGACAACAAAGAAAAGATATCACTCCACCTAAAGTGGAAAGTGATAATGTGATAACCACCACAAATAGTGGATCACCCACAAAAGGTGGAAACCTAATCACATGATATGTCCATGAAAGGTGGAGGTGATAAAGTAATAAGAAGATAAGTCCACCAAAGGTGGAAATTATCCAACAACTCCTATGTGGTCCCTAAGTAAACTTAACTAAGGTGTAATGATGACCTAGGATAAGGTACAAAACATTTAATTACACCAAAAATTTCAAAACATCCTTTTCCATAGGATCAAGATGATGGATGGGGTTGATGTGGTCTGTTAGGAAGGATACATCCTGTTGAGACCAGAGATGGATGCTAAACTAAAAGATTGATAATGATGAAGGATACTAGAAATCAATTAAATTGCGTGACACAAATGGATTCTATTTGTGAGGTATCAGTGAAATAAGGACATACCTTGACAACAAGACACAAGACTGACTCACCCTTAAGACCTAGGGGCTCGGGGTTGATCAAAGATCAACCTTGCCTACGTGAAAGCGCAAAGCCCTCATAGTTCAAGAAAAGACCATGATAAAAGCAAAAAGAGGACAATGAAGATAGATGATGGAAGATAATGATCAAATGGATTGACCACAAAAGAAGACAAAGAGAAGCCTTGGGGGCGGATCAAATGATCAGCCTTGCCTATGTGCAAGCATAGGGGCAACGTAGTTCGAAAAGGACAAAAGACCAACGATGAATAAGATCGAAAAGTGAACAATGGGACAAACAAAATACCCCGAGGGAAAATCAAGTGATCAACCTTGCCTATGTGAAAGCACAGGGGCAACATAGTTTTCCAAAGACAAATAGACAAAAAAATGACAACAAAAATAGCAACCTCGAGGGCAGACCAACTGATCGACCTTGCCTACATGAAAGCGCATGGTAAACATAGTTCGCCAAAGACGAAATGGGAGCTATATGGAGACAAACACGATGAATGATCCTAGATGGAGATGACCAAAGTGTCAAGGTGACACACAAGATCAGATTAGGATAAAAGCTCAAGATGTTGGATAGCGGATGATGTTTGTCCAATGCTCAACCAAAGATATACCAAGTGACCAGATGATGTAAGCGGATGGGAGGATAGGATCGATAGGATGATAAGGATATTGAGATTTGGATGGATAAATCATAAAGTAATTAGGATGTGAGGCATATAATGATTAAGCCCTATACAAGAGGTGCTTGTTGCCAGGTTTTCACCAATTGTATGTATCCAAGGCATCACATAGGGGTAGTTTTCACCATAAGATGAATTATTTCTTTTTACTATTTTTTGATTTTTTGCTTCTATTTTTTATTTTTTGAGATTTTACCAGGAAGGATACCCCGGCTGACCTAAGTATAGAATTTCTTCAGATGCATGATGTTGATGGGTTCTTCCAGGGGCTCTCCTTTAGGTGTAGACAACCTGCATTCTCTAGAACCATATTTGGTGGTGATGACATAAGGGCCTAATGAATTAGCTTCAAAATTACCCTTCTTATCTCAATCTTGTTGATTCTATTAATTTTCTTTGAGGACTAAGTCGCCAACATTGAATTGATGAGGGTAGACCCTCTTATTGTAGCTTCTCTTGAGTCAGTGTTGATAGGCTTGTAGATGGTTGTAGGCCTTGACCCATTTTTCATTGAGTAATTCTAACTATGCAAGTCGTGCCACTCGGGTGTCTTCGCCAGTGATCAAATTCTTCAGAGATATTCGAAGTGAGGGGATTTTGACTTCGATCAGAAAGATAGCTTCGGTGCCATAGACTAGTGAGTATGGGGTAGCACCGGTGGGAGTGCAAATGGATGTGCGATAGGCCCAATGGGAAGGATGGAGGTGGAGGAGCCAATCTCAACCAGTGCTATTAACCATCTTCTTAATGATTTTAATCAATGTTTTATTGGTTGCTTTTGCTTGACCATTACCCTAGGGGTAATAGGGGGTAGACCAATGATGTTGGATATGATACGTTTCACAAAGGAATTTCATGCACTTATTTTTGAATGGCTTTCCATTATCAGTGATGATGGTGGAGGGGATTCCAAACCCGCAGAGGATATGGTAAAGGATGAACTTAGATATCTAAACATTGGTGATTTGAGTGAGTGGTATGGATTCAACACACTTGGTAAATTATTCAATGGTTGTGATGATGAAAGTGTGACCATCGAAGGATGGAGAGTCGATCTTGCCAAGTTGAAACCCGATTGTGAAAATGACCAAGGTGTTATGATAGGTTGTAACTCTTGTGCCAGGGCGTGAATCAAATATGCATGTTGCTAATAGGGAAGACACCTTTTGAAAAAATTGCAAGCATCATGTTCCACAATAGGCTAGTAATACCTTTCTCTTAGAATCCTTTTGGCTAAGGCCATACCATTAGAATGGGCCCCACAAACACCATTATGCACTTCTACTAATGTAATGTGGGCTTCGGTTTCGTTTAAACACCGGAGGAGGGTTCCATCATACCCACGTCAATAAAGTGTATCACCAATGATGGTGTAGTGGGTTGTGCGTTGTATAAAAGACTTTCGTTGGTTTCTTGTGAGGTCAGATGGTAGTGTTGTTACGAAGATAAGTGTAAATGTCATGGTACCAGGGGGATTTAGGACCTACAATGTCACATAACATTTCGCTCTCAGGGATGTCATATGCAGGGATTAACAGTTGTTCTACAAGGAACTTGCATTCAATACGATCATTGGGCATGTCCACGAGGGAACCAATAGTGGCCATGGCATCAACTGCTTTATTCTGTATCCTAGGGATTTGGTCGAACTGGATGGAGGAGAAATATTTCTCGAAGTTGTCCACCATGTGTTTGTAGGGTAACAACTTGTCATTTTTTGTGAGGAATTCATCATTAACTTGTTTGATCACCAATCGAGAGTCACCAAAGATATGCAAGTGTGAGATACGCCATTGAACGACAATCTTAAGACCTGCGAGGAGAGCTTCATACTCAACAATATTGTTGGTGTAAGGAAAAGCCAGTCTGTATGATTTGGGTATGTAGTCACCTTGAGGGGTGACGAGCAATACTCCTGCTCTTGATCCGTTGTTAGTGTGGGACCCATCAAAATATAATGTGCATGTGGTGGCTTCTGAAATTGCAAAGACCCCTTCATCTAGAAACTTTGTCTCTAAAGGATAGGCATCTACCAGTGGAGAATCCGCTAATTGATCTACAATGACCTGCTCTTTGATTGCTTTGTGATCCATGTACTCTATGTCAAATTCACTTAGTAGCATGACCCATTTAGCCATGCGACTTGTCAATGTTGTTCTTGATAACAGATATTTTAGCGGATCAACTTTGGAGATTAGCTTGATCGGATGGCTAAGCATGTAGTGTGTATGTTTTTGGGAGCTAAAGATGACGGCTAGGCAAGCCTTTTCCATTGGAGAATAATTGATCTCATAACCAACCAAAGTCCTACTGATGTAGTAAAATGCTCATTCTTTAGAGGACTCATCATGTTGTGCCAATAATGCCCCCAATGCCATGAAAGTAGCTAAAATATAAAGGAGTGGCTTTCCAAGGATAGGTGGCATGAGAATAGGTGGGTGAGCCAAGTATTCCTTGATCTGATAAAAACCAAGCTGACATTGGGGGCTCCATTTGAATGTCGTGTCTTTCTTCAGGAGGTGTGTGAACGATTGACATTTGTCAGCAAGTTAAGCAATGAATATGCGGATGGAGTGGAGCTTACCTTGTAGACTTCTTAGTTGTTTTAGATTACGGGGTGGAGGCATTTCCATGATTGCTTTGACCTTGGCAGGATCAACCTCAATTCCTCTACGAGAGACGATGAACCCCAGGAGTTTTCCAACTGTGACACCAAACACGCATTTCTTTGGATTGAGGCGTAGTTTGTATTGTTCTAGACGTTCAAAGATATTTTTGAGGATGGAAAAATTCTCTTCCCTTGTTCTTGAATTTCCTAACAGATCATCAACATAGTCTTCCATTATTATGTGAATAAGGTCGTGGAAGATAATTGTCATAGCCCGCTGGTATGTTGCCCCCGCATTTTTGAGGCTAAAAGGTATGACATTATAGCAGAATGTACCCCAGGGTGTTGTGAAGGCAGTCTTGTGTTGGTCCTCAGGGGTAATCTTGATCTGGTTGTAGTCTAAGAAACCATCCATGAGGGACAACATCTCATGTCATGCGGTGAGGTCTACTAGCATATCAATATTTGGTAGAGGGAAGTCGTCTTTGGGACAAGCTTTATTAAGATCTCGAAAGTCTGTACAAATTTTGATGTCTCTGCTAGGTTTAGCAACTGGGACTATATTGGAGATCCAGTCAAAGTAGTCAATCAGTTGGATGAACCCTGCTTCCAACAACTTTTATAATTTTTTCTTAACCAATAGGGCCACTTGAGGGTGCATTTTTCTGAGCTTTTGTTTAACAAGTTTTGCATCGGGATGGACATCTAGGTGATGTACCACCAAAGTTGGATCAAGGTCAGGCATGTCTGAGTATGTCCAAGCAAAGTTGACGATTCCTTCTTTCAAGAGATTGATGATGGTAGAATTTCCTTCTTCTGATAGTGCCTTAGCCACATAAGTGATCTTGGGGTTTTCTTTGGTTCCCAAGTTTACTGCTTGTGTTTCTTTGATCAAGATGGATGATCGACTGAATAATTGAGTTCCTACAAGGGGAAGATGAACGTCCCCATCTTCTAGTGCCTCTTCGGGGTTTTCACTAGTAGATAAGCCCTTTGCTTTTACTATTTCTAAGTCACAAAGTGCCACAGGGAGGTTTTCACTAGGTGACCCACTTTGATTTTGTTTATTTTTATTTTTACTGTTGGGGCGTTCATCTTCCGCCAATCCCATGAGATACACATATTGGTCCACTGAGGGAAAGGTTTTGGGAGGTGAAGTACCTTGTAGGTCATAATCTATGAGTTCAAGATGTTTGAGAGATAAGGTGATGATGCAAACGAATAGGCATTCAAACATGGCAGGAAGGTCGATGTGATCAACGTCATCATACACATGTATGATGGACTTGTCCTCTGGTATGTCCTCGAGGGAACTGTTGTCCACACTGACCTTGTTGGAGGCACTAGATGATTCTAGGGGGCCCTTTTGTTTTTGGTCATAGCCCAATCCTATCTTCTTCGGACGCATGGATGCTTCTACGGGTTGTCGTTTTCCTTGCTCTTTTATATTGAGACCTCTGCCTTGGTAGTTGCACTTTTCAACAAACTTAGACGCATGTGGATATGCCTCCTAGAAGTATTCCAAGAGGGGGCGTGATGGCTCAGGTTCTTCTCTATAAACCTATTGATTGACATCTTCTTCCATTTGATCCTGAAGGGAACCCAAATCTCTGAATGTTGTTGAGCCCATGTTCTTGGAAGTTAGTGTGAGTGTCTTCTCTTCTGCTTTAGAGACAAATTGAGAGGGTTGACCATACATACATGGTGAAGGTGGCATGGTTGCCACATTCAATTCTATACGCATTTTGTACTCACCACATCCCTTGTCAATGATCTGGACCTTTGTGATGGTGGAACCAGGTGTGGATGATGGCGTGGATGATGTGGTGTTTAGTGTGTTGGTGGATGGATGAGAATCAGATGTTTGAGATGCCCTCATTTCTACTCTAGGGCAGTAATGTGAATGTGGAAAGGAAGCTTCCAGGGCATGACAATATTCAAATGGCTGAGGGTCAGCTTGTATGGTTACTTCCATTCCTTGAAATGGGAACTTTAAACATTGATGGTATGTTGATGGGACAACTTGCATAGAGTGAATCCATGGTCGACCAAGGAGGATGTTATATGGAAGTTCCAAGTCCAGAACATGACACATAGTATATTGTACAATGGGACCCACTTGAATAGGAAGACAAATAGTGCCCTTAGAATCTCTTGCTGCGTTATCATATGCCTTAATGGTGATAACCCGATTATTTAGGTTAGCCTAGGTGTATTGCACCTATTGTATAAACTTTAATGTACAAAGATTTAGGGCTGAACCATTATCTACCAGTACCCTTTTCACTTTATGATAATTCACCTTGACCTCAAGATGAAGAGGACAATTATGACTTGAGTTAAGGCATGGCATGTCTTTTTGAATGAAAAGGTTGTGGATAGATTTCCTACCAATGCTTGGAATTGTGTGGGATCAATATCGTCAGGGACTTGGGTGTTTTGTAATGTTTTATGCAGGATATCTTGATGCACAGGGGAAGACCTAAGCAGATCTAGGATAGAAATCTGAGTCGACGTTTGACCTAAGTGATCAAGGATGTTATATTGTGAACTGGCAGATGACAATTGGGTAGATGCAGGAGCAGTTGGGACCGTGATGTAGGTCTGATGGGTGGTAACAACACATTGTGGATCTTTTCCTTTGACACATATCATGGATACACATGGCTCCACTTGTTCTACATATGTGACCACACCTTGGTAATTGTATGACACATTTCTATAATTGATATTATTTGTGTTGTTATTTTGATTATTGTTGTTGTTAGGGCTAGGATTGGAGTTAGACGTATTAGGATCCTGATTATGCTTAGGAAACGTTTTAATATATTTAGAGTTGATCCTTGGATGAAGATGTCGTGTTAGCATCCACATGAATTTCACCCCGATCTATGAGACTCTGAACATAAGTTTTTAGACCTTGACATTTATCCAATGTGTGTCCCTTAATATTGTGAAATTCACAATACTCGTTTTCTTTGAACCTAGTCGGCTTGGGCTTGGATTTGTCAAGGGGCTTGGTTACAGGATAAGTGATGGGGAAGTTGGATTGCAGGCGTTGTTAAACACGACGCTAAGGGGTTCTCCCAACTGAGTGAATTGTCGTTTATTCCCCCCTAGTTGTTTTGGTTTGATTGTTGCTAGGGTGCTCCTTGGGGCATGGATATGGCATTCGGGATTGACTGTTGGTGTTGAGGAGGATATTTTTGTGAGGTGGTAGCCACCTGGACATGTTTGGTGTCAGTGACACCATCATTGACAACATTCTTATTTTTATTACAATATCGAGGTTTATCCCCAGAGGATATCTCTTTATTAGAATTGAAAATCTTGACTTTCCCTTTAGCAACAAGGGCTCATTCCAAGATAGGACCCTTTTGTACGAGTGTTGCCAAGGTGGTGATGCAATGGAGTCAAAAATTATGAGCCATGTTAGGATGTGAATTTTTTATGAACAATGTAGCCATGTCCTTTTCCGGCAGTGGGGACTTCATCCAGCTGGCTAAGGCTCACCATCTTTGTAGATAGCTTGCGAAGGTTTCTCCATCATGTTGTTTTTCTTTCAGAAGATCAAGCGTGTCAATGTCCTTCTTCGTATTGAAAGAGAAGTGGGAGACAAATTGTTTGAATAGTTGTGCAAAGGATTTGACGGATCCTTTTTCAAGGCCCATGAACCAATTAAGGGAAACGCCCTATAGGATCTTAGGGAACGACCAAATGAGATAGTTGTCATTATGCATGACCTCTTGGCAGTGGGCATAAAAATCTTGTAGATGGGCTTTGGGATCTTTGGTTCCCTTGTATTTATCGAATTTTGGTATTTCAAAATGTTTGGGAAAGGGAACCAAGGAGATGGAGGGATCAAAAGGATAGGATAAATGTCCTCAAACTTGAATGATTGCTTGCTTGTCCCAGCCTATAAATCCTTCAATGCAGCTTTAACTTCTTCCAAGTCCTTGTTTATGGGTGCTATAGGAGTCGAAGTAGGCTGATTGTATGGATAGTATTGTGGGTATGATGAGGATGGCCTTGTTGCGGTTGGATTATAGGCGGGTTGAGTTGCATATGAATGTGTTTGTTGATTATGATAAGTGGATTACAGATTGATGTATGGTGGATAGGAGGATGACAGATTGTGATGAGCAGAAGTCACTTGTTAGTAGGGTGGTTGCTGCTGATAGTAAGAAGTGGGCAAAGCGCCCTGCTGTTGTGTAGGATTTTGGTAATACAAAGAGGTAGGACCCCCTTGTTGATGTGACAATGGTTGTTGGTAGTAAGGGAAAGAAGGTGCACCTTGCTAGTAGGATTGCTTCTGAAGATAGGGTGGATAAAATTGGTTTTGTTGTGCAATGGTGGGCTGCCGTGTGACATATGGGGATGGATTTGATGGCTGTCGGTAGGGATGATTTTGTGATTGGGAGGATTGGTGTAAGGTGGCGGTTGGGTCCACGTTTGGTTTTGAATAGTCTGATGAGGATTTAAATTGAGATGGGATGGAGCAGTGTATGTGCTGGATGGATGGTAAAGGTATTTTGTGAGCGGATTATTTTGCGTTTGTGTAGGAATATGTATATGTTGTTATGGAGGTCGCTGTTGTTGATGAGATGGGTGAGATGAAATATGTTGTTGTTGGGGGACTGCAACTAAAGTGTCATGCGATGGTTGCAGATGTTGGGATGTTGTTTGTGGTACCTGATGTGGCGGTTACGTGGGAGCCGAGACATTTTGTTGTGGGATGGGAATGTTGTGTTGTGGAGGTTGCTGATGAGGTGGTAGGGATGGAGCAACAACTATTGTAGTTTGTTGAGGTAGTGTTTGTAATGGAGTGGATTGATGGTGATTGGTAGGAGGTTGCTGAAATGCGGGTGGCAGTAAGTTGTTAGTGGGTGCAAATCCTGAAGGTGGCATTGATGCAAGGGAAGGTATGCCCCCAGTATTGATGGGTGGTTGACTAAGATGTTGAATTGGAAGTGGTGGAGCGGATGGGATGTAGGATGGCATGTTGTAGGTGTAGGGATCATGATGCTCGGGTTGTGTTGTCGAGGTTGCGGTCGGGAGGGGAGGATAACTAGTGACTTGATGTATTATAGCATTGTCGAACTCAAGATGATACCAGTTTTTTGTGGGTGCACCTTCGGGGATATATGAATTCCTAAGGATGTTTTGAGAATATTATGGATCGACGGGTGCGGGAAGAGTGTGGGCACCAATATATTGTGATGCATCAAAATCGAATGGTGGTTTGACGCCTCTCATGAGTAGAGTGGCAAGGATCTTATCACCACACTCATTTAGGAGACAATCCGTCATTAACAAGATCATTGAGGTATTCATCAACAGTGACTTTGGTTAACCATGTTCTCATCACCGGGTGGTGTGGTGTTCTGGATGTCTGTATTGGATTGGGACGAGGCACCGTTATGGGGATCTTGTGGATTGCTTGGAATGTTATTAGGATCTTGTGGGAGATTTGGTTGGAAACCTTGGGTTTGTTGGTCTGCCATTTTCTTTCTTGGTTGTGAATGGGTTTGAACAGGCATGAACATGCAAAACAACTAAGTGATCTAAGATGCAACTAAGCTTCTAAATGATGATCTAGATTATTATTTGGATTGATTGATTTGGATTAGATAAAGATTGTTGGATTGGATTGGATGTTGGATTGGATGTTGGATTGATTGATAGGATATATGATGGATCAATTGATGATGTATCAATTAATATGATGATTGGACAAGGATTGGATTTGATTGGATTTGATCGACAAAAAAATTGATAGGATTGGATAAAATCAAATTAAAGATCAAATGATTGGATGATTGGAAGGGTTTCTAAACTAGGTTCAAAGATCACCCTAGGTGATGTAAGGTGTAGATTGATCAGATTGAGGGATGAACTAATGATCACAACACCAAATCCGCCTTGAGATGGAAGGGGATTGATAGGGCCAAGGATGATGATTGACTTAGGATAGATAGTGATCCTAAGCGGATGTTCAAGGATGACAATCAGGTTTAGGCACCTAGGTCGATTTGGATAACGACTTCAAACGAAGTTTAGAGGATTTGGATTGATAAAACGATGATGGATGTTGCCACCTAGAGATGCTCTAAGAGTGACTATATGAAGCAGATGATGACTGAATGACCTTTGGAAAATACAAATGGACTAAAGGATGAATTATGAGTGAATGAATGAGGATGAAAGTGTTTAGATCACAACAAACGATAAAGTTTTAGGTCCCCAACCATTTGGGCTTTGACAGGGTTGATTGTACAAAATTGAGAGCCAAAGATATTGATTTTACTATAGAGAGGCGTGGGTGCCCGGGCGTGGCTACCCCTGCTAGGGAAAGGTCGCCCCTGCTAGGTACTGGTCACCTGACTAGTTTTTGAACTTATCCAAATCAAGAACGAAACCAAACAAGCATGACGGATGGTGAAATGAACTTGCTAAATGATGATACGGGTTCCCTGAATGGAAAAATGGATTCCCTAAACAATGAATGGGTTCCCTAAACGGAAAAATGAATTCCCTAAATGTCAAAACAGGTTCCCTGAATGATGAACGGGTCGATGAAATGAGAAAATGAACCCTCTAAATAGAGGAACGGGTTGACAAAATGGGCAAACGAACCCTCTAAATGGATGAATGGGCTGACGAAATAATGAAATGGATGCTCAAAATAGGGGAATGGACTGACGGAATGACGAAAAAACTTGTTTTTGGGTGTGGTCGCCCCTGTTAGGGCCTGGTCACCCCTCAAGTAAAAATAGGGATAAAAAATGGTTGATTCTGGTGCAGAGGGGCATGGGTGCCCGGGTGTGGCTGCCCCTGCTAGGGAAAGGTCGCCCTTGCTAGGACCTGGTCACCCCTGAAATTGACTTAGGTAAAAATGTCTATGGAAAAGGAGTGAAAACGCTTCAAACAACAAGCAAAATGGCAAGACTGACTTGATTTATGAGATATGCACTGGTTTTTACATAGAAAAGACAATTCAAACAACACAATCCTAAGATTAGTAAGAAGGGTATGGCCAACACAGTCCTCTAACTAGGCTTAACAAGGTTGCTAAGGGTATCCTCGATATACGCACGGTATGCGAGACCCAAACCGTGAACACTAGTCCATCACAAGTGTGAGTCGGGAACCCTGACGTGATACTGAAAGGCTCAGACCAACTCTCCATGTCTATCTAGGTATCACCCTAGCTTTGACATTCTTCCAATTTCGACACGACTAAATTGGGGTACAACTTTAGCCTCCCCCCTTTATATACCCCACTGGTACACATGGTCAAGATTATCCCTTGTTGTGATGAAATCCCCAAGTAGGTCCCACTAAAAGGAAGATGTTAATCATTTTCAGCTACTCCCTAGACACACAAAGTGCAAGGGGAAATCTTGAACAATTCCCACCCCCTTGGGTAACACAAAGAACTAAGTAAGCTATGATTTCTCTTCACCCAGGATTGCCAAATGGCACAAGGGGATTGGATACATCGTTAGCTTACTTTTCAAACATGGCAAGCAAATTCTTTAACCCCCATATTAGTCTATGTGCCTAATTAGTGTAAGAAAAATGAAATCAAACAATTAATTAAGGGTCTTGGTCCTCTCATCTTGTAGGAAACAAGTTAGTAGTTTTTCCACCATTCTTCGTCAATCGTAAACTTCCTGCACAAACATTACTATAAAACCCTTATGTTTGGATTTGGTCGCCTCTGTTGGTGAAAGTAGAGAGCTGAAACACTGGTTTTGCTGCAGAGAGGCGTGTGTGCCCGGGCGTGGCTACCCTTGCTAGGGAAAGGTCGCCCCTACTAGGGAAAGGTCACCCCTCTGGTAAAAATAAAGAACTTATGATGCTGGTTTTCTAAAGATAGGCGTTGCTGCAGAACTTGGTCGCCCATGGGTCAAACAAAGGGCTAAAAATGAAGATGTTGCTGCAGAGGGGCATGTGTGTCTGGGCGTGGTCACCCCTGCTAGGGTGTGGTCTCCTCTGATAGGGCGTGGTCGCCCTTGTTAGGGTAAGGTCGCCCCTCTGAGTCACCTGAACCTGCTAAAATGCAAACAACAACAAAATTTAAAAGAAATAGACCCGTTTGTGGGTCCCATCGGGCGTGCCAAAAATGTGATCAAGTGAAATTTGCTAATCTAAAAATGCAAAACAAAAAAAAATGCAAGAGAAGCAAATGACACCTAACACCTCAATGATTAGCCTAAGTCAACACAAATAAATGATAGTTAAAAGATAAAATGGACTGTTATACCTTTAACTTGCTCTCCCTTGGTTGGCCCTTGATTGGAGTTAGAGCTGTGTGCTCCTTGATGGCAAGTGCTACTAAAAGATGGATGCAAGGATGTAAATGATAAATGAATGTCAAGATAAACTAAAATGGATGTGTGAATGGATGAGCTAAAATGCAAGTGCTAGAATTGCAAGTGTTAGGATGCAAAAATATGGCTTGAATATGGTTGGAAAATTTGAAAGCATAAGGATAATCACAATGCATGAGGTTCTTTAGTGCATGTAAGAGAGGGGGGTATTTATAGAAGAATTTGAATTATCTAGAGGATTCAACAATCAAGATTGAGCCACCATGGCCAAGATGGAGGGCTATGGTGAGTTGAGGACTCACAAGACCTCACATCTCGCCATGTGACGGATGAAGTGGCCAAGGACATGGTGAGATGGAAAGGGTACAAGGTTACATGGAAAAGACCATGTGGTCCCAAGGTACTTGTATTTGCAAGCACCTTGGGATGGGAGAGGATTTCCCCAAAAAGACATTCTTTGGCCCCATATGGAGCTGGAAGTGAAAAGTGAGAACTTTTAGAAAGTCCACCCTTGTCACCATGGGGATTGGAGATGGCCTTGGAGAAATAAAAGTAAAATTTTAATTCACTTTTTGGAAGAAACCAATGGGTAAGACAAGATTCCTCCTAAAAGGGGTCCTTTTCCCATGGGTACGATGTGACCTTTGAGAGGTCGTGGGGAAGACAAATGCATGGGGGGAATAAGTGTGAATTTTTAATTCACATGGGGAAGAGGTCAACCCAAAAAAGGTAAGTACCAAGAAAGGTTGACTTAAAGACATGCTAAAAAGGGTAAGTGATTAGGGTTAGGATTGTGCAAATAGGTGATTAGGCTAATTAAAGGGGATTAGAGGCAAGTGGATAGATATGAAGGATGTGACATTAATCATAATTAAGGATATGCAAATCTTCATGAAGGATTAATTAAATTAACCTAGATTAGCGAAAGGGTTATGGAGGATGGGACAATGAGAGAGAAGAAAAGAATTAAAAATTGAATAGGACAATTGATTAAATTAAATAAATTGATTGATTTATTTAATTTAGAAAGGAAATGTTAAAGGATAAAGTATTTAATTAAATAATTTTGGGAACGTTAGGGAAAGGGGATAATATTAATTAAATTTATCATTTAATTAATATAGATGGATTAGACGAATAAATGATGGGATTGTGACCATATGGAAGTGGTCAAATTTAGTTGTCTATTGTCACCAACCAAATATAACTAAAAGTAAACCTGTTATAAACTTTGTACAATGAACCTCATTTAGGTTTTAGAACAAACTTGCAAGCAATGCAAGAACCCAAAACAACTTAAAAAAAACTCAATGGGCTTGAAGACATGTAATTGATCTGTAACCTTTGATTATGACCATATACCTTTGATGGAAAATATCATGCTTTTGACATTTGTTTAGATCCTTGTAGAAGCATTAAGATCTCATCAATAAACACCAACCATGTCTTTATGCCAAAAACCTATCCACTGAATACCTTTGAGTCACAACATCAAAACATATTAGCTATCAACAAGCAACAACTATCAATACTTTTTGCACCAACTGTAGACATGGAAAATGTACAAATTTGATTTGGCACACTTGATCCCGATTACTAACGACATTTCCTCCTAAATCACACTCTTAGCTTATCATCACCATCTGTTTTTTAATTAAATAAATCATTATTTATTTAATTAGGTCTTTCTCCTTTGTTGATTAAATTAATCAATTTAATTTAATTAACCTTATATCTCTTGGATTAAATAATTCATTTTATTAAATCCCTAAATTCTTCTCATTAAATTGAATAAATTAAACCTTATTTAATTTAATCTAACATTATCCCCTTTAGTTAAATAAATCAAATCATTTATTTAATTAAATCATTTCCTCTCAATTCCGATTTAAATCAATTCATAAATTTGAGTCAAAATTGTCAAATCATCTAATCTCTCATTAAATTGATCAAATCTTGATTAATTTGATCTCCAACACTAAAATCTTCTAGAGAATGCAACTTGCACATGAAAATAGATTTAATTGATTTATTAAATCTCTATTTTCCCTCACATGGTATAAAAAAAGAATATTCTCTCAAGTTTGAATTCATAAAAGTCTAAGTGGATGGGTACTTCCAACAAGGCATTCACTCTTCTTACATGACCTTGTGCATTGAGCCAAGTGACATTTATTTCATTCTTTTTTCCCTCTCACATGTCATTTCTCCAATTTCAAATTCCACCTAATTGCATTTATTGGCACTTTGGCCAAAATGTGCACAACCATCAACCATTCACATTTTGACAAGGGACACTTGGCCATTGGATGTTGAATGATCCCACATTCATCCAAATCCCTTATTCTTCCAATTAGAAAATCTATAAATGAAAGGTTATTCCTCTCATTCAACATCCACAATCTCATGCAAAGTTACTCTCTTGACATTGAGAGCCAATTTTGTGCATTTCATTCCATATGTTCATCATTTCACAATTCCATAGCTAGGTTATGCCAAAATCTCATCAAGGAGATTTGATCAATCCACCCATCATCAACATTTGCAACTTAGGAGTTGGGAAAGGGCCAATTTCGACACATCAATTGGCACCAATTCTCCCATGGGATCAAGAGTTTGCTTAGTTTAGATAGATTTAATTTGGTTATTGCACTTGTTCTTCATTTCTTTTCTATCTAAGTTTGGTAAATGAATTTCATGGGGAATCCTTGTTTCACCTTGCATATGATCTAATATTGTATTTGTTTGTTGTGTTTGTGCAGGGTTGAAATTAGGGTTCACACCAACAACATGTGAACAAGTAATGAATGAACAATAATGACTTTGACATGAATATCAACAACCACTTTGGCTGTAGATCACCACATGAATGAACAACCTCTTTGAAACCAATCCATGACAACATAATGGAGCAACTCACTCTGCATGTAGTTGGCATCAAACACCTTTTGCATTACCAACTCCATTTACCTTTGACATCAATGACAAACAACATCAACACGAGCATCATGAATCAACACATTATGAAACAAAGGATTGTCAACCTTATCATGAACAAATAAATAATTAGCATTGTGCTCCTCACTAAATACACTATCATTATCTAATGAGCCAAAATATTTTGATGGACTGCCAACCTTGTGTTAAGGTGAAATATGCATATCTATATTGCTAGAATCCTCAATAAAATATGAAGAGAGGTACATGTAGGAGAACCCATAGATGAATAGTGAAATCTATCACAAATTGTATAATTTTTTTTCACATTGGGTATAACATGAACATTGTATAAGATCCCTAGATATTTCACTAGAGGGTAGAGCTAAAGCATTATCATTTGTCTTAAAAGATGTATAATCACAATGATTCATGGAGACAAATGAAGTAAAATCCTGTAATACATATGGTAAAGTAGTAAACATAAGATTTATAAATGATGAAAGATTAGATGGTCACTCAACAATTTGATGCATGAAATATATACAATTATCTATATGATAAAAAGGGGCAATATCATAAAGGAGAAAGGATAAGAGCAAGCAAATAGTGAAAATATATCACAATCCATGACCATGCATGAAAGGAGTCCCACAATAAAAAGTCAAGGTTCCACCTACAATCTTAAACCCAACAAACTAATTGATATTCAAGTGTGAGAATCGTTTCAATAATGGTTAGAGTTTGTTTTTGAATGTTTAATTTAATTTAGGATTAAAGGGAGTGTAAAATTAATCAAAATTATGTATTAGGAAAGTGTCCCAAAGGTACCCACAAAAAATAACGTAAAACAAAAGTTAAAAGCGCATAAAGTTTACACTTTTCACCCTCACACTTACCTTGTTAGGTGTATGCTCTTTATGATCGAGCCTTATAGTATGAAAGTCTAATTTAAATTGGCTTACAAATATTTAAGCATGCATATATTTTGATAGATTTATTTTACTTGCACGATATTAAATCAAATTTTAATTTGTTACATGGACACTTATTCTCCTTACTTCAAAACAAATATTTATTGATGCTTCTTTATCTTTATCTCATTATTTAAATAAAGTTAATGCACATAAATTCATTATTGACATAGCATGAGTTTGTATGATGTTTCATAGAACACTCATATGTTTCACAATACATAGACAGTCTTATTATTCTTTTGCATCACATGATGTTCTTATACTAAAACGATGCTATATAATTTGACAATATTCAATTAATTATATATATCTTAAATACATCTATCTACAAAATACTGAGAGATATTAATTTGAATCTATTCTATTAAGAAATATTTTTATTTTATTCTAGAACTATTTTATTTATTACACATATGGACACACAAATTTTATTATTTGGGCTACATTATTTTATTTTAGTTCTTTGATAAATGTTAAAATAAATAGTGTCTATGTCTTTATATGTCCATGTATGTATGTAATAAAATTAATTAACTCGTAAGTACATAAAATAACTTGAAATTATATTTCTTGACATTTTTTAAACAAATATATTTAAGATATCTTCTTACATGCAAACAATTATAAAATAGTGAAATGAAAAATAATTCAAATGTAGTAATTTGAATATTATGTTTACTATTTCACCATTAAGTTTATGTTTATTATTAAATATTAATTCTTTGATGCATAAATTGATGTTGAATTTAAGTTAAGAGATTTTTATTTACACAATCTCTTTTTAGAGAACACCTCTCGTCATTAATAATATTTATTACTATATATTAATTATTTTTATGTAAACGATTGTCAAATTTAAGTTAAAGGGTTTCTATGTACATGAACATGACATGATACTCCTTGATGTAGGAACGACTATCCAACCGCGTGGATGCACCAAAGGTATGGATGGTCATAAATCTTAATTGCATAAACTGCAATTTTTTTATGAATAAAATATTTTTTTTCAAAAATATAACATGACTCCAAACTGCAATTTATAGGGTTATGATGTATGACCATCCATACCTCCTATGCATCCACGAAACTAAATAGCTGTGTCTCTTTGATACCATTATAAAACATCTATAATTAAACAAAAAAAAAAAAAAAAACTAAAATCTCATTAATAAATGTTTCCTACACCTAAATTTGATTGTAGATGTGTTTGTGGACCCAATTTGTTGACTCACTTGACTTATACAAATTTGCCCTAGAAATGTTAAAAGACATCTTATTTTAAAAATGCATATCAAATATATATTTAGCTATAATTTTATATTTTTGACTATTGAACAATTTTTTTTCTTTTATATAATACAATTTTCCAAATTTTAATTGTATTTAAAAAAAAATCTCTAAATACAGCAATACGGACATCAAATTTAGGCGTATAGGGTACATCGTCGATGACCAGCGGGAAAACCCTAACGTTTGGAAACCCTAATTCCATGTTAACGAGGATGTAAACCCTAACGCTGTAAAGTCTTGTTTCCTGAATCCTCGACTGTTAACATATCTGTATAGATATATATTTACGCCCAAGGCTTTCTCAGCGTTCGGGATGCTTCAAAGAAGCAAAGCAGGTCATGGTTACTCCACCTTATTCTGTTGCTGTTTCGATTTTCTTTATGTATACAAAAGTTAATATGATTTAGTATGAGAAACGTGTTTTTGAAGTTGTTAAGGTAGATCTTATTTTCCGGCGGTTCTCGGTGATGTGAAATTGATGACGAGTCTGATTATTTCCATTCTTGTGATGTAAATCGAGGCATTTGTCTGAGAGAATCGCATTTTTTGTTTACTATATTTATTTATTTTGCCGGATGATGAAAACAGATTGTTTTCACGACGGTCATCAGAGACATCTGTCTATGAAGATGAACCAGTCATTTTGTTTCTGACGGTTCCTAGTAATTTAAAATTAGGGCTCGAATCAAGTTTAGGGTTTTGGATCGTGGTCTGGGTTTGATTTAGGGTTAGGGTTTTAGAATTTGGTTTTTGATCTTGATGATGAAAACTGTTTTGCGACGCCCAGTCGGAGGAGCTTTTTATTCACGAGCTCCGTTGAAGTTACAAAACACGGTTTGTCTGAAAGATGAATTAATTATTTACAGTGCTGTCGGTCTTTCTTTTTTTGGTGCTTGTTGGCAAATCCGAACTTTCATTTGATGCTAAGTTTTTTAGTTATATCTTCGCCCTTTTTTATAAATGGGTACAGGGGAATTTCATTCTTTTCATCCATAGAAGAAACCCGTACCAATTAAATGAATTTGGTAAATATCATTGAATTCTTTCTCGTCATAAGAGGATTTGAAGCTAGATTACCTGCAAGGTTGGATTTTCTTTCCACAACGCATCTTCTCTTTACTCTCTTCCAACAATCACTTACTAAATTGTGAAAAATGTGAGTGCGTTATCTTTGCCTTTAATATTTTTTACCTTCCAATTTTTGCTGGATTAAAAATGTGTGGTGGGGGTGTTTTATCAAAATTTCTGATTGGAAAGATTAATTCTAGAATCTGGAAACCATAGACCAGTTTAATATTTTGTTTCTAGTAAGATAAAGTTGTGATTTCTGAACTTACCCATTTGATCACACTTGTTAATCTGCCAAAGTGCCAGTTCTAATTTGAAAGGGTCAAGTGATGGCATTAATCCTTGAAGGGGTAAGGAATTAAGTTTGAAATAGTTTTAAGTATTCAACAATGGATGGATGAACATGCTAAAGGAAGCTTTGAAGTGTCATGATGGGCTCGTCAAGCTACAAGGGCATGGTCTCAATCGACACTAAGGAAAGTCAAGCCCTCTCCTTTTATGTATCATTATTTGAAAATCTTTGCTCAAAAGTTGTTTGATAATCTCTAGTAGTTGGTGTAAGGGCTTACCTTTCAATAGAGAAAAGGTATCACTCAATTAGGTGGGACCTCTATCAAGATAGGAGGGGTAACATAGATCTTTTCTCACTTACTACTCTCGGAAGAGGATGAGATCTTCAATTTATGAATAGAAATGGATGGAGAATATGCAAAGTGTTTCTTTTATATTAAAGTATTAAAGTGAGAAACCAAACAGGATTGCAGATGTCTTGAACAAGAAATATGTTTGTGAAGCCTTTGTATGAAGTTAATCTTAATTGAAGCTTTGTATTTTATGAACATCAAATTTTACAAAAGTTGAATCAGAGATATATGAGGTGGGTAGAGCTATGTAAAATTAATTATTACTCTTTTCCTCTTTTCTTTTCAAGGTATAGAAAGATAAATTGAATCACAAACAAATGAAGTGGGTACAATTGATATAAATTTGTTTGTGTTAAGATATAAAAAGATAAATTGAATCACAAACAAATAAGGTGGGTACAATTGATATAAATTTGTTTTTGTGTTAAGATATAAAAAAGTAAATTGAATTACAAACCTATGAGATGTGTAGAATTTATGCTAAAAATATTCTTTTGTGCTAAAGCATATAAGTGAAATAAAAGAGGTTGCATATTCATTGGATATTAGGCAATATTTGTTGATAGAAATATCAAAACAAGTAGGAGAGAGGACTCAAAAGCGGGGTGGGGTTTTATAATGGGTATATTGGTTGACAATGATGTTTGTACCTTTTTTACTTAATAAAGTACTTAAAACATTCTTAAAATTGACTCAATAATTTGGGACCCAATCAATTTATTATTTAGTTATTTAAACAAAATCCATGTGAGAGATAAGAAGACCTTCTTGTCCTTTATAAATGACATGGTTTATCAAAGTGTTTGATCAAACAAAACAAGTATGCCTTGTATCTCTTCATCAGCTTAATTTTATCAAGCTATAATTGCCTCCATGAATATCTGCAACTAGCAAATTCAAGGTGTAAGACTCATCAATCAAGTTGTCAAAATAAGATGATATAAATTCAAGATTTTATGCCAAACAAGAAGATATTCAACCAAATCAATTAATTGACAAATTTATTTGTCAAATTCAAAAATTTAAACATCTATAAAAACCTTTTGCTTATCTGAAATGAGTCTTACATAGATTGAATTCAACCAATGTGAGAATATCTCTTCTCACATATTCCTACAATAAATCTATTGTTTTAATTCAATTTTTTTACAATCCTTAATAAAAAAAATCCCACATTCAAATTACACAATGCTATCTACTTTATCAATTGTAAGTTCACACTACATTATAAATGCTTATTTGCTTTATATATTGCACACTATTATATACCTTATATCCTTTATAGTTTTGAAACTTCAAACCAAACAAGAATATAGCCAAATCAGTTTCAAGTTTTATGTTGAACATTTAAGATATAAGTCTTCCATATATTATTTTATTGTCAAATAAATAGTAGACATAAATTTGTAATGTTTTCAAATTCAAAACTCTATGACACAAAATTACAAGACAAAATCTAACTTCTACAACTAATTTTGTTAGAAGATGCTACTATTTGTAGGTTTAAAGGAGAAAGATACATTACAAAACATGATATATATTCAAACAAATTAAACTAAATATTACACTTTACCCTTCACAAAAAAAGTGCCTTCCTCTCATGTGGTGCTCTATGTGCATTCCACAACATAGAGTGCCCCATTATGGGGCCAAAGTAATATTTGTATTTTTTTTTTTGAAAAATCATTTTTTCACTTCAGTGCTCCGTATGATTGTAAATGGAAGGTGATGTCATATATTGCATTGCTGGACCACTTTTATTTTCTAATTGCTTTCTAATCTCTCAAAATGAGGAATACAACCCAAATATGGACCCATAATGTCTTAAAGAGACTAAGGAAAACATTTCCTCCACACAAGAGAGTGCTTCCCACAAGAGGAAGAAACTCAAGTTGTTAATGAGGCCACATTGTAACCACTTGAAATTGTTGTTCATGATTGTAGTTGCTAGAACAAAGAAGATTGTAGTGTGACAAGAGTGGGACCAAAGAGGACATATTTTCAACTCTTAAATATGTCGAGGACAATGGGAGCTTAATAAGGAGTTTAACAAAGAAATGAGGAATCCTTACCACCACACTTGTCAACTAGTTAAGTGGTATTACGTTACTCAATGTAAAAGACGAGGCATTAATTGTTGAATGGTGCAATAGATGGTTATAGTTTGCCACAAGCTTGAGATTATCAATCTCAGTATAGAAGTTACACAAATTTGTCAAAGATAACCTAACCCATTTAAGGATGTGTTTCTTAGTAGTCATGGTGGTTGGTTTTAAAATATGTCATCCTAAACTCACCTTGATGATAGTGGAATGCCTTGATAGAGACAGGGCACTAAACCTTAGACCTATAGAGGTATCTCCAATCTACACAACACTATCAAAATCTTGTGATGCCAACCATATGGTCCTCAAAGAATATGAAATTGTGATAAAATTGACATTCAAGTAGACAAAAATGAAGCAATGTGGGTGTTGGCTAAAGGAGGTAATCAAAGTGTTTCCTACATCATACCAAAGAGTAAGGAGTGGATATCCATTTTGTGTTGTGTGAATGTTGCCAATCAAAGCATATCGGGCTTCTATTTGTTCAAGAGTAAAAAACAACAAAAAAATTATATTACTAGTTGCAAATTAGGTGCTTGCATGGCTGCCTTACCCTATGCATGTATGACTACAAAACTATTTCTAAACTAGTTGCGTTACTTTGCCAGATCAATTCCAGGTGGTGTCTCACCAATAAATTAACACTTGTTGATTTTTGATGGCTATGGAAGCCATGTTATAATGACAATCCAAGAGGCAAGGTCATTAGAGATTGATTTGTTAACACTATCAACTCACACTTCACACAAACAACCATTGGATGTGGGTATTTTTTTTTGCATTCAAATCATATTTCAAATCTAAAAGAGAAATGTGGCTAGCCAAGTTTTCTAAATTTAAAATTAAGAGGGCATAATTGGCAATACTTGGCAACATGGCATTTAAAAAGACATTGAACATCATAACAAGTTTCAAGAGGATATATATGCCCACTTAATCTTATTGCATTTATGGAGGACATGCATCCTAGTGACACATTTTAGTTTAGTATATGTGATGACACTTTTGTAGTGCATAACATTCTAAGTATTTTAGGAGTTTATGTCGTAGAAGTATAAGTGACAAACAACTTTCTGACAGCAGGGGAATTACATCTACATCTTATAACTCCTGAACTAATGCTACAAGAATACAAATATGAACATAAAATTATTTCTTTGGAGGCTAAAGTTTATGTTCAGATGGAAGAGACTCAACATGAGCAACAAGGACTTAGTTTTCCATCTTAGCCAAAGACATTGATCATCTTTCTGATAGCAGGGGAATTACATCTACATCTTATAACTCCTGAACTAATGCTACAAGAATACAAATATGAACATAAAAGTATTTCTTTGGCAGCTAAAGTTTCTGTTCAAATGGAAGAGACTCAACATGAGCAACAAGGACTTAGTTTTCCATCTTAGCCAAACCAACCATCATGTTTATTGGAGGGTGCTATGAATTTGGGAATTGTCTTACATCCACAACAATAAGACCCACTTTCCTTCCCATATCCCCCATCTAGATTGAATACGTTTGAAATGGTACATTACTATGTTGATTGTGGAGGTTGGGATGACATAGATAATGCTATAGAGTTGAGAGAAAGTCAAGATAATGGGCCAATATCTATGAAACTCAACGTACCATTGTTGCATAATTGAATTAGTCATTAGGTTCCCAAACAACTCACACATCAACAAATTCCTCAAACTAATTGTTTAAATTGTCAAAGAGAGATCGAGGAATGCAAAAGGCAATTGAGTTTGTTTGAGCCGATAATCTCAACTTCTAGTTCAACATATGGCTATGTGAACCTTTTGATGGAACAAGAGTAAATGAAGAACTAAAATTGAGAAAGAGAGAATAAATAGAGAGAAAAGCAACACAAAATGTTGCAAGAGAAATGAAGGAGCAAACAAAGTTAGAGACCTTCAACAAGTACTTGAGAACAACATAAAATACTAGAAAGGCAAGAAAAGGAATAGAGAATGATGCAAGAGAGGATCCTAAGGGACCAACAAAGAAGAGAAAAATAATTTGAGCTGGCTAGGAGGGATTTAGATAGTGAAAGGCGTTTAAGCAATCCACTAAACCCTTTACTTGAACATCATGCATTGTTTAGGGATACAATCAATATCCATGTCCCTCACTATTTCAATGCAATGAATTCTATAGGTTTAACCACATCCCATGTAAGTAGTAGTCCAATTTTAGTTCCGATCCCATCTCATGTAACCAATACACCAATTCCAAGTCAAACCTCATCTTATGTAAGTAGCACTCCAATTCCACCAACAAGGGAGGACAACTTGGGTATCAAAAAATTGTTAAATAGTTAAACAACATCAAATTTTGTCACATCAAGTCCATTAGTTTTTCCCCTACAGTTTGCGTGATAAAGATTGTCTATTTTTTTTACAACAATCATTGTACACAATTTTTTTTATATTCTAGACTTGGGAGATATGCTTTTTGCATTTTGTATGTCCTTTGAAACTATATCTACCAACATTTTTGTATTGTAGATTTACATTTTCCAATGAATTATGTTAATATATTGACTCAAAGATATGTCTTCCATTTGTTAATGAAATGTTTTTTGTAATTTCATAATGATGCAAGACAACTATGAACCTCAAATGCTCAACATAAAACTTGTTTGTGTACAATCAATTCATATGGTGGTTTAAACTATATGTAGGAAAGAGGGCTGCTAGTGGAGCACCCTATATAGTAGGCCCACGTGGAGTACCGCGTGGGATGAAGACCATTTTTTCTTACATGCCATAGGTGCAATGAGGTGGCCATCTTAAAAAAATTCTATCCAATGGTGTTCAAGACAACAACCATGTGGAGAGGAGACCACATAATTTCTCACAATTTTCAATTTTAACAAAAGGTGGACCATGTGGATCCATGGTGGTAGAGACCAACATACCTCGCATGTATACACCATGCTGTGGGATCGATAGTGGATGAAAATGTTCAATTCTTAAATTGTAACGTCTATCTTGCATTGCCTCACACTCCACTGCCATCTTGTTGCATTTACTTCACACTTTGTTGGATCTCAGTGTTTGGGATGGGGTCAAGTCTTGAAATGACGGAGCCTTCAATGTTGTGCACCGCAACATTAATCTTCCACTGCCACTTCATTACCAACTCTTTTGTTTGCAAAAGATCATTTATTTTGACACCAAAAATAGTTTATTGTCATTCCCCCACATGGCTTTAGTGAAAAGGTTTGTGTATTCTTTTGACTACAGTCAATGTACACAAACGAGTTTGATATTTGTAGCCTAGGAGGCATGTATTGCAGATTTATGCCTGCCACTTTCTCAATGCTCAACATAAAACTTGTTTGCATACAATGAACATAAAATTAGAAATTGATTTGGTTGAACACTTGTTTGGTTTGAAGTCCTAAACTTTTGTCCTCTTGTTTGGCCTGCAATTGAAATTAGATTGCATGGATTGATTCATGTGAGATGAAAAGATGGATTTTATGGATGTTAATAAATTAAAATTTGATAATAAGTTTTATAGTTGATTGATTTTTGTTCTCCTTTTTTTATGACCTAATTGGTGAGACCTACACCTTTTAGCGTGGTGCTTGAATGTATTTGTGGAGGAAAAGACTAGTAGTTGGGAAAATATCACATGATAAAATTAAGTTGATGAGGAGATATGGGACACATTTTTTGTTTGTTGGAACACTTGGCAATGCATCTCCTTTTTGAAGGACTTTACCTTAGAAAAATACTAATTTATTATAGGTGGTCACTTCATGTGTAGTTGGGACAATTATTATGTCTATGTTTTCAAGTTTCATGTGTATCAGGAACAATTAAAGTGCATCTTTTCCATTTGTGGATTGAATGTTAAAATATGAAGTTCAAATGTTTTGAATAGGGAATGTGCCAATTAGTTTAAGGTTGTAATGGAATATCTCTTCTTATCAAGTTCCTTAGTAAATTGTGGAAGCTATAGTAGGACATGATCATGATCTAGAGACCTTGGGTAGTGATTTGGCTCAAGTCAATTGTTGTAAGAGTTGGATTCAACAAGCCATTAGTGGAAAAACATTTACCATAACCTAAAGAATTTGGTTTATAGAAAGAAACAATTCTTGTTGATCGAGTGATAGCTTAGGAGATATGACATGCCTCAAAAGGCGAGCTTTAAAATTGTATTCGCCTTTACATGTGGATTAGTGAATTCTTGTATGTAAATAAATAACTTTGATGACAATAATTTTAAATTATAGTTTCTGCATTTGGAGGTGAGGTTATTAAACCTCGCTAAGGCAATGAACCAACATTTTTTTAAACTTTTATCTTTTGAATTTAGTTCCAAAGAAGAAAGATATATATCATCTTCTATGACCAAAGCTATCCAATCTCTAAACTCCACATATCCATAGGTTGCAAGGAGAAAGATACATATAATCTTCTATGGCCAAACATGTCTAAACTCTAAATCCTACATATCCATAGGTTTAAAGGAGAAAGATACATATCATATATGGCCAAGCCTATGGAATCTCTAAACCTTATATATCCATAGGTTGAAAAGAGAAAGATATATATCATCTTCCATGGTCGAACCTACCTAAACTCTAAACACTACATATTCATAGGTTCACAAGAGAAAGATATCATTTTCTATGGCCGAACCTATCTAATCTCTAAACCCCACATATCCATAGGTTCATAGGAGAAACATACATATAATCTTCTATGGCCAAACCTATGTAATCTCTAAACCCTACATATCCATAGGTTCAAAGGAGAAAGATACTTATCATCTTCTATGGCCAAACCTATGTAATCTCTAAACCCTACATATCCATAGGTTCAAAGGAGAAAGATACATATCATCTTCTATGACCAAACCTATCTAAACTAAACTCTAAAGACTACATATGCATAAGTTCAAAGTAGAAAGATACATATAATCTTCTATGGCCAAACCTATCTAAACTATAAACCCTATACATCCATAGGTTTAAAGGAGAAAGATACATATCATCTTATATGGCCAAACCTATCTCTGTTTGATTGAAAAAAGGGATCTAGGTAAAAAAATCACACTTCTTCCATTTAGGGACATTAAGGATTAAAAGTGATCTCAATATTGACTTGGCTACAAACCTCAATGGAAGAGCCTGAATGGTGGATTGGAGTTTTAATTCTTTTTTCTGTGGGGGAGATGCGGATGTGATTATTTGAATTTTAGTTGATTGAATTATATGATGCAATGTTATTCCTAGGTTACTAATGAATAAAGTCAATGAATTGAGATGATTTCTAAGAAATACAAAACAAACAAACATAAACAAATTCCAGAAAAGCAGAGAGAAGACAAAAGAACTTGACATATAAATTTGGAACTGAAATAGCTAGACAGGCACATGGGGTGCCCCAAATAGCTTACTATTATTCAAAATCTGATTTCACACTCCTGATTTCTTGGAACTTTGTTTGTTGTTGATAAAATCCACTTTCCTTGACTTGACAACTTGTAGGGCTTGAATGCATGAATGAACAATTAGTCCTCAATCTTCCTCCAATTTGTCTTAGATTTGAAAACCTACACACATGAAAGAGGGGGACGAGTTGTGTTGTATAGGGGCTTGCCTAAGTCAAACCTCATTTTGGTATTTCTACCTCCACAACGACTAGATGATGATGTAAAAAGAGAGCTTACCCTTGGTCGGACAAAGGCTAAATGATAACAAGTGATAAATTGACAAATTGCTACAACTCACAACTCAGATCTATATTCATTGATGGAGTGAAGTCATGTAATCATCACCTTCAAGGAGAAGTTATTTTTGCTTGATTTGAAGTCTTGCAAGTGTTAATACTCACAAAACAAATGAACACAAAACATGAACACACTTACATAAAAAACACGATCTATGATTGACATGATGCTTGATTGAAATAAATGCTACAATAATTTTGATATTTCTGCTCTTGATGACTCTTGATTGCTTTTAGGATGCTAAATTTTTCTCAATGAATGTGCTAGGATTCAATAGGTGTTCTTACGATTTCAAATGATGAAAATGATTTGTATTTATATGCAATTCTTCTAATTACCCAAAAATCAAATACTGATAGCCAACAAATGAAATTGGATTTTCAAATAATAAAATGCTGACAACGACATATTCAAATTGGAGCCAAAAATGGTTGGACAAGGGCGTTAGGTACCCTAGTCCAAACCCATCCTTGTTGGGGCCTTAAACATCGAGGGCAAATATTAAATGCTTTTTTTTATTCCCATCTTTTATTTTATGAAGATATTCATAAAACATGTAATTAAATGCATAATTATGTCCAATCACATATGAGGGAGCTAAACCCAACGTGAAATTTTCAAGGGTGATAGTTTTCAATGTTACATTTATCCCCCACTTTAGTGAGAGTATGAACTTATAGTCAGACTCACACTAAAGTACGAAAAAGCCAAGAGGGTTCAATTATCCAAACATTGAAGAGATAGGACATCGGATCTAAGGGATGCACTAGCCCCCAGATTCAAGATCCTATGAAAATACAATGTAAGGACAAAGGAACACATACATGAAGTGCAATGCAACATGACAATCATGAAGCATACATGATGAAGACACACATCACATAATTCGAACATAAACATGAAATAAAAACACTACACAATGGAAACACATATAAGACACATAACAATCATGAATAAAAACACATGGTTAGTACTAAAAGATTTGATTTGGTAAGGCAAAGAAAAATCAGTCTTAAATTTGTCTCAAATATCGACCATCATTTCTTGAATATATGTTAGACAAGATAGTGCTCTCATAAGGGCTAGCAATATGCGTTATGCTAAACCACTCACGATATAAACATATATACTGGCTAGCAAGTTGTGTTATGCTAGATGTTCATGCAATATGATAGATTTCACAAGGCGAGCAAGCTACGTTATGATAGGTATGTCATAAAACACACAGCTCCAATGGAAAGAAAGTTGTGTTATGCTAGGTGGCCATGCTAAAAAGGGTGCTCAAGTTCATGAATTGACAAGTTGCATTATGCCAAATCCATGGATTGTTTTGCAAATAATGCCTCAAGGAGCACACAAAGTTTAATGTCATGGGTGACCGTTTAACGTCACAAGAGACAAAATAACCTCAAGGAGTGTACAAAGTTTAATGTCATAGGGGATGAAATCACCTTAGGGGTTGTACAAAGTTTAATGTCATGGGGACGAATCACCTCAGGGGGTGTACAAATATGCTCATCACGGGGGATGAAATCACCTCAAAGGGTGTTATAAAGAACACCACCACAAAAGGGTGTATGCCACAAAATGGAACAAAAAGTGTATTACTCAATGTATGGGAGGTCACACCTTAGGGAGTATCATACATGAAACCACTGCTAAGATAGGATAAATCATGCAATGAAGGGTAGCACCCTAGGGGGTATCAAACATAATACAACCACTAGGGGGACATGACATGACATAGAAGTCACACTTTAGGGGTATTAGGGATAATACCAATGTCAAGGGGAAACTATCATAGTTTGAGAAAGCTCAAACCTTAGGAGATATCTTCCGATTTTGCAAGGCCACACCATGAAAAATATCAACACCAAAGGGGCAACATGGAGATGCAAGACCACACCTTTAAAAAATATTTTACATAACATCATTGCTAAAGAGGCAACACAGTTTTATATTTTGGTAGTCTTAACCAAAATATATGGGGGAATATGCCCCCCTTAAAATGTTAGTGTACTTTCTACACTAGTATTTTAAGGAGATGAATGATTGAAAAAAAAAGGGGGATCCTTTGTAAAGGATCCAAAGGATACACACCATACAAGATTAGCCATCCTTGCCCCGCAAGTCAGGACAAAGATAGTATCGTTTTGCTCCTTATTGATGAAATATGGTTGCACAAAAATGTTTTTGTGCCCCCATGCATGGTAATGAGCATCCTATGATACTACAAATGCCACATAGCAAGGAACAACATTGTAACAATTAATTTATTATTTTGTATGGCTCTACATCAATGTCATATAATTGAATTAACCATTGTAATTTTTTATTTAAAGCACAACATTCATCCATAGAATGACCAAGTGTTTTATGATATGCACAAAAGGATAATTTTTTGGTTGTTTTTTTTTTTTGTATTTTATTTCAGGCATAGGTGGTAAGGTGATTAATTCCAATTGCAAAAGTGTGCATAATGTACGTTCTATTTCAAACAAAGGGTGCAAAGTGGGAAGGAGGCTATTTCCAATTGGACCATGAGGTGGTGGTGGAGTTGAGGCTAGAGTAAATGTCTTATGTAAAGGTGGAGGACCATGATAACCAATCCCTATTGTAGAGTCTTGTAGAGTTTTTTCTAAAAGAGTGTGAATTTCATGTTCTTTCCTTGTATCACAACCTTTTTTAGAAAGAATCTTAAATCCCTGACCATAACATTTTTCTAGATTAATGGGTGTATTACTATTTTTTGTTTTATAGGATGGATGATCATATTTGGTCATATGCTTATATTTATTGGCAAGGGATTGTATACGTAATGGGTGAGGGACAAATTGTAAAGCACTCTCTTTGTGGGAAGCGGAAAACATATCAAGTGAAGGCATGGTAGGCTTTGCTTCTTGTTGAGTAGGATAAAGGACATGTTAGTTCCAAGGGTAGGTAATCCATTATTTAATGAGTTATCCATGATTGCTTCATCTTTCACCAAGATATCCTCATTGGGAGGATATGCATTGGGAGATAAAGAAACATGGACTTCGTCACTTATAGGAGAAGCACTACCAAAGACACAACATGAAACATCAACCAAGGATCTCAAGGAAGACATCATTTTTTATAAGAACTCAGACATTATCAAAGTTTATAATTGACATATATATGCATTGAGATAATGACCATTACAACACAATAAAAATAGAAACTGGAATCAAATCAGGACAAAATACCTTCAGAGACTATTGCCACCGAGATCTAATTAAAAATTGCAAGGACAAGGGCACTGGGCATCTTCGACCAGTGAATTAATTTTTTTTTATTTCAAAATTTGGAAATGCAATACACTGTCTGAATATTTTAATTTGTAACTATTCAGGTCTAAGGACAAGTAGATTTCTAGAAATGCACAAAATTGTAATTTTGCTATATGTAACAGAATAGTGCATGCAATTTTACATTTTTTAAAGAAATTAATGCAATTCAAAATGTAATCTTCGGAGTTGCTCAGTACATTAATTAATTGATCCTAAATTAAAAAATCTAGAAATTAAAATCTTTCTATCTTCTTGCCACAACAACAATGAATTTTTCCACTTCTTTCACTATATGCATATGCCTAAATGATCACTTAAACACTTTCAGATTTGTTTTCAGATTTCAATACAACCTAATGAAGATTTTTCAATGCAATTATGAGCTAGATCTACTTTTTAATAACTAAAATAAACCCTAGTTGTCTTTTGAATGCAAAATGTAATGCAATTTAAAAAAAAATTCAATGCTTTTAATGAAGATTATGTATGCCTAAATGATGAATTCAAAAAAACCTAGGACTATAATCATATTTAAAATGATATGCTTCAGATTTCAGAAGATTTAAAGTGTAACAAACATTGGGTTTACCAAAATTTTTGATTGGAAAAACGAATCTAGGTCTTAAATCACACTTCTTCCAATTAGGGATATTAAGGATTAAAAGTGATCTCAATATCCGCTTGACTACTATTGGTGTCAATAAAGTCTTGTACCTAGTTAATTCATTACTAGGTGACTTATTTACACATGTTAAGTTTACTTAGGTCCTAGGAAGGAATTAGTTGTCATTAGTTGTTATCTTTTGACTTGTAAAACATGTGAACCTAGGTAGTAGTGATAAGTTGTCTCATGTTATATGATTAAGACACTTGTCATAATCCTATGACATCTTGTATCTCACTTTGGCTATATAACCAAGGTGTCTCTACTACATTGTACATCACAATATCATTGAATCATATTGATAAGAATATAGTTTATTCTTGTCACATTCTATTCTCTCTCTTTGTGCTTTAATTTTGGCCTCAAGATCTTGGCAGCCATAGCCAATTCTAGCATGGGAGTAATTGGTGGTAGTTGTGATATTGATACACAAATGGTCATTGATGGTATTGAGATCCCTCATGACCTTATGATAAGGCTTTGGGAGATGTATGGAGACTCGAATGAACCTCCATTTCCAGAGGATATTTTTGTAGATTGTCTTGTTCCACTTGCAGAGTTTCGACCTATTGATGATAAAATAGCTTAAACACTTGCTGATTGGGAAAGGTGTGGTATTTTTGATGACACAAAACCTTCTCCTTCTCCTCCTATAGAGACATCTATCGAGACTTAAGTTTCTATGGATCCTAATCCAGATTTAGAGGGTTCATCTACTTCATCTATGAGTCAACATCTTGAGAAAGAGGACTCTTATAATCCAACATTGGCAGAATCATCTACTATTGTAACTGAGGATTCTTTTGATTCAATATTTTTGGCTCCTTGTGATTTAGTGCATCAAGACATACATCATCTTCATTGTCTTTCAAATTTGGCTACTTGTGATGGCTTCTTGACAAGCATTTCATACTTGTTTGTGGAGTCGTATATTGCAAATTTGGGAGACAACATCAATAGCATTCATCTTCTCTTTGATGAAGATGCTCTTTCTTCATTTGTTGTGAGGGAACTGTTGATGGTGAAAATGACACAAACAACGTTAAACAAAATATTTCTACTCCATTTCTCCTGAAAAAGAAAGACAACATATAGTAGCCTAAGTCTTAGGGTCCTAGTAGCTGGTTCTCAACTATCTGGTGTCACTCAATTGGTCCATGCAACTGTAATATTCAAGGGGCCTTTCCTGGTGATAAGGAATGCATACAAAAATGGATTCATCAATCTATACTTAATCAAAGGCGGTTTAAATAAACAAAAAAAGATAGATCAAGGCATAAATCATTAAAACATGAATAAAATTCTCTAAACATCCAGACATATGTTTCCAACAACGAATTGTCTTTTAATAGATCAAGAAAACCATAACATGATGCAATTTACAGAACAATCCATACTATTGCATACATATACAATGCTTAGTTTAACCATCACAATCACTCATCACAATACTTTTAAGATATAAAAATAACAAAACTCTTCATTCGTTGCTAATAACATAGATCAACAGACATGCAACAATTCCATTCATAGACAATTTAATGAAATAATCTTTGAAATCTGGTTCCTTCTATTGATTCTCATCAAATAAGAAACATTTATGCATAGAAAACTCACTGACATACAAACCGATTATGGTTCATTAACCTCATCCCAAAAGTTCCATTTCAACATAAAACTGTATAAAAACTGTATCTAAATCCAACATTAGCTAAAACAAGAATCTCTACTCAAAGCTGTAAAACAAATCCTATCTGCTATCATCAGGTGGCCAAAGAACAAAAAAATGACCAACCTCTACAAAAGAGGTAGAATTCCCATTTTATAGAAAACCCACCCGCGCGAACCAGAGCTAGGGTTACAAAGAAGCTCAACCACCCACCAAATCGGCCCCGACAACGAGCAATAACTCATCGTCCAACAATGAATGCACAAGTGCCCCATCAGATCAATCTAGGATCGCTCAAAGCCAGGGTACAACACCTCGAGCCACGCCCACCATCAATGCCCCACTCGTGCGAACAACAATGCGCGCGAAACACCAGCATGAACATGAGCCATCGATCAGATACGAGTTGGAGAAAACGAATGACTCAGATTGAGTCAAACTAGGCTGAGCCCCCTCAGATCACGTCCGCCTGCCATAATGGCCACCAAACATGTCGACCTTGCGTGCAAGGATGGGTTTCGTCTGACAGCAGCCCTAATGCACTTGACTGCACCTGCAGATCTCACCAAATCTTCAAAGTACACCCATTCTTCCTTCGACCCCAACAGTAACCACCAACTCGATCCAACCTGCATTCAAATGGGCCACCATTAATTCTCAATACGTCATCAAAAACCAAGTTGATTAATTAGAGTTCCCAAGGCAAGAATTCAAGCACAAACCCAAGCGGAGGCGAAGCCAAAAACAGGCGGAAGCGGAGCCAAAAAAAGAACAGGAACAAAGAGGAAAATAGGTGGAGGTGGAGCCAAAAACAGGCGAAGGCGGGGAAGAAATAGGAATAGGAACAAAGAGAAAACAGGCGGAGGTGGAAACGAAACCAACCTTGACGGAAGCGGAGGCAGAACCAAGACGGGGACAAAAGGAAAACAGGCGGAGGCGGGGACGAAATGGGAATAGGAACAGAGAGAAAACAGGCGGATGCTGAAATAGAACCAACCTTGACGGAAGTGGAGGTAGAACCAAGATGGGGACAAAAGGAAAATAGGCGGAGGCAAAAACGAAACCAACCACGGCGGAAGCGGAGGCGAAACGGGGAACCAAACCGTGAACTTTGTGAAAGTTCAGAGTTAAGTTCCATCCCGGTTCCGGTTCCGGCGAAAGAAAGGAAGACCAAAGGGAAAGAAACCAACCTGAAGGCCGAACACAACGAAATGGAAAAAAACCCGAGAAGCGGAGCCGAAATGGGAACCGAACCGTGAAATTTTCCAAAGTTCAAAGTTAAGTTCCATCCCGGTTTCATCTCCAACAAACAAAATAAAAGGTGAACCAAGAAAATCCTAAGGGAGGGAACCAACCCTTAGGTCGAAAATGGGCAAAGCAACGACAAAAATGAGAAGGCGGGAGGCGGAGTCGGAACGGGAACGAAATTCGAACCGTAAACTTTGCCAAAGTTTAGAGTTCAGTTCCATCCTGGTTCTGCCTCTGGCAAACGAAAGAAAAGGCGGGAAGCGGAGCCAGAACTGGAACAAGAACCAAACTGTGAACTTTGTTAAAGTTTAGAGTTCGGTTCCATCCCGATTCCGCCTCCGACAGAACAAAGGAAAAAGTGAAGCAAAGGAAAACCTAAGGGGGGAAACCAACCCCTAGGTCCCAAACAAAAACACCAAAGGAAAATGGAAGGCAAAAGGAAACTACCAGGAACCCAACACAAAGGCCAAACCCAAAACCTACCTTAAGCCCAAACGAACAAACCAAAAGGCAAAGGTGGAGGTGGAATGGGAACGGAAATTGAACAACAAACTCCGTGAAAGTTCAGAGTTAGGTTCCATCCTGGCTTTGACTCCAGAAAAGACAAACCAAAGAGACCAAAAAAAGACAAGCGGGACTGGGAACCAGAATGGAATCCCCAAAACAAGTTTCAAACCCAATTTCATTTCGGTTTCGGTTCCGGTTTTGACAGAACAAAAAGGAAAACAAAGAGTTGGAAGAAAGAAAAACTTCCAAACTTTGTTGAAAAACAAACAAGGACAGAAAACAAAAAAGGGGGACCCATTTTGACCAAGGCAAAAAGATGGGGTGGTTATGAAAGGCATAACAAATGGCGACTTAGCTGGGAAAATGTTTTATCCCTTTTTAAGACCTCAAAGAATTTAGTCACTTAAAAACTACTTGGCTAATGAAGCATGCTAATTTGAATAAGATCAGATATGTAGAAAAAGGCTGAGCTGGAATCTCAGATGTATGTGCTCATGAACAATTTCGAATCTGAGTGTGTGCGTATATGGTGCATCTTTCCTCATAGACACTTTCTCCACTCCCGAACAACTATACCTAAGATTCTAGCTACATGGGTTGAGTTCTTCAATTGTCGTGCAATGAAATCTTGGGCATTGCTCCGCTGCTAGACAGACATCCGTAGCCGCGACGAAGGTACCTCTAGTTCTCTCAAATCATTGCTCTACTGCCAGACAGGCGTCCATAGCCCCGATAGAGATACTTGATTCACCCACCTGATATCGAGATTGCCCTTTTTTCTTTTCTTTCTCTTTTTTTTTTACTTAGACTTTACTTGTGGGAATTCTTTATGAACTTTTCTCAATACTCAGATGCAATTGATCTGAAATGTGGGTTGAGAAATACAATGGATTTCATGACAGTCTTGGAATCAAATTTTTAACTTGAACCAGAGATACAACCACCCTGAAATAAATAGGCATTTACTTAGGCAAATGTTTATCTATTTTGTGACAGACTTCAAGCATAATTCATGAGACATTCACAATGTACCTTTTCTTTAATAAATTTTCAGTGCAATATTAAAATGATCATAAGACATGAGTTTTAAAATGAAATCCTTCAACAAAAGTTCCTTGAAAATACCTAAATCAATTTCTCTCCTAGTGCCTATAGCATACTTTGCATAAAAACCCCCTTTCTTGGGATGGATAGAAATGGAGATCCCCAACTAAATAAGACAAAAAAAAAAGAAACGAAGACAAAGAAAAGAACAAAGAAAAGAACAAAGAAAAGAATAAAGAAAAGAATAAAGAAAAGAACAAACAAAAAAAAAAACAAAGAAAAAAAATGAAAACCAAAACTTAAATACATATGATACAACATAATACATTTATTCAAAAAATCAAACCTTTCATGAACCAAAGTAATGCTTGAGAAACTGACCATTAACTGGCAATGGAACAGGTTCTTTTGTTAAGTTATTCAAGCAAAAAAAATTCTCGCCTAGTATCTTAGCCACTTGATATGGACCCAACCAGAGTCTATCAAATTTCTAGTGGTCTCCCTTCTTCTCTCTAGCTTTATCCCATAACAACACAAGATCTAATATCCTAAAGGCCTTTACCTTGGCCTTTTGTCAAACCCGCTTTTGACAACTGCCTAATGTTTAGAGAATTGCTGGAAAGCAACATCTATGTTCCTCCATGTTAAGCAAATTGATTAATTTGACCTCGATCCTATCATCCTTTGTATAAAATTCCTGCATAAACTTAAGGATAGGTATTTGCAAATGGATCGGGAAGACTGGGTCTTGGCCATAGACTAATTTAAATGGTGAATTTCCTAAGGCAACTTTGATTCGAGTTCGATCTGCCCATAGGGAAAATCTCAACTGGGTATGCCAGTCCCTAGGATTTTTTCTAACAACTTTCTTATTACTTCAAACATATTTTTATTAGTGGACTCAACCGCTCCATTTCCCCAAGGGTAGTAATTAGACGAATATTTCAAAATGATTCTATGTTCATAATCCCATTGAATAAATTCAGCTGGAGAAAAAGTAGGGCCATTATCACATACCAAGGCGAATGGTACTCCAAACTTGGTGGTGATGTTCTCAGTTAGAAACTTGATAACCACCCCTGTGGTGCTATTTTTGTAGGGCCGAGCCTTAGTCCAACATGTGCAGTAGTCAGTTGTAGTCAAGATAAATTTATGACTTGCAAAAGAGTTTGGATTAATAACACCTACAAAGTCTAGTGCCCATTGAGCAAACGGTCTTACCTCATACACGGGTTGCAAAGGCATTGCTAGATTTCTTTCCCTGGTTGCAGAGGTCTGGCATACATGACACATCCTGACATGTTGGTGTGCATCCCGAAATATATAAGGCCAATAATAGCCTGATCTAAGAATTTGATGAGCCAAAGCATCCACAGATCCATGTCCTGTACCATGTCTTCTGTGAAACTCAGAAAGGGCATGCTTAGCCTCTTGTTGATCCAAACAACGCAGGTAAATTACTTGAAAGTTCCTTCTCTAGATAGATCCCCCTTTAAGCATGTAATGAGAACTCTTCATCCTTAATGCTCTCCTCTGAGTATCATTCATTCCTTCTGGACATCTATTGTTGAGGAGGAAGAAGATCAAGTCTGTGTACCAGGGATCCTTAGTAAATGATTGGGCAGTTTACTGCTGGCATGTTTAATTCTTGTCTACATATGCCATTGCGTTTGATAAACCTTTCCCTTGAACGAGCTTTATTTGGATGAATCTCCAAGTCAAACTCTTGCAGAATAGCCATCCACTTTCCTCTTCATTCTCCTAATTCACTTTGCATCAGGAGAGATTTCACAATTGGATCAGGAACTATGGCCATTACCTGACTTTGAAGAATGTAATGCCTGAATTTCTTTACAGCTCAAACCAATGCAAAGGATTGTTTCTCCAAGGGTGGGTACCTAACTTCTACATTCTTAAATAGAGAGCTCATGAAGGTGATAGGTAATTTCCTCTCCCTCACCTTTTTGTTGTGTTAAAACAACTGCACATGAATGATCAGACACGAAAGAATAGATATAAAGGGCTTGAGATAATCTGGGCTAGTTAAAATAGGTGCCTCAAATTTTGACTGTTTGATCTGCAAGAAATAAAATTTGGCCTCATTGCTCCATTCTATTTTCGCCTCTTTCTTCATCATTTCATTAAGGAGTTTGACAATTTCTGCAAACCCTGTTATAAACTTTCTGACAAAATTAATCCTTCTGAAGAAGGACCTCATTTCTTTCTTACTTCCTAGCCTTATCAGTTTCAAGATAGCCTCCACTCTATTAGGATCTATGGATATCCCTTCTTCTGATATAATGTGGCCTAAGAGTTTCCCTTAAGACACTCCAAACACACACTTTTTTGGATTAAGGGAGACACCATAGCTTATGCACCTTTTGAGAACCTTTTCCAAATCTGCAGCATGGTCTTCCCGATTATTTGAGAAAATAGTTAAGTCATCCACATAAATAATGATACACTTACCTATCAAATCCTTGAATGCTACATCCATTGCATATTGAAAGGTTGCTCCAGTGTTAATAAGGCCGAATGGCATCCTTCGATAGGCAAATATGCCCCACTTGGTGGTGAAGGCGGTTTTCATTCTATCCTCATGACTGACGATGACCTGATTATACTCGGAATAGCCATCCATAAATGACATCATTTGGGACCCATTGACTATTTGTAGTATCTCATCAAGAGAAGGCAGTGGGTAATTATCCTTCTTGGAGGCCTTATTTAAATTCCTGAAATCAACACATAACTTGATCTCACCATTTTTCTTGCGTACAGGAACTAAATTTGCAACCCACATAGAATGTCTGACTGGGAAGATTATTCTTGTAGATAGGAGCTTTTGCACCTCCTTCTGGATCAGGGGCTCAATCAAAGCATTGACCGAGTTTTGTTTTTGACGAAAGGGATTGGCTTCTAGCTTAAGAGGTATTGCATGTGTGATCACCGAAGTGTCAAAGGTCTTTAAGTCATCATACCCCCAAGCGATGGCTGCAATGTTTTGCTCCAAAACTTTGACTATCTTCTGTTTGATTTCTTCAGGACAAGTTTTCCCTATGAGGACATTTATTTCAGGGCCCGAGTGAGTCAGATTGACAGATTCATATTTCCCTCCATCACTCTCTGTGGGTACCCTTTGACGAGCCCGTGGGTCATAACCAAATATTCTCTCCAAAGCTACCATCCCCTTTGGAATACTATTTCTTTTCAACTCCAATATCCCCTCTGCATCACCATTCTCAGTATCCCAATCTCCTTGATATCTTTCAGATTTATCTATTATCTGTCCTTCGAAGACATCTGAACTTTCCAAAAAGGCCAATATATGTTGGTCATCATCGAATACCTGAAAATTCTGGACATTATCCAGGACAGCTGAGATTGAGACTGATTCAACTGAAAATATCTTTAGCCTAGAATCTTGCATAGGCTCCAAGGTGCTAGCAACAACGACAAGGGCATCTACAATTTTATTAGCTTCTTTAGGGATCAAAGTGATCCCAAACGCATCAAAGTCTTCAATTAAGTTCCACATTCTATTTTTGTATGCAACCAATCTTTTATTATGACAAGTATACTAGCTGTGTACTTGCTTTAAAATTACTTCAGAATCCCCCATTACCATGAGAGTAGTGACCTTCTTTTGATGGGAAAACATAAGTCCATGAGCGAGTGCTTCATATTCAGCCACATTGTTTGTGCAGCCAAACTGTAGCCTGTAAGATGTAAAGTAAGTCCTCCCTTTTGGGTTGGTTAGTTCAATTCTTCCTCCACTTCCTGTCTTGGATTTGGAGCCATCAAATTCAAGACTCCACAATTGGTCTTTAGCTGGGAGCTCTTTCCTTTTTTTAATAACATGAGATGACTTTCTTGGGATAGGTGGCAACTCAGATTGTTACTAGCCATCAAGAGTTGAAGGTGATTGGGGGTAGGATTCGGTCAATGATTCTTCTATACTTAAAAGCCTATTCAAGAATCACTTCCTGAACAACTTCTTAGATCAAGTTGTAATCCAATTCAATTTTCATCAATGCCTTAGGCATTGGTAGAGTATCCGGGGTAGGGGTATTGGAGAAAGGCTGAGACACCTCAATCTCCTCTTGAAACTCAGAGCATAAAACCTGAGTCTACTCAAATTGTGAGGGCTCTTCCTCTTGAGAAAGATTGGTTCTAGTGAGGATGGTAGCATCCTTGGTTTCGAAAGGAAATTTACTGGTGAGTACTTGAGGTTGATCTTAACAAATTAGTTGAGGTTGGCCTATATGTTTTAAGATATCTAGGCAGGGTTAGCATGTCAACTCAGAATGGTTGTGATAATGTATCCTACACCAATTAGGAAGCAACAAACTGCCTAAATCAGTCTCCTCTCCTAATACCAACCTATCTTTTTACAATTTTCTTATTAGAACTTGCTGGCTGACCAAGATCATTAGGTCACTCTGCTCTAGGGGTAGTGTATCATCAAGATTGAGCATTGAGAAGGTCATGACCTCTTCTTGCTTGTAAACTCCTATTTCAGTTTCAAAATATGCTACTTCATTAGGAGAATCATATTCAGTAATCATGTGTTTGAGCCTAGGTTCACTCTCAATCCTAATCTGTGTTGCTATCCCTTTCCAGGGTAGTCACATGTGAGTGAAATCCAAAGACAAGTACCCCCCAATACTCTTCATTAGCTCCCGACTCAGGAGCATACCATATGTTTCTGAGATATCAACCACTTGGATTTCTATGTAAGTCTGGATCCTTGGATCCGATCCAACCTGTACATGCATACTTTTCAGTTCCCCTACCACATTAACCTCGGTTTTTTCCAACTGAATCACTTTCTTATTGGTCTGGGAAGGACTTAATCCTAACTTCTTACAAATTGAAAATGGCATAACATTACTCGATGCTCCAAAGTCCAACAAATAATTATGCAGATTCTTTCCAAAGATCCTTAAACTTAAAAGGAAAGGTGGGGTACTGGTCTTACCTTTATAGATGGCCGCATTTGTCTCCTTCACCAGAGTCACTTTACCTTGTCCTTTTGAATGATTTTCCTCCTCCAGGGATTTCAACACAACCTTCCATTGAGCCGGGCACCACTTCATAATGTCAAAGAATAACAATGATGTCTTTTGTCTCTGCAGTTCTGCAATGAAATCAAACTCTGAATCATTCCTTACTTGATATTTAGGAAAGGAAGGTGGATTACCTTTGTTATGAGAGTCGGAAGGCCCCTTTGGTGGTGGTGGGTTATTATCTGCATTTTGATTAGGTGGGACCATGTTGTTTGGGGGTGCAGATGTAGTGAATGGGACCTTATTTTGATTTCTCAGGAAGTGACCACCCTTGGACTAGAAGGCTTGGGCATCATACACATCCTCTTCTGGCTCATTATCTCCCTGCATGGGAAATTTATATTGTTCCTCAATGGTCTCATAATTCATAGTAGTACTTACTGAACCATCATCTTGATTGGAATTTCCTAATGGAGGGTGGGAATCAACTTGCACAATCTTCACCATTTTTTCCATTTCTAGGTAATTAACCTCAAAATGTGCTGCAATATCATGAAGTCTACACTAATTGGTTATGAAATTGAGATCTGCAACATTAGCAGCATGTGGTTTATATTCACCAGACTGATAATTATGGGGAACTCCCCCGTTGTTGGGTCCAGTGTTCCATTGCCTATTTTTGTTGTTGGACCTCTGATTGTATCCTCTATTTTGATTTTGATAATTTTGGTTAGAGGAGTTTTGATTCTGGAAGTTCCTATGGGTGTTCTGATTTGTATTCTGATTAAAGTAACCACCCTAGTTGTTATAACCTCCCCGATTCTAGTAATTTTGATTTTGGTTATGTGGGGGGTTAAGTCTAAGCTGTGCCATGTCGTTGGAAATTTGTGATAGAGTCTTTTTGAGAGTTTCCACCTCATTGGTTAGTTGAATAGTGCATTCATTTTGCATAGTCTATCCTACAGATGGAGAGTGAACAAGAGTTGACCTCTCCCCCTTGTTGCTGGTAGTTTTGAGGTTGCTGGGAAGAATCCTGAATGCCACTAGTGAAAAAGGGAATGGTAGGTGAGGCTTGTAACTCAAAAATAGGTCCATATTGGGAGGAAGACATCCCTAGGACCGTATTGAACAAAGGTGGATTAGGCATTTGATAACCCATAGGGGGAAGGGCTCCTCCTAAACTTCCTAATTGCAGAATTATCTGTTGTTGCAATTTAATGGCTAGGTGTTTTTTTTTTTGACAAGGAGTCTATCTCATTGGGAGCATAGTTTCTCTATAAAAATAAGCCAATCAGGGGATTAACAACTCTCAAATATGCCACAATGACAATATTTTCAGCTATTAAGGGTCTTGTAACCTGCAGGACATCCTTTGGAATCTAGTGTTGAATAACGGCAATGGTTCATGAGGTTCCTTCCTTATGGTAGAAAATTGATGGTACACGATGGCTGGGTCTACATAGACCTGAAACTGATTAATAAAGGCATTTTCTAAATCTTCCCAACTTAGGATAGATCCTTGGGGAACATTTAGATACCAGTTGTATGCCATGTCCCCCAAAAAATAAGGAAACAACCTACATATGACGTCCTGGTGAGCCACCTGAGCACGGGTACAGGAATCCTTGAATGCTCGTATATGTTCCTCGACACTTCTTGATTCTCCATGCATGTACTTGGGGCAAAAACTTTATGTATTTTTTGGTAGATCATGTATTCCACCAGGGATGGTCCGTAGTGGAGAGGGGTTATTCACAAAGTAATCCATGGGTGGTGGTGGGATTGGTTGAACTGGGGGTGGTATGCGTAGATTAGGTTGCTGGGATGATAAAGATGGATTAGGTGGAAATCCAGGTGGAGTAAGTGGTGGGATGAAAATTCCATGAGCTTGAGGTCTATGTCTAACTAGGGTTTGAAGTTCAATCAATGGTTTAGGGTCAGTAGAGGATCTGAGAATCCTCCCATATTTTTTCCGGTGAGAATGACCCAATCCGAGCCAACTTGTTCCTTCTGGCCCTCCTTCTAGCGCTAGATTTGTTGATGGTGAAAATGACACAAACAATGTTAAACATAATATTTCTACTCTATTTCTCCTGAAAAAGAAAGATAACATATAGTAGCCTAACTCCCAAGGTCCTGGTAGTTGGTTCTCAACTGTATGGTGTCACTCAATTGGTCCATGCAACTGTAATATTCAAGGGGCCTTTGCTGGTGATAAGGAATGCAAGCAATAATAGATTCATCAATCTATGCTTAATGAAAGGGGGTTTAAATAAACATAAAAAGATAGATCAGGGCATAAATCAGTAAAACATGAATTAAATTCTTTAAACATCCAGACACATGTTTCCAAAAATGAATGCTATTTTAACAGATCAAGAAAACCATAACATGATGCAATTTACAGAACAATCCATACTATTGTATACATTTGCAATGCTTAGTTTAACCATCACAATCACTCATCACAATACTTTTAAGATATAAAAAGAATAAAACTCTTTATTCGTTGCTAATAACATAGATCAATAGACATGCAACAATTCCATTCATAGATAATTTAATGAAATAATCTTTGAAATCTAGTTCCTTCTATTGATTCTCATCAAATAAGAAACATTTATGCACCAAAAACTCATTGACAGATAGACCGATTATGGTTCATTAACCTCATCCTAGAAGTTCCATTTCAACATTAAACTGTATCTAAATCCAACATCAACTAAAACAAGAATCTTTGCTCAAAGCTGTAAAACAAATCCTATCTGCTATCATCAGGTGGCCAAAGAACAAAAAAATGACCAACCTCTACAAAAGAGGCAGAATGCCCATTTTATAGAAAACCCGCCCGCGCGAACCAGAGCTAGGGTTACAAAGAAGCTCGGCCACCCACTAAATCAGCCCCGACAACCAACAATAACTCACCATCAAACAATGAATGCACAAGTGCTCCATTAGATTGATCTGGGATCGCCCAAATCTATGGTACAACACCTCGAGCCACGCTTGCCATCAATGCCCCACTCATGTGAACAACAATGCGCGCGAAACACTAGCATGAACACAAGCCATCGATCAGATCCGAGCCGAGGAAAACAAACAACTTAGATCGAGTCAAACTAGGTTGAGCCCCCTCAGATCACTCCACCCACCATAATGGCCACCAAACCTGTCGACCTTGCGTGCAGGGATGGGTTTCGTTGGACAACAACCCCAATGCACTCGACTGCACCTGTAGATCTCACCAAATCTTCAAAGTACACCCATTCTTCCTTCGACCCCAATAACAACCACCAGCTCTATCCAACCTTCATTCAAACGGGCCATCATTAATGCTCAATACATTATCAAAAACTAAGCTGATTCATTAGAGTTCCCAAGGCAAGAAAGTCAAGCACAAACCCAGGCAGAGGCGGAGCCAAAAATAGGCGGAAGCGGAGCCAAAACAGGAACAGGAACAGAGAGGAAAACAAGCGGAGGTGGGGACAAAACAGGAACAAGAACAAAGAGAAAATAGGCGGAGGCAGAAATAGAACCAACCTCGATGGAAGCGGAGGTGGAATCAAGATGGGGATGGAAGGAAAACAGGCGGAGGCGGAAACGAAACCAACCCCGGTGGAAGCGGAGGCGGAACGGGAACGAGAACCGAACCATGAACTTTGTGAAAGTTTAGAGTTAAGTTCCATCCCAGTTCTGGTTCCGGTGAAAGAAAGGAAGACCAAAGCAAACCAAAGGGAAAGAAACCAACCCGAAGGCCAAACACAGTGAAACGACAAAAAATGCGGGAAGCGGAGCCGAAACGGGAACGAGAATCGAACCGTGAACTTTGCCAAAGTTCAAAGTTAAGTTCCATCCCAATCTCACCTCTGAAAAATGAAAGAAAAGATGAACCAAGAAAAGCCTAAGGGAAGGAACCAACCCTTAGGTTGAAAATGGGCAAAGCAACGACAAAAACGAGAAGGCGGGAGGCGGAGCTGGAATGGGAATGAGAACAAAAACTGAATCGCAAACTTTGCCAAAGTTCAGAGTTTAGTTCCATCCTAGTTACACCTCTGGAAAATGAAAGAAAAGGCAGGAAGTAGAGCCGGAACGGGAACAGGAACTGAACTGTGAAGTTTGTTAAAGTTCAGAGTTCAGTTCCATCTCGGTTCTGCCTCTGACATAACAAAGGAAAAAGTGAAGCAAAGGAAAACTTAAGGGAGGAAACCAACCCCTAGGTCCCAAACAAAAACACCAAAGGAAAATAGAAGGAAAAAGGAAACTACCAGGAACCCAACACAAAGGCCAAACCCAAAACCTACTTTAAGCCCAAATGAACAAACCAAAAGTTGGAGGCAGAATGGGAATGAAAACCGAACAACGAACTCTATGAAAGCTCAGAATTAGGTTCCATCCCGGCTCCGACTCTGGAAAAGACAAACCAAAGAGACCAACAAAAGACAAGTGAGACTAAGAACCGAAATGGAATCCCCAAAACAAGTTTCAAACACAATTCCGTTTTGGTTCCAGTTCCAACAGAACGAAAAGGAAAACAAAGAGTTGAAAGAAAGAAAACCTTCCAAACTTTGTTGAAAAACAAACAAGGACAAAAAACAAAAAAGGGGGACCCATTTTGACCAAGGTAAAAAGATGGGGTGGTTATGCAAGGCATAATAGGAACACTTTGAACCTCTTGTTCAATCTCTACATGATCATTCTTTGCAGTTTGACGTGATTGTGGATACTTTTGGACAACATTTGGAGGAGTCTTCTTTGTCTTCAAAGGGGATATGTTTATCTTTAGATTGTGCTCTACATTCATCTCTACTAGATTCTGGATTCTCCTCTTCAATAGTGTGGCCTAGAATGCCTATTTGGAGTGTGTCAGCTTTCAACATCGACATGGAGACACTTGAGCATGCTTCAGAGACATCATCACATATCATTTATATTCCTAACATCCTACATACATTCTTGGTTTTGTTTCTTCCTAAGGAGAGGAATGTTGTTTGACGAGATTGGATCATCTTCAACATTCAATGTCGAGCTTTTACCATCATTGCAGGAGACTCAACATTGAGGGGGGATGCCTTGTCTCTCTTCTAGTTCTCTTATCAGTCTTTTTCCTCACATAGGGTTTTGGCCTTCTCATGCATCATTGAGAGCATTTCATTTGTTGTATTTCATCTCTCTTTTGGGGAGGAGTTTTTTTCCACTAGGTTTTCTCCTTTTCTTCATTTGTGAGAGATTTATTTTGCATTTGTACATGGGTACCTAACATGGCCTAGTAGCCAGGAACCATCTTTGTGTCATTTGCATAATAATCTACTACTCCCTAAGTTGCACTTAAGGGGGGGGTGTTGGTGTAAATAAAGTCTTGTAACTAGTTAATTCATTACTAGGGGACTTATTTACACATGTTAAGTTTACTTAGGTCTTGAAAGGAATCTTTCTAGAAGGTGTTAGTTGTCATTAGTTATTATCTTATCTTTTGACTTGTAACACATGTGAACCTAGGTAGTAGTGATAAGTTGTCTCATGTCATATGGTTAAGACACTTGTCATAATCCTATGACATCTTGTATCTAACCTTGGCTATATAACCAAGGGGTCTCTACTATATTGTACATTACAATATCATAGAATCATATTGATAAGAATATAGTTTATTCTTGTCACATTCTATTCTCTCTCTTTTTTCTTTCCATTTGGCCTCAAGATCTTGGCAGCCATAACCAATTCTAACAACTACAAACCTCAATGGAAGAGCTAGAATGGTGGATCATGGTTTTAATCCTTTTTTGTGTGGGGGAGATGTGGATGTGATTATTTGAATTTTAATTGACTGAATTATATGATGCAATGTTATTCTAATGTTACTAATGAAAATGGAACAAATTGAGATAATTTTTGAGAAATATAGAACATACAAACAAAAAGAGATTCTAGAAAAATAGAGAGTAGACACAGAAGAACCTAACATATGAACTTGGGGTTGAAATAGTTGGATAGGGGTGTGGGGCACCCTAGACTAGATTATTTCTATTCAAGATATGATTTCACACTCATGTTGCTCCTAATTTGCAAGTCCTTCTCTCTTGGGGTCACTGTCAAAACTTCATATGTTGCTAATAAAACCCATTTTCCTTGACTTGACAACTTGTAGGACTTGAGTACATGAATGGGAAATTAGTCCTCAACCTTCCTCCAATTTGTCTCAGATATGAAAATATGTACACATGAAAGAGGGGGAAGGGTTGTTTCATATAGGGGCTTGCCTAAGTCAAACCTCTTTTTGGTATTTCTACCTCCACAATGGCTATGATGATGTTAAAAGAGAGCTTACCCTTAGTTAGGTGGAAACTAAATGATAAAAAGTGATAAATTGATAAATTGTTGCAACTCACCACTCAGATCTCCATTCCTTGATGGGTTGAAGTCTTGAACTCATCACCTTCAAGGATAAATTATTGCTTAATTTTAAGTCTTGCGAGTGTTAATACTCACAAAACATGAACAAACTTACATAAAAACACGATGTATGATTGACATGACGCTTGATTGAAATAAATGCTGCAATAATTTTGTTGTTGATTGCCCTTGATTTCTTTTAGGATGCTCAATTTTTATTAATGAATGTGCTAGGATTCATTAGGTGTGCTTAGGATTTCAAATGATGGATATGACTTGTATTTATATGCAATTCTTCTAATTTATCAAAAATCAAATACCGATAGTCGACAAATGAAATTGGATTTTCAAATAATAAAATATCGACACCGACATATTCAAATTGGAGCTAAAAAGGGTTGGAAAAGGGCGTTGGGTTCCCTAGTATAGACCCATCCTTGTCGAGGCCTTAAACATCAGGGAAAAATATTAAATGCTTATTTTTATTCCCATATTTTAATTTTATGAAGATATTCATAAAACAGGTGAAACATACAAAAAGTGAAACCCTAGAATTTGACGCTAGGGTTTAGGAATTTTTCTAAATGTTTCATTAGAGGTTTAAGGTAGCAGGGGTTTCATGGATTTGGACAAGGTATCTTAATGAATTACAACTCAAAAGGTGAGTCAAATTTACCTTGACCAAATATGAAATGAATTTAGGGATGAGATGCAACACAATGATAGGCTAATGATGCAACTAACCATTCAAATGCAGATATAACAGACACAAAAAGTCACAAAAAAATTCAAACAACAAAAATGTACTGAGCAAAGTACCGTGCATATGTCATATGAATTAGGGCTGAAAATTGAGGACTAAGTCGCCTAGGGCGACTATGTCCTAGTTGACCAATTTTAGATTTGTTTTCATAATCCTCTAAATCTAGATCATAGATTTATTTCCCCAATTGTCGCACTGTCGGATCACTATCAAAAAATTATGTAACTGAGTTTCCATTTGTTGTCAAGGTGCAAGGTTTCATTGTAACAATGAATAATTGACCTTCAAACTTCTCCCAATCTTTTTCAAATATGAAACCTACACATTCAAAGAGAGAGGAAGGGTTGTTCCATATAGGGGCTTTTCTTAATCAAACCCCGTGTTAGTGTTTCCACTTCCACTATGTCAATGTCAATGATAAGGAGCCTATCCTTTTGAGGGATAAGGCTAAATGATAAAATGAATGATGAATAAAAAATGGACTGCAACCCACCACTCATTAATGGATTCCTTGAAGGACTAAAGTCATGCACATCTCCTCAAGGATTGAGTGTTGCTTTCTTGAATTTCTTGAAGACATACACGGGTTAGATCTCACAAACATAATGATAACATAAACTCACATACACTTTGACAAGATGCTTTGATTTTCAGTTGCTATGATAAATCTTCTAATGACTGCTCTTGACTTTCTTGATAATTATCTTGACAATAATTCTTGCTCTTGATGCTAGATGTTGCTTTTTAGTGAAATGACTAGGTATTTATACACAATTATCTTAATTTCCAAAAAATTAAATCCCGCCAACCGACTTTGAACATTTGAAATTCAATTAATAAAATGCCAACACCGACATATTTCATTTTGGAGGAAAAATAAGGAGACTAAGTTGCCCTAGGAGATTGTGTCCTAGCCCTATTTTTTTGGAATTAAGGTGTTGGGGACAAAGTATTAGATGAATGCATTTGTTTTCTATTTGTAATTTTTTGTAAATGATAAAATATGCCTGAGAATGTATAATTTAGGAAATTAGGTGTTTAATTAGGTCCATGCAGTTAGGGGAAAGCAAAACATAGTGTAAAATTGTCAAGGGTGACAATTTACGATGCTACAATGGGTAATTAAATGCATAATTAGGTCCAAGCACATAGGGGGGAGCTAAACCTAGTGCGAAATTGTCAAGGGTGACAATTTTTGGTGCTACACTATCTAATCTCTAAATCCTATATATCCATAGGTTGAAGGAGAAAGATACATATAATCTTTTATGGCTGAACCTATCTAATCTCTAAACCCTACATATCCATAGGTTCAAAGGAGAAATATACATATAATTTTCTATGACCAATCCTATATAAGCTCTAAACCCTACATATCCATAGGTTCAAAGTAGAAAGATATATATCATATTCTATGTCCAAACCTATCTAAAATATAAACCCTATATATCTATAGGTTCGAAGGAGAAAGATACATATAATCTTCTATGGCCGAACCTATCTAATCTTTAAACCCCACACATTCATATGTTCACAGGAGAAAGATACATATCATCTTCTATGGCCAAATCTATCTAAACTCTAAAACCTACTTATCCATAGGTTCAAAGGAGAAAGATTTATATCAACAACTAGTGATAATAATGTATGTTATTTTAAGCTTGAAATTTGATGTCTCCCATGGCCATAGAATTGTTATCTTGTACAACAGTTGATTGTAACTACAATCCAATTCTACTCAAGTTTAACAATTTATTTTTAAATTTCAATAACATAAATTACTAGTTGAAGGAATTAAATATTTGTTTACATTATTTTCACAACCAATATAACTTTCAATGATTACCCATTTCCATAAAATATCCATAAAATATGTATACTTAAATTACCGATTTGGAAGAACCCATAATTTCTATTTATAATATGATTTGGGGACGTCATAGTGATGCTCAAATATAAGATTGTAACTTCCTAAAGTAATAAATATGTTCAAAAACACAATAATTTGAAGCAACAATACCTGAAAGTTACTTCATAATTGAAAGCACAAATTGTTAGAACACACACCCTTCAACATCAATTTTGGAATTTTAATACCTTTTGCATCTTTTCAATATAAAGTTTGAGAAACAAAGATTATAATAATTACAATGAACAAAAATAAATCAAGCCTATGGTATTTCAATAACAAATATATAGAAGCCAAAAAAATAGAGTCAAAGCATTGAACTTGACATTCTATGAATATATAGGGTGTGTTTGAAGATTATAACTGAAACATAGAAAGATAGGTGCATGGAAAATAAGGGGATGGTATCAAATATGGACCTATCTTCCTATTTTCATGAGGAAATGAGATCCCCATAAATAATTGACTTACAAAACTTAGGTGAGTCAACTCAATGGGGGAATTCGCTGGTTTCCTTACGATTGAGGATGGGGGTATCAACTTGAACAACACTTTTGGGAGAAAAACAAATAGTAAATCAACTCAATTATGACAATTCAAACCTAAAACATCAATTTAAAGCATAATATAGACATAAATAGTAAATTTCCGACATAAATATTGTAAGGAGGATAAAAATGAAAAAGAAGACATTCTCTAATTTTGAATCTGATAAATCCTCTTAGGATGATGTAGATGCCTTTGTCATTGCCTTGGAAACACATGCACCACAAGATGTGTGGCTAATAGACTCTGGTGCTTCTTTCCACATGACTTTGCATTGAGATTGGTTTTCTAAATATGAAATTTATAATGGTGGGAAAGTGTACTTGGGTTATGACTCTCACCTGAATATTGTTGGCCATGGAGGAGTCAAGATAAGATTCCTAGATGGTAGAGTGAAGGGGATCAATGGCGTTCTGCATATCCCTAGTTTGGAACGAAACCTTATTTTTGTAAGTTAGTTGAATGATGTGGGTATGCACATTGTCTTCTCGAACAAAGGATGCAAGATGACAAGAGGAGCTATGGTGCTTGCTAAGGGTGTTTGGATAGGCACACTGTTTCAGCTAGATGCATGCACAATTTAGTGCAATATTTCTTCTATAGAAAAGAAGAAAATAACTTTCGAGTCACTATCCTCACCATTAGAACTAGTAGCAAAGAATAAAGTTGCATCCACTTCCTATGGTCATGCTTTTTGGGTACCCAAAGGTGCTCATGCTTTGGAGATGAAGTTACCTATTGAGAATACAATAATTTGGCACTAAAGACTTGGTCACATTGGTGAAAGATTTTAAGAACCCTTAAAAATAAATGCCTTGTTGAGGGGCTTGGTGATTTTAATCTTGAGTTTGATTTTTGTGAACATTGTGTCTATGGAAAGCAAAATCGTGTTCAAATTTATCATAGTTCTCACAAATATTTTAGAGTTTTGGACTATGTACATCCTAATGTTTTTGGTCTTGTAAATGTTCCTTCACTATCAAAATTTGTATATTTTGTTTCTTGCATAGATGATTACAGTAGGAAATTTATTTACTTTCTTAGAAGTAAATATGAAGTCTTCAGTCGATTTAAGGAGTTTAAGGCCTTGGTATAAAATCAAACTACTAGGAAGATTAAGTGTTTGAGGACTGATAATAGTGTTAAGTTTTGTTTTGTAGACTTTGATAAGTTCTGTAAAGAACATGGGATTGAAAGGCATAAGACAACTCCATATACCCCTCAAAAAAATGGAGTTGCAAAGAGGATGAACATGACATTGATGGAGAGGGCTAGGAGTATGCTAAGTGGAGCTGGTCTTGAATAAAATTTTTGGGCTGATGTTGTTGCCACTACGTGCTATTTGGTTAATAGATCTCCTACATCAACTCTTGTTGAGAAGACACCAATGGAGGTGTGGTCGAGCAAATATCCCTCATTGAGACATCTTTGTGTTGTTGGTTGCAAGGCATATGCTCATATGCTAAGGGAGAAAAGGTCGAAGTTGGAAAAAAATGTTGTTAAATGTATCTTCATTGGTTATGGTATTGGTGTGAAAGGGTACAAGCTTTGGGATCTAGTGGCTGAAGACATTCTTTATAGTTAAAGTGTTATCTTTAGAGAGATCAAACCTTCTTCCACTATTTTGCAGCCTACATAAGAACAAAAGAAAGAAGATGTGGTTCAAATTTCTCTTGACTCTAAGAAAGTTGAACCTAAAGCCCATAATGGAAATGATGATGAGGAGAGCTTGAGAAGCTTTGAAAGTTATAAAGAAGAAGAAGAACCTCAACCTCAACAAGTAAGGAGGTCTATGAGAGATAGGCGAAAACTTGATAGGTTTGGTTATTCATTGTTGGATTCTAGTTATAATTTTCTTTGATTTCTAACATTGATGAGCCTAGGACTATTAGAGAGGCTATGGGTATGAGTGATGCACATTCTTGGATAAAAGAAATGGATGAGGAGATGGCTGCATTGAAGAAAAATGATACATGGGATTTGGTACCTTTGCCTGACAGATGGAAACCCATTGGATGTAAATGGGTGTTCAAGAGAAAATTTAGTTCAGATGCTAGTGTTGAGAAGTATAAGGTTTAGTTGGTTGCTAAGGGGTATTCTCAAGTGGAGGGAATTGACTATGGTGAAATTTTATCTCTTATTGCAAAGCTGACATCTATCTAATTATTGTTATCACTTGCAGTTGCGTATGATCTAGAAGTGGAATAGATGGATGTGAAGACATTGTTCCTTCATGGTGACTTGGATGAATATATTTATATGTCATAGCCATAGAATTTTGCGGTTAAAGGTAAAGAAAGTTTGGTATGCAAGTTGAAAAAGTCTTTGTATGGTCTTAAGCAGTCTCCAAGAATGTGGTACTAGAAGTTCAATACCTATGTGTTGTCATTGGGATTTTTGAGATCTAAATTTGACCATTGTGTGTATTAAAAATATGATAATGGTTGTATTCTCATAATTGCATTGTACGTAGATGATATGTTGTTTTTGGGAATGGTAAAATTTATTTCAGATTTGAAGTCTCAATTGTTAGCACAGTTTCAGATGAAGGATCTAGGTGCAATGAGGTATATTCTAGGATGGAGATTAGAAGAGATAGAGCTAACAAAAATCTTTGGTTAAGCCAAAGAAAGTAAGTGAATATAGTGTTGGAGAGGTTCAGCATGACAATTTGCATATAGCTAGTTGTTCTTGTAATGTAGGGGACAAATATTTCTTTGGAGGATTGTCCAAAATCTCCTATTGAGATGGAGGGCATGACCAAAGTACCATATGTGAGTATTGTTGGTAGTCTTATGTATGCTATTGTCTATACGAGGCCAGACATTGCCTAATCAATGGGAGTCCTTAGTTGGTTTATGGCTAATCCTAGATAGGTACATTAGGATGCAGTGAAAAGAGTGTTCATATGTTTACAAAGTACTTTTGAGCATTCTTTATGTTTTCATGGTTATCCTATTGGAGCTCAACACTCAGTGAGTATTCATGGATATGTGGATTCAGATTGGGTAGGTGACATTGACAACAAAAGATCCTCTAATTGCTATGTGTTCATGATGCATGGTGGCACTATCAGTTGGATGAGTAAGCGACAAGCTATAGTCTCCTTTTCCACTATAGAAGCAAAGTACATGGAAGCTACTCATGCTTGTAAGGAAGCCATTTGGTTTAAGTGTTTGTGTTTTGATATTTTGTTTTTGATACAAGATAGATTACTATTTGTTGTGATAGTCAGAGTGCCATTTTCTTGGCAAATAATCCTACTTTCCATGCCAAAACAAAGCACATTTATGTTCAATTTCATTTTGTTCGTGATATGTTGGAAGATGGAAAGGTGAAGTTGGAGAAGGTTGAAATCCTGATGAATCTTTCAGATACACTGACAAAGCCAGTGAGCACAAAGAAGTTTAGATGGTGTTCAAAGTCTATGGGTCTCACAACCTCTAGCAATTAAATCTTGATACTTCCATGGACTCTTCAAAGGTATTCAACAAATGGGAGAATGTTAGGAAAATGAAGGTGTCTCAACCTTTTATTTTTCCATAACATTGATTTTTTAAATATTACATGTTGCTAATTTTCTCACATTGTCTCACGAGTTACAACATGCAATTTCTATTCTTATGAGGAGTCAAGTTGGAAAGTTGATTTTATAGGTGGAATTGTGCATGAAGGAATTTTCTATTTTTGTGTTGAGTTTTCACATGTGGAATGTGATTTTTTGAGGTGTAGATATTTTGACAAGCGCAGGTTTAGTTATAATTGGTAGTTGTAGTGTGGCATGTGGTGACAATTAGAAACTTACCGTTATGTGTGTGCACTTGTTTTGGTACTTTTCATGATGCATTATCAACCTTTGGTAGTTGTTTTAGAAATATCTAAAATGCATTGTAAGCTCTTATATATTGAGCACTTGTATTTTGGAGTAGTAGTTGTTATTTTATTAAAGTATCGTTATGCTGCTAGAATTACTCCAGAATTGAGAAGAAGTGTGAAGACTCTTGCAAGAGCATAGATCTGGAATTATATTGTAACTTGTTAATTTTTGTCGAATAATATAATTGAGTTATGTTTTGGAGTGTGGGGTTTTCTCCTGAAAGGGTTTTCTCCAAATAAAATTTTATGTTATGATTTTATTATTTATCTATTTATGATATGTATGTGCATCTAAATTTGTAACAGTTAAAGGTGTTTAAGAAATTTTTGCAACTCTCTCCTTATACTAGTGTAGGAAGATTCTCTTACACACTCGGCTTCCTTTCACAAGTTCTCAAGTTTCACTCTTCATGATCTGATTCATCTCTTCCTTCATAGCATCTATCCAACCTTTCTATTTGCTCACTTCTTTGCATGACTTAGGTTTTATCTTTGAAAGTAAAGAAAATTGTACTTTCTAATTTGCTTTCTCAAGTCTCTTCCAAGTCTAAACCCCACTTTCTTTATCTCCTATAATCTGATCTTCAGAGTGATTTATTTGAGCATACTTTGCTGAAGTCTTTGTAATAACTTCTTTTGGATCTTCAATACTACTGTGAATTGGTTCTTCATCATCTTCCTCTTTCAAAATACTAGTAGACTGAATAGTTTCATCAACTCTCACATTTGCACTTTCAACTATCCTCTTCAACCTTTTGTTGTAACATTTGTAAGCTTTACTTCTTAAGGAATAACCAAGAAAAATACCTTCATCTGACCTTGAATCAAACTTACTAGCAGTTGCTTCCAAATATTTTAAGGTGTTTAACTAATGTGGATCTTCCTCTCCATAGCTGATATGGTGTCTTCTTTTCCTTGTACCTAACTTGAACTCTATTCAAAATATGCATAGCAGCCTTTGTAGCCTCTCTCCAATACATATCTAGTAGATTTGCTTGGCATATCATAGTTCTTTCCATCTTCTTTATAGTCTGGTTCTTTCTTTTTACAACTCCATTTTACTTAGGAGTTCCAGGGGTAGAGAACTTCCTCTAGATTCTATGTTCTTCATAGAATCTATCATACTTGCTAGAAGTGAACTCTCCACCTCTTCTAGATCTCAAAACCTTAATTTTTCTTTTGATTTCATTCTCCACCATTGCTTGAATGCTTTAAAATTTTAAAAATATTCTAAATTCTCTTTTAGAAATGTAATCCAAGTCATTCTAGTGTAATCATCAATAAGCATCATGAAATACCCATCACCTTGTAGAATTTTAGTCCTCATAGGTCCACACAAATCTATATGAACAAGATCTAATGGATTTGATGTTGAATACTCCTTTTCTAGATACTTGCTTCTTGTCTACTTCCCTTCATGACATGGTTTGCAACTGGTTGATGGAGGCTTCTTGATCTTTCACATATCATCGACTAGTCCTTTTGAACTAACTTCCACAATATCACCAAAATTTATGTGTCCTAACCTTCTGTTCCAAAGCCAACTTTCATCTTTTTGTGTAGTGAGACAACTTTGTCCATTCTACTCACTAAGATGATAAATGTCACTATTTGTCTTGCTTCATTCCATAATTAGTTCATCGAAACTTAATTCCTTGATTTCACAACCTTCAACACTAAAAGATAACTTATCTATCCCTTGTCACACATCTAACTAACACTTAACAGATTATGCTTTAAGCATTCAACATACAAAACATCACGTGTCTTTATTCTACCACCATCAAGACTTAAAGTCCCCTTACCAAAATTTTTGGTAATTGAATTATTTCCAAGGGTAATAGAACCACCTTCAAATTTCTTGAAATTTATGAGTTTACTTTTATCTCCAATCATGTGGCTTGAGCAACCACTTTCTATGATACATAGGTTCTCCTTCTGAGCATGTAGTGTATTTTGAGCAATCATTGACTTTTCTGACTTCTTCTATTTAGGAACCTTCATCCAAACTTTTTTGATTCATAACTTCTACCTTCTGACCCTTCGTCCACTTTCCATAGGACTCATAATTGCTTCTGCAATTCCTTGCAATGTGTCCAAAATTGTTGCACTTGAAATAAATGATATTAAAATTATATAGAGGTGCAAATGCATTATTGCCAATAAAGTTATTTCTTCTTATTGGAGCCTTCATACAATCCATAGCCTTATGTCTATAATTATTACAATTACAACAATAACCAAAGAAAGGAAAGTTAAACCTGGTATTGTATCCTCATCTTCTGGATCTTCTTATTTTGTTCTCCACTTGAATAAAGCCATCATTGTGTGTCATGATTTCATCACTAGCCATGGTACTCTTTGAATTAGAACTTCCAGAGCTAGTCACTTCTATACTTACCTCATTAGTATTCACAAATTGTTCTGCCACTTTCTTCTTTTGATTATCATAACCTATTCTGGTTTTTTCCATGCTAAGCTTTTTGACTTTCCCAAATATGATTTAGGGTTTTAGTACTTTTACTGAACTTTAATTTTAGGTTCTAATTAACTTTCTCAAGCTCTTTTCTTACTGTCATAATTTCTACTTTCATCTTCTCATAGTCCTTATCTCTTGATAGTAACTTTATTGTTAGAACTTCTTTAATTCTTTTTGCTTATTCTACCTAGGTTTTCAGATCAACAATCATCTTTTCTGCTTTCTTCAACTTCCGAGATACCTTTTCTTTAGATTTTACTTCTTCTATGATTCTATTTTTTATCCTTTTGATTTCCTTTCTGGAACACAACAATTGTTCCACAAGATCTACTTCATCTTCATTATTCCTAAAATAAAAAAAACTACATCTCCATCAACAAATTCAAAAGCAATGAACATAACCTTTTCTTTTTCATCTCTAGAACCATCTTCATATTCTTCACCAGTTGAATAATCTGCTTCTTCATTAGTGTAGAAACTCTTATGTTTCCTCAAACCTATGCTTTTCTAAAATGGTTTCTTTCCATTCTTTTTCTTAACATTGTTAGTATTCTTATGTGAACACTTAGCCATAAAATGTCCTACTTTCACCATAATTAAAACACTTGAAAGGAACTTTACCTTTATACTTATCAGAACCTCTTTGTAGCTTCTTGACAATTTTCTTCTTCTGGATCTGATCCAAAATTAGAATCTTGATCAACCCGCTTGTTAGATATTTTGAATGCAACCTATTTCCTTATAAACTCTTCACTTTTAGATCTCATCTCAAATGTAGTTAGAATTCCATGCAATTCAATCATTTTCAAAGCATTCAAATCCTTAGCTTCTTTAATAGTGAGACTTTAGGATCAAGACTTCTAGGGAGAGATATAAGTACCTTTTTAACAATAATCTTTTTTCTTTTAATTCTTCTTCAAGACCTCAAATAGAGTTGACAACATCATTAGCCCTAAAAAAAAATGTAGCGATATTCTCATCTTCTTTCATCTTCAAACATTCAAAACAAGATCTATGAGTCTGCAACTTTGCCTCCTAGATTTTTTCATCTCCTTCATAGATAGTCTCTAGTTTATCCCATATTTCCTTTGTTGTTTTGAACTGCATCACTTTCACAAATTCAAAATTAGTCAATCCACATGTAAAAAAGCATTCCTAGCCTTAACATTCACTTCACAAGCCCTCTTTCTAGCCTGATCTCTAGGAGGGTTTTTAGGTATCTCATATCCCTCTACCATTGAAGTCCAAATTTCCATTCCAAGAGCCATTAGGTAGGACTCCATCCTAACCTTCCAAAAATAAAAATTGGATCCATCAAAGAGTGGTGCTTTGTTTGCAGAGAATCCTTCCAAGGTAACTAAGTTTTCCATCCCAAATCTACCTTAAGCTATTAGTCTTCTTCAAAGTAACCTTGATCTGATAAATTGAAGGGCACACAATCTATTGAGGGGGGTGAATAAGTAGATCTTCACAAATATTCACTTTTGCTACAGTTATATGGTTCTTCACAACAAACCCTAAAGATAAAATATTTTAACTAAATTTCACTTATCAAAATGATAACTAGTACAATAATACAAAAAATAATGAACAATAGAAGCACACATTCAACACATGAGAACACCAGATATATGTGGAAACCCAATATGGAAAAAACCATAGTGAGAATAGTTGCTTGGATCTACTATCCAAATCAATCCCCAAAATACAAAAATATACAAGTTATTTTTTCACACTTTGTAGGCACCAAACTACTAGAGACACCAGTCCCCTATCCAATTTGTAGGCACCAACCTATTGGAGACACCAATCCCCAATTGAAATAGTATAACAAGTAGAACAATAGTCCTACTAGGTTACATAGATAAATCTTGTGGACCTTCAACAGTAACTGGACACTTCAACACTAGATACAAATACGCTTCCACACTCTTAATGATCATCTAATATTGGCTCATATACTTAGATGCAACTCCTTTGGATTCACAATAGTCTTTTTATATATTCACCACCTTCTTTAGTTTATACTCTTAAGATTCACATCCAACACATGCACATACTCATACAAAAAGACAAATGTATGATGAATATATACATGACATAGCATTAACACTCTTCCATGTTGGCTAGGGATCTGCAAAAAACTAGGAGATAAGGTGGACCTAAATTTAAAATACATGAAATGTGTAACACAATGGTCCAATCATAAAATTATTTCCACCAAAAGAACATAATGTTGTGTAGCACCATAGGAACCTTAACTAGGTACTATCCTCATACCACACACAAGATTTGAATTATGCACACAGCTAGTCGTTACCACATAGGGTAAGAACACAAAATGGTTGAAAAATAAGCACAAAGAACCTTCTCTCACTTCAATCCTTTTGCATGCTGAACATATCCTCCAAAAAATCAGAAATAAGATAGAACATGTATAGACATACTCTCCTTTCAAACCATAAATCCAAACTCCATCTTTGATAGAAATACTAACCTATACAATATTGCAAAGGATATCTCTCTAGGCCCAAAAAATATCCTTTAAATAGAAACATACATACATCCGGATCACCATTGTCATATAGAGAAGATGCAAGCAAGATATTGCAAGCATACAAAGATCACTCCTCACAAATCATAATGTATGTTTCTTGATTTTGCATCCTACTAATTGAACTTTTGATATTACTGAGATTACTGCCAATAGTTTGACAACAACCTTTAACATCAAAGACAACGTATATGTTCAACACTTTCACCCATCCATAAGTGTAACTTAAGAGAAATGGGTCCTAACTACTAGGCCATGTTAGGTACCAATGTAAAATGATGATCCCCTAAGGGTAAAATGTGTATGATAAAAATCCCCTAAAAGAGAATGAAGATAGAAGTTCTAGATGATCCTCCCTTTTCCAAAAAGTGAGAATTTTAAAACCCCATGTGAGAAAAAAACTCCCTCCTAAAATAGAGAGAAGAAGAGAGAACATGGATCCCCCTTTCAATGTGTGATTTCTTGTGCTAGTATTAGATGCTTGACACTACATGTTAAAATTCTCTAGGATTATTGAGAAACATTTCTCCCTTTATAAAGAAATAAATCCAAAGGGGTATTCAAGAGATCTTTCCATTCCTCAAATGAATGTGAAGAAACAAAAATAAGAATGTATGATGCATCTAGAATGCTCAAGTGTTGCCATGTCAATGTTGAGAGGTGGCACACTCAAATTAGGAATCCTAGGCCTAATTGAAAAAAGTGGCAAACTAGAACCTTATGGAAACATATGTAAAACAAGATCCAAAGATGAAGATTAATCCTCTAAATTTTTCTCAAGGATCTCCAATATAATGCAAAATCATGAAAAATATTGATAAGATGAATCAAGTAATAGATGCAAGATTTATGTATAATAACTATTGATGTATGGTGCTCACCCTAAGATAATTATATTGATGAGAATCTAGTACTTTCTCCCACAAAGGATTTCAATATGAATGATAATTGAGTGAGATATGTGGATTTATGAATGTCTCTACAACTTATCACTATAGAAAAAATAATAGGGAGAATGTTCCCTCATGAGATCTAACGATGATGTAACTCCATAGGAGCTAACGCCAAAGATGAGATGAATTTACATAATTATTTCCTCCAAATATACAATATAAGAAACACAAAACAAACTTTGCATATGTGCCAAGAACTCGTCTCACAAAGTTGTATATAAAATATTGATATGAGCCCAATACAAGGAATCATCAAAAGTCATGGATGAAGCAACACTAGATATGGATAGAGCAACATGTGATCAAGATGAGATATCAATGCATATCATTTGACTATATTTATCATCTTTGAATGATGTGTCCACATAAGATGTCTAAGTATGAATCTACAAACCTAAAATTTGACCATACTTAACCATACTTGATTTTACCTATCTTAGTTCTTAATTAAATAAATATTATTTATTTATTTATTTAATTTATCTTTCACCTTTATCCTCCACTTTAATTAAATAAATATTTTTAAATATTTTAATTAATTATCCTTCCACATCATGCTTCTACAATAATGAATTAAATAATTTTATTTAATTAAATACTGAGTCACATGACTAACTAAGAACTTGTCTAGACTCATTGAACCTAGAAAATTGCCACAAAATTAAAACTAACTTTAAATCTCATCCATTCATTCCATACCATATCTCCAAATCTCAATCATTCACATTAGCATATTCACTAGTGTTTCCCTAATCAAATCCTAAACCTAGCCCTTGCCCCTCATATGACACATCACATGATTACAAATTTAATCCAAACCCTAATCCTCAATCAATACTAACCATCCACCAACCAATCTATCTTGGACATTGGTTTCTCTCTTGTAAATTCTATAAACATGATGCCTCTCATCCCATTTGAGCATTCAATTTCATTATAGTCTTATGATATTATATTTTCTATCAAATCCACCATTACCATAGCCTTATGTCATTGAATTTTCAATTTATTTCATCTTTGTCATATCCTTATGCTATCCATTTGATCATTCGTCATATCAGTCCTATCATCATGGTTTTGGTTTCATAAGCAACCCCATTCCTCCATCAACACGTCAATTTAGAGAAAATCAAGTGGAGCTACGATGCATTAGGCTACTTTAGCTCCAAATGCTCAGAGAAAGAAAGGTTTTAGGTAAAGGTATTGTGTGTGCATTGCATTATCTTCTATGTTATTTACCTTTAATATTTTCATTTCTTCAATGAACATCTAATATATCTAATAATGGTGGATCAAAATAATATGGAAAACTAATGTGAATATACTAAAGAAGTTGCTTAAATTTGTAATTTGCTTTAGAATACATTCATTTTCATTATAGTAGTTCTTAACACAATAACCACATTTGACCTTTCATGATTTAGGAGTATTATTAAAAATACTCAAATAGAAAGGGAAGAGTGAGAGGCATCATTAGCTCCCATAAGTTAATAATGAAACGAACAAAAGAAAATCCAAGAGCACAAGATCTCCCTTATAAAATCACATAATCTTGAGACCCCAAGTAAAGTATGATGATATCACTTTATAATTAATATAATTACACCTTTCAAATTAAAGACTTGTAATCTTGATCTTATTTTATTTTAGATGTTAAATTAAGCCATGGAGTTGAAAGTACAATTTTAACATATAATGGGATAGATTAGATTCTACTAATGATAAGTACAAGAAATGCTATGCGCTTTCACAAAAGGTCCACCTAAAAATGTAACTTTATGAGTTGAACAAAGCCTTTGAAGTTTCTAAACTAAGAACCACTCAATATGACTAATGAGAATTTATAATTTCTAGAAAATCTAAAAACCAAAATCAAGAACCATTAGCACCATGGTGAAGCTCTTAAAAAATAAGCCTAGATAAAAAATTGCTCAAAAAGTGGTGCCAATATGACCTAGAATAATTCCTTTAGAGTATGAGTGTAAAAATAAAAGTTATATTGGAATGGGGTCAGGAATGAGGAGGAATAGGATGTTGACATCAACATTATATTATTAACACCCACTAACATAATATTTTTGAATGGATAAAATATGTTCCTAGATGTCAGTACTATAATTGGATTTCCTAAAATTACCTTGAGTTAAAAAATATTGTTGTGTTAGAAACCTTAAATAGATTGAATAACCCAAGGAATTTTTCAAGACAAAAAAAGTCATATAAACTCAAAAATCATAAAGAATGCAAACTAAAACTCTAGGAGATTATGCAATGTTGATATGACAAAATACATTAAGAGCTTCCAAGCTAGGTGATGAGTTTATATAGAACATAGGAGAGGATGAAGATGACAAATCGAAAAATGAGAATTGACCACAAAAACCACCAACATTAAATAAAGTGGTGAAAAAGTAGATACTCCTTTTGAAAGGTGGATAACAACTCATATCTTTATCTCCTACTTATTAAATTATTAACCCACTTTATTATCCTAAGTAAGCTTAATAAATATCTAGGAAAAAACCTATAAGTAAGGGGATTAAATATTCCTCTAGGAAAATTAAATATCCCACTAGGAAATAAAAACCTACACTAACACCCCCCTTAAGCACGACTTAGGAGGATGAAAAAGATTATGGGTCCCAACAAATGAGGTCATGTTAGTTACCCATGTACATATCAAATTCCCCCAAAATAATAAGAATCACCCCCAAAAACAAAGAGAGAATAAGATATCCAATGATAGATGCTCAAAACTAGACAAAGAATATGGTCCACGATCGTCGAACAATGTTCCTCCCTTTAGGAAGAAACAAAACCAATGGTGTATGCAAGCTATCTCCCAAGTCCTAAAAAAATGTGTAGGAAGAAAGTGCAAAATTTATGAAGTCTTTAAAGTAAGCTTAGGTATCCTTGTGTTGATGTTGAAAGCTGCCACAATCAAATCAAGTGTTCTAGATCACACTATTGAAGATGACAAATCAAAATCTCCTAGAGACTGATGTAGAGAATAATCCATTTAGACAATGATGGTTTGACAATAGTTTTATAATTGATGTCATCAAAGAGGAGATATAATAGTCGTGTAATTCAATATTGTATGATTTGATGATATGGGAGAGAGTTTTGTTCTTCATTTATAGGATAAACTATATAAGGACATACCCCTTCATCCTAATTTAGAGGTATCGGTGTATTAACCAATATTTATGTTAGGGTTAATCATGCCACAAGTGATTTTCTTTAGGAGTATATAATTTATATACTTAGGAATTATCATATTCCAATCACAACAATAAACAAGTTCCAAATTTAGATCAAAATATTGTATATACATAATTATAATCAAAATAATTTTTACAGTGAAATAAACAATATAAATAAACCAAATTAATTCGTAATTAAACAAAAATAATTTTGAAGTAAAATAAGACAAAGTTTTAATAAATAAAATAATTTTAAAAGACATGCATCTATAATAATATTATTATACATAAACAAATAAAAGGAAATAATAACCATCAGTTTATTTTATATAGTTTTAGTTGGTAGATTGAACTCTAATGCTATACAATGTTTCAATTAGAATAATGTTTGATAATATTTCTTCTCAATTTTTTGGTAATTAAATGTGTGAAATATTGTTAGTAATATTTTAGTTAATGATATGAGAAGAAGAACAAGAATAATTGTTGGGTAAAAATATTTTAGTGAACCAAATTAAAGAAAATGAAAGATAGTGAGCATAAAGGTTTATTATATATGCTTGTACTTGTAATCATTATGATGAATACTTCCTCTTTCAATTTATTTTTTACAACATTTTTCATGAAAATAGAAGTATCATATTTATATAAATCTTAATAAATGGAAGACAATAGTAATAAGTTCAATAATAACAATAAATAAAATAAAATAAAATATTAATAATTTATTTTATCATAGGCATAAAAGTGTACTAAATATCTTGAATACGAAGATTGTACATAAGTGGTGTTAGAGTTAAATACCATTTGTCGGAAAGATTAGACTTTGTAAATGAAATAGTACTTCTTTCATCATGTTCATTTACCTATGCTAATATACCTAGTGGTTTAATTAAGAAGACTAATTTTGGAAAGATTCACCTAGTGTACTTAAAATCCAATTAAAATTTTCCTCTAAAATCTTAAAAAAAAATCATGTAGTATATTTAATAAATATCATGGTAGTTAGCTTAGTCCTTGGTCAAATGACATTATTGGCATCAAGGGTTAAGTTGTTATCTTTCCTTGGAATTTCTATTATTACTATAAATTTTCTTATAATCTAAGGTAATAAGTATGGTATGATATGTGTCAACAGTACCTTGTAGGATCCATTCATTTTTTATGGTTGTGGTATTATTCCTTTCTATGAATGGGTAGTGAGATTGCTTTGCTAGTGTCAAAATTTTCCAAGAACTATTGTTGAGTCTTCATATGTAGCTCTAAGTGCTAATTTTTTTAATGAAATTTAATGGTATATTAAGAATTCACATAAAGGTTGGTATTATAAGATCTAATCTATCTAAGTTTAATCTAGGGATGTAGTTAGGAACTTGTAATTCTTTCATTTCAATTTGAAAAGAAAAATAAGATTTTAATTCCCTTATCATTTCTATATTATTCAACCAAATAGCAATATGCGATTGAAATTCAAAGTAATAATGATAAAGTGACCATTACTCTTTTCAAAATAAAACCTATAATCTGACTTACAATTGATTTAACTAAACTTCAAAATATATTAAGTAATTTTTACACCGTATACTAAGAGACGATTTTTAGCCATAGAGAGATTTATTAAACTTAAAATTATATTTTTCTTATCATTTACAATGTAGTGCTTAGACTCTTAACATATAGATCTCCTCCTCTAGATTATAGTACAAGAAAGTTATCTTCACATCCATATTTTGAACCTCAAGATCAAAATTAGTAACACAAGATCTTATAATATTTTGATGGATGTAAAATTTACAAGAGAAAACATGTCTCTAAAATCTATTCCTTCAACATGTGAATAACCTTTAGAAACTAACAACACTTTATATTTATCAATATTATGATAATAAACCAACTTATTTTTGAACACCTATTTGTAACCATAGGGTTTTTTTTCTATAAGATAATTTACCAGGTCTTTGCTATTATCCTTAATGTAAGCATCTCCCTATCTATGAAAGTTTTCCAGGACTTAAGATAATTTATTTCTATTATCTATTTAATTATTTTAGGCTCATTATTCTTAGTCAAAAAATTAAGTATACATTTAAAATTAGGTCACTATACCTTTTTTATTGTCTTCTCTATCGGGTGTATCTACTCAAAAGATAATATGTGGGTTCCACATCTTATTTTCAACCATCTAAGCTTTATGTACTATCCTCCTCATCTAATCTAACTTTATTGTCTTGTTTAGTATTTTGTCTGACTTTCTTGGTATTTAGATTTTCTTCCATAAATATCTTCTCTTTTCCCCCTCGCAACCTAACAATAGTGAAAAGTTTTACCATCTTGAAAATCACATTTCAATTATAAATAAATATAAAAAAAATTGTGTCCTTTCACACTAAAGTTACAACTAATTAACACACATTTAATATCTTTATTATCCAACTTTTATTATTCTCCCTAGAAATGTGAGTATATTCCTTGTAACCAAATACATGAACGTGCTAAAATGATGGTATTGTATGCATTTACATGAGTTTCTCTTGGGTCTGCTTGAGTTTCTCTTGTAGACATAAGAGAAGATGCAAATGATAGGCATCAAGATGGCCATCCTACCTAAAAAAAATTCATATTAATATTTGCTACAAGAATGGAAGTAATAATAAGGTTGAAGAATGCTTGATTCAACCTTCGATTGTAGTGTTAACCTTGGAACTTTACTAGGGACAAAACAACTAATTCATTAGAATTTAATAATTTTATATATTAAAGTATATTGACTTTATGGTTTTATACTACCCATATATAATGATAATACATCATTTACAATTGCAATAGTAGGTCAAAAATATAGAGATCTCACAAAAGTTGAGTAAGCATGAAACATAACATTAACCTTAAAATATTAAATAATTCAAAAAGGCACATGAAGCATTTAAATAAATAATTCATATATTTTTTATATTTTTTAATCTTTTAAGAAATTAAGAATCAAGGTGGGATATAATCAAATATAAAACAATTATGAAACAATTATGTAAAATGATGTAAGAAGTAATCAAATATAAAACAATTATGTAAAATGATGTAAGTAACATGATAAATTTTAATATGATAAAGTTTGTGAATGAAATTTTGAATAAGTGTAAGAGTGATGATAAAGAGCATTTTCAAATTAATAATATTTTAAATAATTATATAATTCAAATTTGAATATGTTATTATTATATAAAATATAATTTAATTCACATAATATATTAGTAGAGATATTTTAAATGTATTTATCTAAATTTTTTTGAAAGATATCAATCTTATCATTTTAGTTATTTAAGAGGTATTTTATAATTTGCCTTTTAAAAGACATGTCAGATGTTTTTTGTGGTAAACTGGTAAATGACCCATTCATAAAAGGACGACTTTTGGCTTACAACAACCTTTCACTTGCTTAGATTTGAGTTAAATAGAACCAAGCAACAAAAATCTTCGTGAAAAGGATTTAGGCAATAACAACAATAAATATATATATAATGACAACATTGGCTCTAGGAAAAGAATTTTCCGTCGGTGAATTTTTAATGGCGGTGAATTGCTCACCATGAATTTGCCGGATGCCGACAACACTATAACAAAAGTATAAAACCAAAAAAAATAATCAAAATCGATTGATAGCAACAATTGTAATATAATAATATTTGATTTTGATCCAAAGTTAATGATATAAGTTATATAGGGGAAATTACTTGAACATGTTCCAATAGTTGTGACTTTAAAGTTCTTAGTGTTGATGATGACTACCCATAATTAAATGAAATATATTCTTTAGATCTAAAAAGCAACAAATCATGTGATGCCACATCAACACCCAATAAAACATGATGTGGATGCACAAGTATCGGTCTCTTTTTTTTTTTTGGCCTTTTTGGACACTTTGACAAAAAGCATGCTGATGCGGCATCACATTTGATGACATGGCCCTGCAACCTTAGTTATAAGCAAGGAACTTGTCAAGTAAGCTGCTGTAAAAAATTGGGAGCGATTTGAAATTTCCACGTAAGATTTTGACAAATGCAAAATTAAGATGCTCAACTACTAAATCCTCTCCCTTAATAATTAATATTAACATCAATAATTTGAATTTCAAGATTTTATTATTCAAAAATGCATCAAACTTCAAAATTAGCCAGTGTATCCTCCACTAAACCTATATAATATTTTATTAACCACACAGGAGTCAATCACTTTATTTGATATAAAATAACAATAATAATATTCTTACAGAAATCTTGTCATATTATAAATGTAATTATGAACAAAAACAATTAATAAACTCTTGGATTTATTGAAGTCATTGGATAAATGATATTAAGTTTCCACAATTCATATTGATTATTGCATGTTGATTTCTGAATTCTATTGTAGTTTGTCAAATGAAAAAGAGAATATAAGAAATGAAAATGATAGATCCCAAAGTATGATCCGAAACATTGATACCAGAAACCATTAGATTTCAATGATCAGCTGATAGAAGTGATAATCCACAGATGCTTGTTGTCGGTAGTATTTATCCGATCCCGAAGTTTAACAGGCTTTAACTCTCCCTCCATTGTTATGTTCTGCGAATTGGTATGGTGGGAGACGGCGGAGGGGCGAATCGTCCATTGATATACATAGTTTGGTTTATCCACCCGCAGCAAAAGCCATTTAGAGTTTTTTGGCTGCAAGCAAGTTAGTCCATTCAGTTACGTAAATGGTGGAGGGAAATCTCATCCACACACAGAAAACCATCCACTTTTGTAAATATTGAATAGTGCCGAAAACAAACCTGTGCTTCATCTGTGTCATCGTGTGGGCGCGGAGTTTGTCGGCGCCGAGTTTGTGGGCGCGGAGTGTGCCGAAAACAAACCTGTGGTTCATCTGTGTCATTACGATTTGAACGGTCAATAGCTAAATTCTGGTCACACTCGACATTTCTAATCGTAATCTTAGACATTACTGTTAATCCTTGTACTTCTGCATCACAATCGGGATGAACAGTATTTTCATCCACACACAGAAAACCCCCACTCTCAACATTTTTGAAGCTGTAACCATCCCCTTTTGGAATTAGTTTCCATTGCTGCCAGTGCCAATTAAACATTAATATCTAATCAGGTGTTTTCTTTCTTTAACTAGACAGTGATTAAATATCAAATACTGCCGAAAACATACCTGTGATTTATCTGTGTCATCGCGTCGGCGCAAAGTGAGTATATCAGGATTTGAACGGTCAACAGCTAAATTATGGTCACACTCCACGTTTCTAATCGTAATGGTAGACATTACTGTTGATCTTTGTAGTTCTGCATCACAATTCACCATAAACAATAAATTGAGGATCTACAATTAGAGGAAGCGTGGAAGAACAAAAGCCTCTGAAATCTACTTACTAAGGAAAAGTATTCTTCTTCCCAGTGTGAAAATGCGTATCGTGGGTGGAATGAGGCAACAAGCATCTACCTATTTATAGGGCAAGGAGATCATGATCAGCTTACTAACCTCGCACCTCGCATCACAACCAGGCAACTTATATATTTTATGATAAGTAGAATGCGACAATTTACTGTTCAAAACGTCAATCCTCTTTTCTTGCGGAGGAAAATTTGGAAGGACATGTGCAGCTATAGTTAAGACCCACGAATCTCTCTCGTAACATGTTCTACATTGAAATAGGATATTACATAGCCACTTAGCTTTTTTGGTCCATTGACCAAGTCTTTATATGAATCTATGAAGCCATGTCCGAATATTAAACTAACATCAGCGACCAATGAAGTGATAGATCTTGCACCGGCTATACAGACCAGAGAATGCACCCACCGATGCATACCCCCATCCACCATGCACCATGCCACAACAGACAGTAGTGTCGGAACGTCCGAGGAGCCCACCGAACGATAACCGACTTTTCTATTATCCACGCCAGTTAACTGCGAATACACTCCAGTTAATTAGAGAATACGCGCCAGATCCACTTTACATGCATTCAATCGGAATTTTAATAACCGCCTTAAAAATATGCAGCTGTTTTTAAAAGCTGTGAAATTCATAAACAATGTCCCTTTCTCCTTTTCTGTATGCCTTCTGTAACGAGATTATCAAATTATTTTGTTGGAGGGAAGCAGAAACGGTTAACACGTAAGATTATCTCTGTTTTTCTTTTTGATATCTCTGTGTTTCCTTTGACATCTCTGTGTTTCCTTTTGCTCGTGTCTCTAATATAGCATAGCAATGGAAGAAAAAAATACATCAGAATAGAACTAAATTTGACTTATTTCACTTGTGTAACACTCAAAGTCTCTATGGATCTTTTGGGTTTCTTTCCACTTTGTCATCCTCTGTTTGTACGTTGTTAAGGAACAGTACAGATCCATCCAATTCCAAACAAAAAATGGTTTAATCAAGTACTGTGTTAGAAAATAGAGAACCAAGGTTAAGAGCAAGGTAGAAACTTTTAGGGGTTGGGGCCCTAGCTCGGTTGGCTAAATCTTTCCTATTGCAGGAGGTTGGTCACGAGGTCTAGTCTCTCCACCCCCGTGGTACCCGAGGGCGTGTCGCACCAGCTCCATCGATCACGTTAAAAAGTTTACCAGGTGCATTGCAATTTATAGGGGATCGTGCTACCCAATTGTTGCAGTCTAATAAAAAGTAAAATAAAAAAGGTAGAAACTTTTAATTTTTCTACTGTTTCATCTTCTTCATCAAACCAATCCGCCCCAAATGTAGCTGGGTTGGTATCCTCCATTTCCTAAAGCCACAAAATAGATAGACAAGTAAACTAGTCCAATTGCTGCAGGAGTAGCATTTTCACAGTTCAGACTGTCATCTCCACATTCAAAAGGCTTCAACAAAAGGAATTGAGATGACAATGCTAGAAGAACTAGACAATGCTAGAAGAACTAGACCCTGTTTGTTAAAGAAATATAATAAATTAGAGATTTTTGTAAAGCTAATATTGTATATAATTTCTCTAGATCATTCCTTCTATTTTTGGAATCCATTGCAACTTTTTTTTACAGTAAAACCCATATTTTAAACAAACCAAGATTACAAATGCAAGAGACATTCTTTTGATCTCTGTAGCAAGATTCTCCTCTCCCATTGTATATGGCATTGAACTTTTATAAATAGTTAACTCGATCCCCTTCTGCTTATTTATCTAGACGGATTCATGTGGACAACATCAATTATGTACTTCTTATGGTTTTCTTGGTTGAAGTGAACAAAGCTCTTACAAGGATTTGAAAGAAACCATTTTCGTTACAAAAACCACCACTATATAAATAAACACCTTACCTTAATAATGTTAGATGAGACAAACATATTTTCATTAGAATGAGTATTAGACACATTTAGTCAAAATATATACCAAATATTTAATTATTTTAAAAGCAAAAGCTTGATTCTAAGTGGATGAATAATCAAAAAATAAAAAATAAATAGATAAAATTGGGCTAGAAAGGCTATGCTATCTTAGCAAGATCTTCATATGAAAATTAAGAAATCTGAAAAAAATATTTTGTATACATATATAATTTATGAATATAAATTAATTATTAAATTAAAAAATAATAATTTTGACAATAATGTTAAATTGAATGGTTTTGAATGAGTTTATTAAAGTTTTTTTTTTTGTTGAGTGCAAGACTTCCAATATTACATGGGATGAGGTTGTGATCATGTGTTGGATAATTTTGATATAATAGATACATCTTGATCCTCACTCTAAGAAAGGAGGTATCTAACCCATACTCTACTCTCATATCAAATAGGAGAAATGATCTTGAATTTTACATACAGACCCTACAAAATATGATAAACATTATCCAAAAACTATATTGAGAAGATTCTCATACAAATATATAAAAATAAGAAGTGTCGGGCCATATTGATGCTCTCATATCAGATAGCAAAAATAATTTTGAGGTTGACATAAAAACCTTTAAAAAAAATTAAAAAGATAAAATTCCTTATCTAATAATTTAAATATTAAGAATAAAAAGTATGTGATTTGAAGTGTCTTTTAACTTTTAACCTGAATCTCACTATTAACCTTTTCTTTTAAGATAAAAACTCTATGAATCTCCCTATCACCTCGTATACAAACAAAAGTAGTAAATAAATATCTTATTCTAAAACTAAAAACATTATATCTAACAATTAAACTTATACATTTTTTAATTCTTGACAAGGCCATGTTTTTCTTCCACAAATAATATTAGTGGCATCCCCCTCTTCCACTAACATTCTCTAGATTCCCATAATTCTTTCATTTTCCATATATCATTGGTAATTTTCATCTACTTCTTCAAATCCTCAAAGAGTTGCTTATTTTCTAGGTTTTGCTTTTCTATCCAAACTCAAAATCTTGGTTTCATCGAATGGATTTCTCACCCAATTTTCTAGTAAATCAAAAACAGAAAGCCTCATGTAAAGGCTAATCCTTTTCTAGTAGTTCCAATTACACCTAGGGACCTTGTTTGAAAATTTATGGTTAGTTTGTCCCCAATAGGATAGAAATTAATGTGTAGCAATTCCTTAACTTATTCCCACAGAGATACAATCATTTTTTTTTTCATTTTACAAGATGACAACTAACTTTCCCATCATACATGAGCATTTCATGTCAGTTTAAAACATGCAAAAGACACTGAAATTAACTTCCATTTGTTTGATCCAAGTATGTAAAAACTCAGAGTTCAAGTTTTCCCATTATAAGATTTTGTATACTTTTCATTCAAATTTAAGTGGATTGTGTGTAGATTTTTTTTATTTTCTTGATCATCCTCCAAGAAAGTTTCTTGATTCTCTACGCACTTACTGGCATCTCCAAAACTAGTGTTCTTACCATGAGATCAATATCTAAGATTGATCTTCGCTTATGCAGTCCTATTGTTGGCTCATGTCTTCTTGTTGCTTCCTCATTAAATTCTGACTTTTTGTCACAACATCCATGTTGCTTTATACAAAACTATCACAAGTTTCTTCATACTCAAAAGTATTGTGAATTTAGTTCATAGAGTGAATTGATATAGTTGTTCATACCTTTCTTAACAAAATAAGGGACTACTAACAATCTTAAATTTATTCAGAATGGTTAGAAAGAATAAATGGGAACCTCTCATCAAACTAAATGTGCAAGACATTCCCAACCAAGGGAATCATTTCTCAAGTGACGACCTTGAATGGACACCTATTGGAGATGATAATGGTCAGATGAACTTATATGCCATTTCAGGTAATTAAGAGTGTTAATATTATTTAGATTAACTATATATTGTATTTTTACACTTACCTCTTTATCTATGTTGATTTATTTAATGCACATGCCATTGCAATTTCAAATGATCAACAAAACATTGAACAACATATGCGACCACTTTCTATTGATCTTAACCAGATACCGACAATAATGGATGCAATGCAAACTACAGATGGTAAATTAATTATGAAATTATTTTCTAAAATTTTTGAATAGTTAAATTTAATCCCAAATTAATAAATAAACTATGTAATTTACAGGTTTTGATGACACTGTAAAGGAGTAGCTTGCAGATTCAAGATATAGACATCATTTGTATAATGTACTTTTGATTTACATTGTATAAGTACACAATAGGCTTAATGGCCTAATTATACTTAATATAATTATAAATGAGGTTCATAACCCAATTGTATCATTGTTTATTAATTGATTCAATGTTTAGATTGTTTTATCTACTACTTAAATTAGTACTTGCATGTTTAGAATGTTCAGACTATTTTTGTGCATAAATTAGTACTTACATGTTCGTAGTCTTTTTTGGAATTCATTTTCATTTAAAAAATAAATTGTTTGTTAATTTATTGACTTGTTTTGCTCTATTATATAACATCCTTCTATCAACAGCTTCATAACTTCAAGACTCATAAGCATCAAAGTTTGTTCATTATGTTTGGGGTCTTAAGAGTTTAATATAATCACTTTATAACATATCCATGTTTGTGTAGCTTAAAAATGTTGGCCCAAGACACATCTTTAAACTACTAGATTTAATATAAGCGTCCAAGTTCATGGAGAAACTTAGATTTTATATGATAATGCAATAGTGCATGTCCATTCTTAGTAATCTATTCAATTATAGAGCCACAATTTTATTAGTTTCCTAATTATTGGTTGACTTCATCTTTGACAGTCCTAGAGTTATGCCAGGTGGTAGCTACAGTTATATAAAATCTTAGGCAACTAGAATTTGTTGTGCATCCATGTATAAACACACTCTCTAAAATATTGATATACATATAGTTTTCTATCCACGTAATCCTTGAACCTCCTTTAAGTCAAGTTCTAGTTAAAAGTAGATAGTAATGAAAATAATAATTAAACAAATAAAAAATTATTATGTAAATATATATTTGAATAAAAATGTATTACAATTGAAATATTAATTAAATTTTGCCTGGAAAAATAAAATTATATTATCACTAACAATATTAATATTAATTTTCTATACACATTTCAATTATATTATATTTAATTTGTATTTGCATTGTACTTTAGAATAATCGGTTTATGTATTTCTACAATTTATTAACATTATTACATAATGTAAATAATTTGATATTTGATAATTATATAGTCAAAAATATAATAAATGACTAATATCAATTTTTAAATTAAATCCATATTACAATAAAAAAATATACAATATTAAACTATATTCGATTAAATTCTATTAAATTTATAAATCTATAGTTTTACCAATAGTTTATTTTATAATTTTTTCTTACATTAATTATAGATTTCACAATTATCTATATTCTATATTTTAAATTATATTTTATTTGTTAAGTTTAATATAAATATTGTATTCTATATTTTATTGAGGTACATATTTTAGATTTAGATTTTAATAAAAAGTTAATAAATTTTTTAATTTAACATTAAATATTAAATTTTAAATATTACATTTTATATTTACTTAACCTTTTAAATTAATTTTATTTTTAATATTTCCATTAAATCATATATATAATTAAATTTATATTTTATATTTTAAATGAATAAAATAATGTAAACTATATAATCTAAAATAAATATGTTGCATAAAAATTAAAATACTATATTATAAATTTGATATGATTTAAAAAAATTAAACCAAATCAAAATAAAAAATAAAGTGCATGCTTTATAAATTTCTCACCTACCACGACTTAAAAAAAGGATTCATAGCCAAAAAAAAAAAAAATCAGCGAGGCCCGTGTCATCGGGAGTTAAAAATGGTGAAACTCAAAGTTAGTGGGATTTAAAAATCGGTGAAACTCAAAGTTAGGTAGGATTTAAAAATAGGTGGCAAGCAAATCGTAAAGATTATCGACTAGGAAAAACTGTAAACCAATAAATGAACTCTCCGTGACTGCCTTTTACGGACAAGGTTGAGTAACAAACAGGCGAGAGATACATCATGCATACAGATGCATGTATGGGTGCATCCTAGGGGCCCCATAGACATTTCCCTCTTGCACGACCGGGCTTAAACGACACACACTAAGCTTTGATTGCTTAGTGTTAGAACTGAAGCCCAACGGACTCCATAGGATTTCCCTCCAATTGTTGACTCTTCACATCATCTGTGTGGTGTGGGATAAGATATTATATATATGCTGTTGTATCTATTGTAAAATTGATGATAATAATAATATTCCTCTCTCAGTGTAGATGTAGCCATAATTTGGTAAACCACGATAATTTTTGTGTCTTGTCTTTGTTTGTGTTTCTTATCTGTTATTGTTCTATTTTTCTGCACCTTTGTTTTGCTCTTGTTTTATTTACAATTGGTATCAGAGCCAAATGATATAGTTGGTTGGGAAAACCGATGTTGAATTTTTTGAGTTATGGAGGAAGCGAAGATAGAGAAATTCTCGGGTCATAATTTCAGTCTGTGGAAGGTGCAAATGGAGTCATTGCTGATAAAGCAGGACCTCTCACTCGCGCTTGAAGGGAAAGCAAAGAAGCCAAGTTCGATGCCGGATGAAGAGTGGGAGAAGCTGGATAAGAAGGAAAGAGCTACGATTTTCCTCTCACTGTCCAGTAATGTATTGTTTAATGTTTCAGTAGATAAGACTTCGAAAGAACTGTAGGAAAAGCTCTCCTCAATGTATGAGATCGATTCATCGTCTAATAAGGTATTTATTATGAAGAAGTTATATAACCTAAAAATGAAAGAAGGTGGAATTGTGTCCAACCATCTTAATGAGTTTAACACATTGGTTATCTAATTAGTTTCAGTGGGTATTAGCATGGATGATGAGATTAAGGAAATTTTATTATTGTGTTCACTACCTAATAGTTGGGAAGGAGTTGTAATGGTTGTGAGCACTTTAGTGGCAACCAAAAATAAATTGAAGTTTGACGACGTAGCAACTACACTTCTCAGCGAAGATATGCGAAGAAAGAACCAAGAAACTTCTTCTGGTGAAGCCCTAACTACTGTTAGTAGAGGAAGGCCTCAAAATAGAGGCAAGGATAATAATAGAAGAAGATCAAAATATACTAAAAGGTCAAAATCCAGAGGGGGAATTGGCGACTGTTGGTTTTGCGGTAAGGCTAGCCACACCAAAAGAAATTGGTATTCCTACAAGAAGGCACAAGAGAAGGTAAGAGACAACGAGGTTAATACTATTTATGACAAGGATGATAGTGTGTTGGTTTTATCCACAAGTGAATATATTTCAGATCTGTGGGTTTTAGACTCCGGTGCCTCATTTCATGCCACCTCTTGTACGAAGGCCTTCACAAACTATCAAGAATGACAGTTTGGAAAAGTTTTTTTGGGGGACAAAAAATCATGTGAGATCATTGGCAACGGTGATGCTATATTGCAATCAAAGAATGGAGGCAAATGACTTTTACAATATGTTAGACATGTACCAAAACTTAAGAGAAATCTGATTTTTATAAGCCAACTTTTTACACAAGGCTGTGATACGCTTTTCTCCTTAGATTCTTGGAAAGTTTAACTAAGGGAGCCTTGCACATTGCCAAAGAAAATAAGGTGGGAAGCCTATATGTATTTGAGAATGAATCTCAAGTGGGAGCTGCTATGACAATGATGGACAACGAAACCGAGCTTTGGCATCAAAGGATCAGACATATGAGTAGGAAAGGACTTGAAGTGATGATCAAAAGAGATCAATTACCGGCTTTGAAATCCGTAGATTTGGAATTTTGCCAACATTGTCTTAATGGCAAGTAGAAGTGAGTTATTTTTTTGAAGACGGGTCATGAAAGGAACACCTCACCTTTGGAGCTTGTTTACTTGGATGTCTTTGGACCGATTGAGGTAACCTCTCTTGGAGGGGCTAACTATTTTGTAACTTTCCTTAATGATTGCACTAGGAGGGTTTGGATTTTTATGCTCAATAGGAAATCTGAAGTATTTAGTAAATTCAAATTTTTTAAAGCTTTAGTTGAAAATCAGAGTGGGAATAACATCAAATGTTTGCAAACGGATAATGGTGGCAAATTTTTCTCACTAGAGTTTGATAATTTTGTGCCCGGAAAATGGTATTCGAAGAATTAAAGTTGTTCCTTTTACACCTCAAGAAAATGGGGTTGCAGAGAGGTTAAATAGAATGATTTTGGAAAAAGCACGATGTATGCTTTCCAATGTTGGATTGGGAAAATATGTATGCTTGATATCTTCTTATTTTTCATAGCCATCCATAGTTCAAACACAACCTCTACATGCTAATTCTCTAATTTTTATGCCTCAGTCAATTGGTGTGCAGGGGCAGAACACTGGAGACTTTGCACAAGCACAAGGAAATCTATAGGCATAGGGGACTATGCAACTTGGAGACATACAAAGGCAAAGTCATGAAGAAAATGTTCAGAACAAAGGTAATTTGCAAAATGAGAGCAAATATTTAAAATCAATTACAGAGAATGAATTTGGAAGACTCAAATTTGCAACAGCAGGGTCCTCATTTAAGAAGGTCTACCAAGGAGAGGAGGCGTCCTTCTAAATTCTTAGATTATGAATTATTGTATTCAGAGGAGGTAGAGCTTGAACTTTTGATTTCTGATCAACCTGAACTAGTTACTTACAAAGAGGCTTGCAAAGCAATTGATTATGCAAAATGGAAGGAGGTGATACAAGATGAAATGAACTCATTGCAAACTAATAACACTTGAGATTTAGTGCAGCTTCCGCCTAATCGAAGACCCTTAAAGAATTGTTGGGTATACAAGTTGAAAGAGAAAGATGGAGGCAAGAAATGTTATCGTGCTAGACTGGTTGTCAAGGGGTACATGATTGACAAAAAGGGATAGATTTTAATGATATTTTTTCACCAGTTGTGAGAATGACCACAATCCGAGCAGTTTTGGGTTTGGTAGCAGTTTGGGACCTTGAACTTGACCAGTTGGATTTCAAGATTGTTATTCTACATGGTGATGTTGACAGAGAGCTGTATATGGAGCAGTCAGAAGGGTTTACAAAACAGGGACAGGAACATCTTTATTGCAAGTTGAAGCGCAGTTTGTATGGGCTCAACAAGCGCTAAGGCAATGGTATCTTAAGTTTGATCATTTCATGATTGAGCAAAACTTCTTAAGGTGTTAATCAGATCCATGTGTCTATTACAATCAACTTCCTAATGGTGAGTTCATTATTCTTTTGCTCTACATTGATGACATGTTGGTAGCTGGTACTAGTATGAGGATTGTTTTTGAGTTGAAGGAACAATTAGCTAAGAAATTTGGTATGAAAGAATTAGGCACAACTAAGAAAATTCTTGGAATGACTATCACTAGGGATAGACAAAAGAAGGAGATCAAATTGTCACAAAAGGCGTATATATTGACAAGGCTGTAGACAGATTCGGTATGGCTGGTGTGAAGGTTGTTTCTACTCGTCTTGCTGGTCATTTTCGTTTATCTAGCTGATTTGTGTCCTAAAACACAAGAGGATAAGGAGTTTATGCAGGGTATCCCTTATACATCTGCAGTTGCCAGTATTATGTATGCCATGGTCTCCACTCATCCTGATATTGCTCATGCAGTGGGAGTTGTCAATAGATTCATGAGCAATCCCGATAAACCTCATTGGGAAGCGGTGAAATGGATATTAAGGTATCTTAAAGGTACTTCAGATTATGCTTTATGTTTTGGTGGGAATAATGTACAGTTACAAGGTTTTAGTGATTCTGATCTAGCCGAAGATTTAGATAAACGAAGATCTACTATTGGTTATGTTTTCATGTTTGTTGGAGCTGCCATTAGTTGGGTTTCTAGGTTGCAACATTCCATTGCTCAAACTTCTACCGAAGCTGAGTATATGGTTCTATCTGAAGGTGTCAGGGAGATACTTTGGTTACAACGGTTGTTTAGTGATTTGAGATGTCAACAAAATGATTATGTTCTATTTTGTGATAGTCACAACATCATTTTTATGGCCCACAATCATTCATCTCGGCGTCGTTCTAAACATATTGACATACATGTTTACTTCATTCGTCATGTGGTTGAAGAGGGCAAGTTACGGGTTGTAAAAATTGACACAAAAGTCAATCTAGAAGATACCTTGACCAAAGTAGTTCCCAAAGAGAAGTTCGAATTCGCCAGGACTTCTCTTGGTTTGGTTAAGATGTGATAGTAAGTTTAAAGTAGGGGAATGTTTGGTGAGTTGCAGCATCCGTTGGACTTCAAGTGGGAGATTGTTAGAACTGAATCCCAACGAATTCCATATGCTTTCCCTCCAATTTTTTACTCTTCACATTATCCATGTGGTGTGGGATAAGACATTATATATATGTTGATGTATCTATTGTAAAACTGTTGATAAGAATAATATTCCTTTGCTCAATGTGGATGTAGCCATAATTTGGTGAACCACGATAATTTATGTGTCTTGTCTTTGTTTGTGTTTCTTATCTGTTATTGCTCTGTTTGTTGCACCTTTGTTTCACTCTTCTTTTATTTACACTTAGATGGTGGTGTCATGGCAGCGGCTATCCAACTCGTAAAATGCACCCGACCATGGATGCCATCCTATACATCATAACCCATCACAACTGCACGTCACTATTTCTGTTGGGTCTTAACTCACTGTCAAACGTCAGTTCACTGTAGGAAATATATAAAACTGCAGTTTCTCACGTGGAAAAGACATTGCTGCTTATTTGCCATTATATCCGCTTTTTTATGTGGTTGTTCGAGAAATCTGCTCTTTCAAGGGTTTTAACCCTTTAATGGAGTCTACTAGATACAAACTTATTTCATGAAAATGTTCTAGGAAGTTAGATAAATTAAAAAAAAAATGATCAGTTTCCTGTTATTTGTGGCGGATACGAATAGTAGGAGACTTGGGAAAAATTATGGCAAGATGTTGAATCTAGTACATCAGATATAGTATTTCGTTATGATATTCAAGATGATGGCGATAATGATCTTTGGGTTTATCACATTGATGAGGATGGCTCTACAGTTCAAATCAGAGGCAATCCTCCAGCAGCTAAAACTGCAGTAAGGAATTTGACAACAAAATTTTTGGTTAAGGGTAGAGACTACTTGTGCTCTGTATGCTAGGAGAAAATGTTAGACGGTGAAACAATGAAGAAGATGCCATGCAAACATGAATACCATGAGCAGTGTATTGATAAGTTGTTGGCTTCCTTAAACTTCTCCCCACTCTGCAAATATAAATTGCCCATTGATGATCCTGATTGTGAGCAAAGAAAGGAGCGGAGAAAGAAGCAGAGAACTACATGAGATTAAAGCTATCAATTTTGGAATAAACAGTTCCTTGTATTAGTGTCATAAAATTAATTTGTTTTACAGAAAAAAGGAATATATATATATATATATAGCCTTCTTTCTTAAGAAGTATATGAACTGTAATTATATGTGGGTTCTGTTGAAAGACAGAAACCGTAATGTGGATGAATGAGTCTAAATATATAGTACAATATTAATATAAAAGAGCAGCAACTATTGTACTTCCTTCTGATTCAATAATTGTTATAAGTACCTAGACAAATAGATCTTCTTTGAAAAATCCCACTCAACTAAATATTTAGTGTTTATAACCAGTAAGTTAGCATTTTAATGTATTTATAAATATTTTGAAGTGTTTGTTAGAAGGGATGACTTTCTAATTAACTTATAAAAAATAAATTATTTAATAAATATTTTCAGGTATATAATTAAATAATAAAGGTTTAAAATAAAAAGTTGAGTCTGAATAATAAATTTATAATTAATTATTATATTTTAATAAATAAAATTTTATTTATAGTATATTTAATTTATTTAAAAACTAAAGTATACAAAAGTAATAAGATTTAGTATTTATCTTTTTGATACTTATAAAAGTAAAAGTAATGGAAAATAATAGATGATATGCAAAAATTCATGTCATGAATTTTTTGATCATTATATACAAAATAAATATTAGAGTTGTCCCCAAAATAATTAACAATTTATACATCCAAAGGACCAATAGAAAATGATTAACCTCATTGATGCCAACAAATATTCAATGATTATACTCAGCCTTACTAAAATGCTAATAGAGACATGTACACCAATAAAAATTTGGCTACATAGATCCAAAGGAAAATAGAAGTGTTAGTCCAAATTAGCATAGATAATGACACAATTGGGGATGTGATATATAAAAATGAGCACAAAGGGAGCCTTGTAGTCCATTGATTATATATTCCATCTCATAGCAAAAACAACACAAAACAACCATTAGTCCTAATACATCTTGAGGTTGTGTAAGCCAAATGATGATCCACCTTAGCCTTGACTTCTAGTGATATCACAGACATACATATACCTTAGGAGGGCTATCATAATGCAACATAAATGGTACAACTTGGGAAAATAACTAACTCTAAAACACTTTGAGATAGTGTGAACCGCATGATCCACCAACTCATGATTGATATCAACAACCAATGGATGATAAAGGAGTGCATAAATGGACAAAATAACAATGACACTAAATGACATGGATAAAAGTCATTCAATGGAACAATAGGAATATTTGGCCACCCTTTTGATATATTTTGGAGATGTATAATTTTTCTATGTAACAGCTAGATGACATCACACCTATCGATTGAGAAAATAGGAGAGGGGTCCAAGAAAGGATATGACACAACTATGGTCCAACCAATTGCACAATAAGAGTCCAAACAATGAGATATAACACTACAAGGTGTACAAGCTACATGATCAAAAGGAGATTAATGGTCCGCATGATCCTAAGAACACGAGAGCTTTGTAGAATAAATAACTATGCTTTTTATTGAAATAAATTCATCCCCACCATATAAATATTGAGGTCAATCCCTAGCCACTTAGCACACAATATACATGATCTAAAGTTAGCTATGTGGCACATAATATCACCATTAGATTACCTCTTTGGATCATAGATGGTTTTCATGACAAAACATGATGTCTCAATGATGCATGACAATAATATGAAAATCATAAAATTATTATAGGGCTAGGGAGGGAGATTGTTAGTAGAAAAAGGGATTTAATGTAGAACCTTGAATTAAATATCAAATTATTTATCACTAATGGGGTAATAGAGACGAGGAAGAATTAAAAATCATGAAAAATTAAAATTTAGGGACACAAGCGAACATTGGCTCTAATTGGGAATGTGCATCCCTTATGGGTGTAGCAAGAATATACAAATATATTTGAGGAAGCAAACCAATTCAAAATAAAATAGGGGATGGGGGAGGGAGGGAGAAAATGCAATATATATGACACATATAGAAACACAACATATAAAAAATACTAATGCTTCATTATATACCACTCAAAAAACACCAAGATATAGAAAGATCTAGGTGGTCTCAAGCAGGTATAATCATGAGTCAAAAGATTTTTTAAAAATACCAAATAACAACCAAGTCATGTAGCCATCATATATCTTGCAAAATTATGATGGACGATGTTTTTGATTATGCCTATCTTGGGAAGTATGCATCCCTAAGGGCATGTGTGATTGTGTGGTTAAATTTGGTAGGCATTGGGTATGGTGAGTGATTATTGTTTTCTAGTGGTCTTAGGTTAGATTTTGTGATGTCTAGTGTCCAATATGTGATATGATGTGTAACCTTAAGTCTATTAGGCTTAGTGTAATGAGAGAAAGCTCAAATTTATGGGATATAAGCTTATCACATGTATAAGTGTTTTTCCAATATATACCAAAATCGAACCCCAAACATGGCTGTAGTATTTCCCTAGGGTTATGAAATAAGAGTGGGTTGATAAATGTGGAATGAGGTGAATGGGTGTATGGTGGGTTTTTGGGGAAGTGCTAGGGATGAGGTGGGAAGAATGATGATGGGGAAGTTAATTAAGATCCTTCTTAGAGCATTCAAAGGGAATTTATTAGAAGAAAAACTTACTTGCTACACTGAAAGGAACAAAATTACTTCAAAATCTCTATATAGGACATTTACACACTCACTTGACTCCTTACTAATTTTTAGCATGAATACATAGTTGGTCTCTCTTTAAGGTTTTCCTAGGAAAACATGTCCCCTAGAAATTCAACAATCTCAATATGGTATTTCTAAATACCACCAACCCTTGGCAACCTCCATAAAGTATTTTTAAATACCACCAATCCTTTTTTTATAATTTTATTTAAAAAAATTGTATTGAAATGCTTTTCGTATAAGCTCTAATGTATGAGTAGCATAATTTGATTTAAAATAATAATAACATGGTATTTTTATCATGTTGATAATGATGTCTACATTAGTTAGACATTTTTTTCAAATAAAACTAAAAATAAAAAGTTATTATTAAAAAAATAATAATGTATGTCATTTCAAGTTTACAAGACTTCTTATTTAAAAAATAATTAATAAATATTAAAATGTTTCAAAACTAAAAGAAACATATATTTAAAAATTAGACATTGTCATTTGAAATGGGTTTTAATTTCATCCAAAAATTATTTAAAAAAAGTCATCAACCATATTGCTAAATTTAATTTTCACTCTTGTAGGTTTCATGACATTGTACTTGTACTTCCAAGCCTCAAGATTCAATTTCCAAGTTTATTCCAAGCCTACAACCAAAGTATAGGAGTCAGTTTGAATTTTAAAGTTTATGAAACATGTATCCACTATAAAATGTATTTGTTCTAAAAAGTAGCATGTAAACATTCTAAAAGGTAATCTATATGCATTTCTAGAATGGTACACATTTGCTTTTATAATTTTACCAATAAAAAGTGTTGGTCCCAAATTATTAGAAATAAGAAATTTCAAGTATTGGTCATCAAATAAAAATGATTCATCATACCCTAAAAAATGTTGAAAGGTAAACAAAATTTTAAAGGGTAAAACATGAAGGAAAATGTTCACCAAATTATTAATACTTATATACCTTGAAACTTCATTCAAACCACACACTCTTAGGAATTTTTCTGAGTTAGAAGAGTTTTTTTGAAATTTTCTTAAAATTTTATAAAGTTTTAAATTGATCAATTTTTATCCTATCCATCTAGTGGATCCCAACAAATTACTTCATAGGGAATATAATGAGCAAGAATTTTATAACTTACACAAGGTTAAAGTTCATTACACTCAATCATTAATGGGTATTAAAGATAAGGTGCAAGAACTTATAGATAACAATACGATAAAAGTTAAAGGTGTCAATGAAAATGACAATCATTTAGTTTCACTTACAAAGGACCATTTGGAGATTTAAAAAAATTATTTACTAAATCATATAAATAGCAGTAAGGAACAAAATGATACATATGAGGATAGTATTTAAAATGATATATAACATGTACATAATTTTATGGGGGTTATTGAAACTAATATTACATCATCTTCCATTATCTTCCTACTCCATTAATTGCATTTTTCAAAGAGATCCTATAAAATATTTACTATTGTCCAATAAACATAGCTAGTATTCCTAAGTTTTCATCACCTATCCATAATGTCAATGTAATATATGTACTAATGAGTTTCTTAGTACTAGCTATCTTAAACATCAACAATATGCACATTCTAATATTTCACCAAAGACGATGAATTGGATATTAATGAATGCACTAGAATGCATCATTTTACAATTGAGAGTTAGAGCTAAATAAATACTACTTTTATGTCATGTTATGATCATCTAAAATATTTCATGTTTTACTTTTGTAACTATGGATTGATTGCTATAAGTTTTTTCTTTCTATTTTACCTTGATGTGTTAAATTTGTACATAAAGAAAAAGAGGTAAATATTAAAAAAACTCATTATAAGAATATTTGATGCTATTAAGTTCACACTAGACATATTTGTAAAGACACCAATGGATGCACATTTTGAGAGGAGCGATATCATAGATCTTTAAATATAAAATATGGATAAACACAAATGGGATCATGAAGGATTATAGCTAGATTATTCTACATGATATCTATATATTTTGATAGGCATTCCCTCTATGAGTAGAAGGTATAACACATCAATTTTAATAATCACACATGAAGACTACTATGTCTTCTCAAGATGATTTGCAAAATCTAAATGGCTCACCCTATATTAGTACTTGTATAGTTAACTATCCCAAACCTATTAGTTCACTCAATTAACGTACCCTAAGGTAGTAGAAGACATGTAGGGCATTAGAATTAACTTGCAAAAAATATATAAACACTTGTGCTAGCATAATTCTAATTTAAACTCCTTACACAACAACATAATACCTAGATTAATATTAAAGTACCTATAACATTTTACATCGCCACATGCAATCTTTAGTAACACTTTGTACTCTTGTGCAAGAACTTATGATGATTCATGCAACTATTTCCATTACACGCTATCATGCATGTTTCCTTGCAAAGCCTTTCCATCATGTGCCATTGTGCATTGATTTTCACATTGTCTATCATGTGCTACTCTACATGACTATGCATAATTCCAAGCATATATGCTTAACAATTTCAATACATTTGTACACATATGGATAAATTTGGCTATTAAATAAGGAAATCATTAGAAAATTTGTAAATAAAAAATAGTTAAAAGGTCAATGATTTAAACTTCTACTTCTTATTTTATAACTAAAATATACTTCTACAAGGTTGGATTGAATGTAAATAGACTTAGTAAATTTATCTTTTGTTTTGCACTATGCACTAATTTTGTATCCCTCTTTATTACTAAGTCTAGGGTATAAACAAAAATTAAAGGTAATAATTTGGGCACATAACTTCAATCTATGTTCCCCCACTTTTATTGCTAACATGTATGGAGATATGTTTGCTAACCTTTACAATAAAAAGATAATCAATAGGGATTTTAATGATGAGTGCACGATCAGATCATGATTTCCTAGCATTCATCTATGATGTATATTTATTTGATCTATATTAAGAGTGAATTTGATTTATTTTTCTCTTTCTCTTACAATGGTAATAAGTTAGAGGACACCATTGGATGCATAATTTTTTTTTTTATTTTATGGTTGGTTAGAAGGTGCATCATCAAAATAAATTAATAGGCTCAATTTAAAATAGTGTATTTGATTAGGGAAAGTAGTTTTCCTTTGATTTTCTAATGGGACATATAATTTCTTTATTACAAGACTTGAACTAAAACTCTTCTCCCATGATGTTTATAGCCATAATAAAAAAATAGTTACTATTATATGCCCACATGTTGTTGGCTACAAGTAGTTATGTTTTGTACATCAATGCTTTATGTTGATTACATCCTTGTGTGTCTTGTCTTGTGTTCCTATATGTGTCATATATATTGCATTTTATCCCTACCTCCCCCATCCCCTTTTTTTTTGGATTGGCCTACTTCCCCAGAGATATTTGTATATTCTTGCTACACCCATAAGGGATGCACCCCAACTAGAGCCAATGTTGGCTTCCGGTCCTAGATTTTAATTTTTCATGATTATTTATTCTCCTTCATCTCTATCACCCAATTAGTGATAAATAAATTGACATTTAATTCAAGGTTTTACATTAAATCTCTTTTTCTACTCACAATCTCCCTCCCTAGCCCAATAATAATTTTATGATTTTTATATTATTGTAATGCATTATTGAGACATCATGTTTTGTCATGAAAACCATCTATGATCCAGAGAGGTAATCTAATAGTGATATTATGTGCCACATAGCTAACTTTAGAGCATGCATATTGTGTGCTAAGTGGCTAGGGACTGAGCTCAATATTTACATGGTGGGGATGAATTTATTTCAATAGAAAGCATAGTTATTTATTCTACAAAGCTCTCATGTTCTTAGGATCATGTGGACCATTAATCTCCTTTTGATCGTGTAGCTTGTATACTTTGTAGTGTTATATCTCATTGTTTGGACTCTTATTATGCAATTGGTTGGACCATAGTTGTGTCATATCCATTCTTGGACACCTCTCCTATTCTCTCAATCGATAGGTGAGATGTCATCTAGCTGTTACATAGAAAAATTATACATCTCCAAAATATATCAAAAGGGTGGTCAAATATTCCTATTGTTCCATTGAATGAATTGTATCCATGTCATTTAGTGGTTTTTTCATTGTTATTTTTTTCCATTTATGCACTCCTCTATCATCCATTGGTTGTTGATATCAATCATGAGTTGGTGGATCGTGTGGTTCACACTATCTCAAAGTGTTTTAGAGTTAATTATTTTCCCAAATTGTACCATTTTTGTTGCATTATGATAGCCCTACTAAGGTATATGTATGATTGTGAAATCATTAGAAGTCAAGGCTAAGGTGGATCATCATCTAGCTTACACAACCTCAAGATGTATTAGTACTAATGGTTGTTTTGTGTTATTTTTGCTATGAGATGGAATATATAATCAATGGACTACAAGGCTCCCTTTGTGCTCAATTTTATATATCACATCCCCAATTGTGTCATTATCTACTCTAATTTGGACTCACTTTTATTTTCCTTTGGATCTATGTAGCCAATTTTTTATTGGTGTACTCGTCTCTATTAGCATTTTAGTAAGGCTGAGTATAATCATTGAATATTTGTTGGCATGATGAGGTTAATCATTTTCTATTGGTCCTTTGGATGTATAGGTTGTTAATTAGTTTGGGGATGACTCTAATATTTATTTTGTATATAATGATAAAAAAAATCATGACATGAATTCTTGCATATCATATATTATTTTCCATTACTTTTATTTTTATAAGTATCAAACTGATAAAAACTAAATCTTATTACTTTTGTATACTTTAATTTAAATTTTTTAAAATAAATTAAATATACTATAAATAAAATTTTATTTATTAAAATATAATAATTGATTATACATTTATTATTCAGACTCAACTTTTTATTTTAAACCTTCATTATTTAATTATTTATGTGAAAAACATTTATAAAATAATTTATTTTTATAAGTTAATTAAAAAAAAGTTGTGGGAGTTTTAAAACAAGATATATGTCTAGGTACTTATAACATTTCTTGAATCAGAAGGAAGTACAATAGTTGCTACTCTTTTATATTAATATTGTAGTATATGTTTAGACTCATTCATCCACATTACGTTTTTTTGTCTTCCAAGAGAACCCACATATAATTACAGTTCATATACTTCTTAAGAAAGAAGGCTATATATATTTTTTGTTCCTCTTTTTGTAAAACAAATTAAAATTTATGACACTAATACAAGCATGTGTTTATTCCAAAATTGATAGCTTTAATCTCATGCAGTTCTCTGCTCCTTTCTCTGCTCATAATCAGGCTCATCAGTGCGCAATTCATGTTTGCAGAGTGGGCAAAATTTTAAGGAAGCCAACAACTTATCAATACACTGCTCATGGTATTCATGTTTGCATGGCATCTTCTTCATTGTTTCACGATCCAACATTTTCTCCTAGCATACAAAGCACAAGTAGTCTCTACCCTTAACCAAAAATTTTGTTGTCAAATTCCTTACTGCAGTTTTAGCTACTGGAGGATTGCCTCTAATTTGAACTGCACATCCATCCTCATCAATGTGATAAACTCAAAGATCATTATCACCATCATCTTGAATATCATAACGAAATACTATATCTGTTATCTTAGATTCAACATCTTTCCATAATTTTTCCCAAGTCTCCTACTATTCATATCCGCCACAAATTACAGGCAGCTGATCATTTTATTTATTTATTTATCTAGTCCTAGAATATTTTCATGAAATAAATCTGTATTTAGCAGACTCAATTAAAGGTATAAAACCCTTGAAAGAGCAGATTTATCGAACAACCACATAAAAAAACTACCGTGTGCAATGATATAATGGCAAATAAGCAGTAATGTCTTTTGCACGAGAAACTGCAGTTTTATATATTTCCTACAATGAACTGACGTTTGACGTTGAGTTAAGACCCAACAGAAATAGTGAAGTGTAGTTATGATGGGTTATGATGTATAGGATGGCATCCATGCCCGGGTGCATTTTAGGGGTTGGATAGCTGCTTCAAGTAAAGCCAGACTCTGAAACCTTTGCCAACAACCTCCCTGCCTGTGCGAAAATGGGGTGTTTGGAACAGGGTATGGACATCCATTGAAGGGTAAAGGACAGAGGGTTTTTGTTAGATGTTGTAGTTGTAACTATCCTGGTAGACATGTATGCAAAATGTGGAAGGATAGACAAGGCACGTGAACGGTTTAACAGAATACCTATAAGAAATGTGGTCTCATGGATTGCCATGATTGCATGGTATGCAGAAGCATAGATAAGGCACGGGAATTGTTAAACAAAATGCCTCAAAGAAACGTGTTCTCATGGAATGTCATGATTGCAAGATATTCATAAAATAGATTGCAACAAGGAGAGTGGCTCATTCCTTTTGTGGACTTAATTGGAGAAGGTTTACTCAACGACCGAATCCAGGGGGATGGAGGAGTTGTATATGATTTACCAAGCTTGGAGATTAGCTACTATTTTTCTCATTGAGCCATATGATGCAGAAAATAAATTTGTTTGTTAAGGTGATGGCTTATGTAAATTGTTCTTCGTGCAAATGGGCAGGTGTAAAACCAAATTCCACAATCTTTTCCAGCATCCTCCCTGCCTATGCCAAAATGGGAGCTCTGGAAGAGGGTATGGACATCCATCCAGCATCCTCCCTGCCTATGTCAAAATGGGAGCTCTGGAAGAGGGTATGGACATCCATCAAAGCATAAAGGATAAATAAATTTTGTTAGATGTTGTAGTTGCAACTCCCCCGGTAGACATGTATGTAAAATGTGGAAGAATATACAAGGCACTTGGACTGTGACAACATGCCTCTAAGAAATGTGGTCACATGGACTACAATGGTTGCAGGATATGCACAAAATGGATTTGTTGAAAAATCTTTAGAAACTTTCAAGAAAATTCAATGCAGGTGTAAAGCCAAATCCCATAGCCTTTGCCAGCATCCTCGTGTGCCAACATGGGAGCTTTGGAACAAGACATGGACATCCATGAAAGCATAATGGAAAGCGGATTTTTGTCAAATATTATAGTTGGAAATGTTGTGGTAGACATGTATACAAAATGTGGAAGAATAGACAAGATGAATTGTTGGACAAAATGCCTCAAAGAGATGTCATCTCATGGAATTTTATGATTGTAGTAAATGCAAAAAATGGATTTATTAAAAAGGCTATTGAAACTTTCAAGCAAATGCAATTGGCAAGTGTATAGCCACATTTCACAACCTTTGTCACTATCCTCCCTACCTATGCCGAATGGGAGTAGGTGTATGGACATCCATCAAAGCATAGTGGAAGGAATATTTTTGTAAGGATACAAGAATTTTGTCAAATGTTGTGGCTATAATTGCCCAGCTAGATGTGAAAGCATAGACAAGGCATGTGTAACTTCTTAGTTAAAAATGGAAGCATAGACAGGGGATGTCTAACTGCCTAGTTAGAAATGGAATCATAGACAATGCATGTGTAACTGTCCAATTAGAAATGGAAGAATAGACCAAGAATGTGAACTATTTGACATAATTCCTTAGAGATGCTATCTCATGGAATGCCATTATGGCAAATGCAATTGGTAGTTGTAAATCCAAATTCAACAACCTTTACCAACATCCTCCCTGCTTGTACCAAAATGGGAGCTTTGGAATAGAACATGGACATCCATCAAAGCATAATGGAAAGATAATTTTTGTCAGATATTAGAGCTGAAAATGGTTCGGTAGACATGTATGTAAAATGTGGAAGAATAGACAAGGTATGCGAAGTGTTTGACATAATGGCTTAAAGAGATGTCATCTCATGGAATTCCATGCACAAAATGGAATCATTAAAAAGGATATTGAAACTTTCAAGAAAATACAATTGGTAGGTGCAAAGTATCCTCTCTACTTGTTTGCAAAAATGGGAGCTTGGTATGGAAATCCATCAAAGCATAATGGAAGGGGGATTTTTGTAAGGTAGAATTTTGTCAAATGTTTTTTCTATAACTATCAGGTAGACATGTATGTAAAATATGGAAGCATAGAAAAGGAATGTGTAACTGCCCAAGTAGACATGGAAGCATAGACAAGGCATATGAATTATTTCACATAATGCCTTAGAGATGTCATCTCATGGAATACCAATATGGCAAGACATCTAAAATGTCTAAGCATAGACAAAGTACATGAACTGTCTAATAGAATTCCTCAAAGAAATGTGTTCTCATGGAATGCCTTGATTGCAGGATATGCACAAAATTGATTTGTTGAAAAGGCTTTATAAACTTTCAAGCAAATGCAATTGATAGGTGTAAGCAAGAATCCACAACCTTTTCCAATATCCTCCCTACCTATGCCAAAATGGGAGGTTTGTAATAGGGTATGGTCATCCATCAAAGGATAAAGGATAAAGGAGCTTTGTCAGATGTAATAGGAAATATACATATACATTTTTTAACCTAGTACTTTAGTTATTGTGAAACATAGAGAGATACTATTAAAATGAATTTTCATAGAGAGATTATAATGCAAATTCTAATCATCATGTCCTATTCTCCATATTAAATATTTAGATATCAAAACTAGAGTTTCACATATACTTTCAAGACATGTATGTACACATGCAACCAACTTTACATTCAACACTCTTATTTTGAAAATCACGTGTGCTCATTCATACATAACAAGGGGCTGCATATAGTGAACCATTTATCATGAAAGCTTAGACTAATCCTTGGCCCATTTGTGTTAATTATATTCACCGTTTTGTCTCTCAACCAATGGGGGATAACCAATTCCTCTATACAAAGGACATTCCATGGAAGATGGTAGTGATAGTTTGACAACCAATTAGATACTCATTTATGTGCATTATGTGACATCTTGCTCACTCACATTAAAAAAGTTATTAGCTTTCACATTTTTATACCAAAAGATATATTTTGTCAGACATTTTAAAAAACCACATATATGCTTCCAAATTTTAACCAAATGTACGTTATCAAAGTTTTTAAAATTGACTTACAAATTATGAACTTTTGATAAAGGGTGTTGAAATTATGTGCAAATGGTTCATTATTTCTTGAATAATGTTGTACATGCAAATTGTTTCAAACATATAATTAACAATAGTGAACATACTCTTTAAAAGATCACTAAGAGAACTCTTATATATAGGTTTATAAGGTTTCCTAGATCAAATTTAATCATGCAACTAAAGTATTTCAAAATTAATAAGAACTTCAAGTACCCTTCAATCCTAACACACATGATTTTCATCAATAAATATTAACTCTTATATCCTAGTGTAAGAGAAGGGGGATTCACTACTCATGAGTTCTCTTCAATTAGAGAGTCTCACGGGGCGAAAGTTCTACCCTAAACTACCTCAAAGGACAATGAAGAGAGTTCTAGAACTAGAAAGAGCAAGTCACAGAGACTCTCTAGACAAACCAACAAGCTGTCGGCCAAAGGACGTCAGCGCAAAATGAAGACGACAACACGACGCACTGGCATCCCCATGGCGTGCTGACATCTTGTACGAACTAGAAAGCAGGTTTATCTCAGAAAATAACTAAGTGACTACTAGCAATCCAATTACTGATAACTCCTAGATTGTAAGGAAATGACATAAAGAGATAAAGCTGAAATATAAGTGAAGTAGATAAGGACAAGGAGAAGAAGGGAAAATAAATGCTTACAACGGTGTGAATGATGAAGCCTCTAGCACATGAATGTCTTCAATACCTGTGCATAAGAAAGAGATAAAGTGTTGGGGCTATAGGGGTTTGCCTCAATCAAACCCCCATTTCGGTGTTCCCACCTCCACAGATAGCTAGATAGATAGAGAAAAATGTATGAAATGAATTAAAGTACACAAAGACACTACAAAACAGTGTTATGCTACTCAACCAAATAATAGAGGAGAGGAGTGAAAGCTTACCACCTCCGCCCAAAGTGCTCAAGGCTACTAGGTGAGAAAATGAGAGGAAATCAAGCCTCTGCTACCGTGGTGTTTCATTCCACACTTTCTCTATTGAAGTGGTGGAGTGTTGATGTTGCTGCTATGGAGTGTAAAGTGTTGCTTGATGAAGTTACTTGGAGCTTGTGGAGAGATGTGAGGGAAGAGAGAGCTAGAAAGGATGGAGAGGTCCAAAAGATCCAAGAGATCCAAAATGGAAGCCAAAATAGTGAATATGAAGGAAAGAGGGAAGAAAACAGCCATATTCGGGTTGATCAGTCGAAGAGGGTGTTACAAATCGACTCCCAATGGGAATGGTAACGCCTTTGCAGGCTCCAGATGCGGGAATCTATTAGGGACGTTAGTACGTTGCGTAGACATCTGCGTGCCGCACGAATATCCTTGATAGAAATGCCCCCAACGGAACACAAAACAGGTGCCAAGTGGAACGAAGGCAACATGCTTATGTGGAATTAAGCCTTCACATTTGGTTTTCTAAAGTGGAAAGGGGTAAAAGGGAATTTGTGTTAGGGGTGCAAATTCATGTTGATACATTTTTCCTCCACTTTAGCGAGCACGAGTACTGATGAGTGCTTTGGTAAAGTAGAGTAGTAAAAAAGTTTCGGAGTAAGAGATGTATATCTGAACCATCGAGGATGCAGACCGTGATTTGGAGAAAACTTGAGAGTGCATGATAAGAAAAGGACTTCATAACTCCATGAAGCTATGAAGCTGAAGAAAGAAAGTGCCTTATAAACCCGCAAACTTGCAAGGAAGGTATCCTCTAAGAACTCTCACATGAAGGAAACCAAGAAAGCACCTTATAGACCCACAAAACTGCAAGGAAGGTATCCCCCAAGAATTCTCATGTGAAGGAAACCAAGAAATCACCTTACAGACTTGCATACCTGCAAGGAAGGTATCCTCCAAGAACTCTCACATGAAGGAAACCAAGAAAGCACCTTAAAGAACCACAAACCTGCAAGGAACGTATCCTCCAAGAAATCTCACATGAAGGAAACCAAGAAAGCACCTTACAGACTCACAGACCTGCAAGGAAGGTATCCTCCAAGAACTCTCACATAAAGGAAACCAAGAAATCATCTTACAGACCCGCAGACTTACAAGGAAGGTATCCTTCAGGAACTCTCACATGAAGGAGACCAAGCAGATGGGATTCCACAAAGTCAAAGATGGTGATATGTTTACTCGTAGATAGAACATGTCAGGAAGCGAACACATAGGCCAGTGAACGGATAGTCACACAAACCATTGCTAAGTTGTAATACTTTCAAAGGGGTTTCTTGGGAACTCTTCAAAAGGAAGGAGGGGTCCACTCAAGGGACACACTGTTTGAAAAGTGAAGTCTAGTCAGGCTGCCCCCAAGCTAGACACAAGAATGTGAAGAAGGTCTAATCGAGCTGCCCCCAAGCTAGATGCCAAGATGTGAAGTAGGTCTAGTCAGGTTGCCCCTAGACTAGATGTGAAACCGGTCTAGTCGAGTTGCCCCCGGACTAGACGTGAAGAAATCATTTGAAGCTTTGTGAAGGGGTCCCTTGGGAACCCAACATGAAGAGGAGGGGTCCACTCAAGGGACGCGTTGTTCCAAAGTCAATGTCTTCCTTCTTGAATTGATTCGTCATCAAGGAATCCTTTTGAAAGATGTTCACTTCATCAAGGAATTCAAAAGGAAGGAGATGTGCTTGTGCGAGGGGAAGACTAAGACCATTCCCGCTTTGAAGGAGGACTCCATGTCCTTTCTTTACGAACCATGATGAAGGAAACACATTCTTTTGGGGTTCTAAGTTGAGAATGCAACTTCAACAAAGAAGTGTGTGGAAGGTCTTTGAGGAAAGATTCGTTTGGCAACGAATGCATTTTCTAAAGACCAAGTAATGTAGAAGATGCGTTGTCACACCTGAAAGGGACAACTCAAGCAAAGAAGAGAGAGAGATAAAGCAAAAAAGATAAGGAAAAAAAATCACACACAAAGGGCACAAGGGGATCTGGTTACGTGTGGTTAGATCTGCCTTTATTTATATATATGAAGGTAAGCGTGGTAAGAGGTGAAAGATCATCAATCCCCAGCCAGATCATGAAGAATGTATGAAAGACAAAGTAAAATAAAAATTGGGTCAACATGGAAGGAGGCCTAAATGATCCTGACACTTTGTATCATCCCCAATTTATCGAAATTCAATCACAAACATGGAAGAATGATGACACATATAGAGGAAGTCTCACAACACACACACCATGCCTGTGTCCAAGCACCAACATGGGTGACGTGGGTCATCCAGGAACATAGAGCACGATCACAGGGAACACATGTCATAACACACACACATGTCTAATCTAAAGATTAAGAAGAGGGTCTCCCCCTAACATTGGTCGACCAAGAGGTCGTCAACCTCCCACTCTAGATCATCGTAGGAAGGAAGACGAGCTTGCAATGGTGTAATATTAAGGGGAGGAGCTTCTGATCCTCCCGCAACAAGGGTTAAGGCAGAGGGACCTTTAAAGTTTCCATCACTCAGCTCTTGTGGGTCCAAGGTCAATGGACTTGCAAAGATCACTGACAGGGCCAAAACTTCATACAACGAATTAAACATGCACTTGACAGGAGTGCCATATTTTTCCTCGATAGATGAAGGAGTCTGCACCTGAGGTTTACTGCTAGGCTCATCAAGGAACTCAGGAGCAGTGACGAACTCGGGGGAGGTTGGAGTTGGTTTTGTCACTAGGACAAAACAAGTCAGTGTGGGGCCACCTTTCGAGGAAGGTGGGCTCTTCTTTCATCCTCCATCACTAGAGGGGCCACACTCTACCTTCTTTTTCGTCGGAGGAGGTGAACTCCCCACAAACAAAGCAATAATCAAGGGAGAAGATGAAAGAACTACAACAAATATGACCGAAGTGTTCACCATATCCATGGGCTTTGGGAAAGGCAAGACATCCGAAATGGAAGTCAACAAGGGTGGCTCCGCAAAAGGAGCGATGAACACTTGCACCTTTCCAAGTGCAGGTGCACTCACAGTAGAAGCCGAAAGAGATTCAAAATGAGGTCGAACAGAGACAGAAGGGGGGAGAGAGGAAGACACAATAGGAGATGCAATCTTATCCTCCTCCTTCTTTTGTAAGGAGGCTTGCTCGGCTAGGAGAGCCTTTCACCGGCGCTTACGCTAGTGCGCAAGGCATTTTCTACGACTCTTCGCACCAGAAGCCAGAACTTGTGAAGGAATAAAAGGATCTTGCTCAGTCATGGGGGTATCCTCCATGACTGTCTCCAGCGGAAGGGAAGTCTCCTGAATGGGAGCAAGAGGAATGGGTTCGAAAATAACGAGAGGAGTTACCTCTAGCGCCTCTGTGGCGAGCCTCTTCCCGTTCATTGTTTTAACAACAGGAACAGTAAGAGGCCACAGAGGTTGAGACAAGGAGGACTCTCCATGAGAGACTTTGTCTTCCATACTGAATGGGCCTGGACTCCATGGGTAAGATAGGAAGCTCAAATGCAGGACGCTTGGATTTTCACCACGCGGGCACCATGGGATTCTCTTGCAAATGTGAGACAGAAACAAATGGTACCATAGCAGGGTGAGAGGAAGCATCAGGCTGAACCACATAAGAGGAAGAAGGAGGATCTCAAGACCTCTTCTCTTCTTCTCTTGTATGTGCCTTGGTGACATCACTATCAACCTTTAAGCAAGCTGTATGCGAGATAGCATAAGATGAAGGAGGGTACCTCACTTTCAGCCTAGAGCACCCCTTCTTATAGTTCTAATAAGTGTGGTGTAAGAGATCCTTCCTAGGCGGGAGAGGACCAAGGGAGGCAGGCCAAAAGTAATCCAAGGTATAGCTGCCACATGCAACCGGAGGTCTATAACCGGTGTCGTGGACAACATGTACCGAACCTCCATGAATGAACTTCAGAGATTTGTGTATGACCGAGGGAACTGCTTTCATAGCTACTAGCCAAGGGATACCTAGCTTCACTCTGAAGAGTTTGGATCCTGAGATAATGTCAAACTTAAGGCTTACAGACTTAGTTCCAACAAGGACCGATAGGACAATACTCCCTATGGGAGGCACAAAAATCTTGTCATGGGTGCGGACAGTACTTTCAGGTGCATCATACCCATCCTTGTGCAGGAAGTTAATCAACATGATCTCCTCAGTTATGATATTCACTTGTGATGTCGGATCAATGAGAACGCTTGCTACAATGTTCCCATTTATCCTCGCAGGAATGTAAAGAGGAGATGGATCTCTATTGAAGCCCATTGACAAGTCCTATGAAGTAAAGGTTATGCTAGTACCACTACTCACAATCTACGCAAAGGAAATAGGTTGATTAAGGAAAGAGGCCATCGTGCACACCAAATGACACTTCTACGGAGCCTCCTAGGGTTTACGGGATAAGGTAGTGACCCAATTAAGGTTTCGTTACACAATACTTTGGAACTTTCCAACTACGCCTACTAGGGGTCGTAGGTTGGGTTGAGGTCAGAGCCTCACAACACTCACACCTACAACACTCTTAGGATACGAGGAAAGGAATTTTCAGTATCGTGGAACGGAACCAAAATGGTTCATGTCAGGTTCACCAAAAATGTGAGAGAGGGGGACCACCCACTACAAGGCCCTAGGTCACAAAAGGCCAAGATTGGAAAGGCTGCCCTAACCCACCTCAGTTTAAAGGGAAGTTAGGATGGCGAGGATGAGAATGATGATGATTATGAACCCTTCTATCACTCTACAATTTGAATGTAGGAAGGGGACCGGATGAGTCAGCCTCTAGAGTCGGATTCGTGTCTCAGGAAGCTTTCTGTCTAAAGACGAAAGTGCGGTTTTAGGATGAAAGTGTGACACATTGGCATCTCACAGGTGTGCTAGCATTTGTACGGATAGAGAACCGAGGAGACAAGATTCTTACTCAAAAAGGAAGACTACTAGTCTAGTCTAGGAATACTTAAAGTAGTAGAACAAGATTAAGAGGAAAGAAAAGCAAATGCAAATATGATAAAAGAAATGTATTACCACCAAGGTGACGAAAACAATCTCGTAGAATGCTCTCCTTGATAGCTTTCTCCACACACTCTCCACCTACACACAAGGAAGGGGGAAATTGTTGGGGCTGTATAGGGGCCTACCTCAGTCAGATCCTCGTCTTGGTGTTTCCACCTCCATGGACAACCAAGTTTGGAATAAAGGAAAGAACTACAAGCTACGTATGCAAAAAACACCACAAAACAGTAAATGCTTACTCAATCAAAATCAAAATAAGAGAAGGGAGGAGCTTTACCACCTCCATCCAAAGTGCTCAAGGCTTGTGGAGGAGCGAACGAGAGGGACTCAAGCCTTTGTTGCCACAATGTATGTCCTGTACTCACCTTGTTGGAGTGATGGAGTATTGAGTTGCTGCAATGGAGTGAAGGATGCTGCTACAAATCTTGGGGAATGCTTGAAAATGGTGAAGCTATGGATTCAATATCTTGCCAAACTCTATCCAAATTCTGCTGAAGAGAGTTATGGATCAAAGAGTGAAGATTATGAAGGAGAAGGCAAAACATGGCCATATTCGGGTTGGCCAGCCATAGAGGGGTGTTACTCTTCGACTTTCAATCGAAAACGTAACGCCTCTATAGTCTCATCCATAGGAATCTGCTAGGGATGTTAGTGCGTCGCGCAAACGTCTACGCGTCGCGTAGGCGTCCTCGACAGAAACGCCCCCACCAAAACACAAAATAGGCGCCAAGTGGAATGAAGGCAATAGGCTTATGTGGAATTAAGCCTCTGCATTTGGTTTTCTAAAGTGGAAAGGGGTAAAAGGGAATTTGCATTAGGGGTGCAAATTAATGTTGATCCACCTAGATATAAGAGTACTTGATATCACCTAGTGATCGTATAGACTATGTATCTACATAGGACGTCATACTAATGCAAATATATAAATGGTTCCTCCTACCCTCTATCAACCTCATCAAATACCAAACCATTCAAGTATTATAAAATCCTACCAAATCATCAAAACTACCAAAAAAGATGACTAGTTCTTTGGGAAAGCTAGCATAATCATCAAGCTCTATAGTTATGCAGGTAATCTATACAATCTCCCTACATATCTATCTAGTAGAAAGTTTATCTTATAATACTTAAAGAAAGTTTGGAATTATATGTACTCAATTTTACAATGGAAAGGGAAATAAATCCTTTTATAAACTCTCATATATTAATAATGGCATTGTCATACAAAAGAGAAAATATATAGAAATTATAGAAATAAAATTTAGAGAATTACAATTCGATATCATAAAAATTCAATGGAACTATAGCCTAGACATTGTTTTCTTTAGTTGGCTTCAGCCATATGTAACATTTTATAATTAACTCACCAACTACTACCTAGATTCAAAAAATGGATTGGAAGAAAAATTTAAGAATTTGCATTGTAGAGAACACAATATGGTAGCTTGTTGGAAATAATAGAATTAGGTTTAAAGACACAATGAAGAAAAACTAAGAAATTACAGGTAAAGATCCCAAGGATTTCAAATCTCAATGTGGGCAATGATTGTAAAATTCACAGCTAGATTTGTATGAATATTAAACTTTAGTAACATCATAAAATCATTTTTCTTTCATATGAATAGAAATTTTGACTTTGGATAATATTAAATATGTTCAAAATAAATTAAAGGCTTCTAGAAAGCCCTAGTTGGCCATTCATATTAGACATGTTCCCATGAATGGATTTGAATTGATACATAATTGTTTGTTTTATGCATTTGATTAACTTAACTCTAATACATCAGAATAAAATAATTTTATACGTAGATCATGATTCACCATAATAGTTTTTCATATCCCCCAATTCAACTAATTGGATATTGACAAACATTTCAATTATTTTTGTAACATTCAAAATAACATTATAACATTCCCAAGTCTTAAAAATGCTTCTATTACACAACTAAACTTGAGTGTGATGACACTATCCTATGTGTTCTCAATAAAATCATGTATTCTTGCAATAGTATCTTGCATGCTTCCAAACTTTGTGTTGTCAAACATGTCAACATTACATTCATTGTACTAGGTATGATCCTTTTCTTGTTCATTTTCCCTATCAAGATCATCAAACCAATTTTGATGCTTAAGATTTCATTGCATTTGTGGAAACATAGGTGTTTTGTTGGAGATACTCGACCTTCACCTCACATTCATGCAGTCAATCAAGTCTTTTTGTCAATGAAGAGTGTGACCAAATCCATCTTGTATAGGGCGAAATGGATGGACACTTGGATGGTCTAATATGAGCTGCAATGAGATGTGTCTACTTTTGACCTTATTTGATAAGTCCTTTAAAATATTCTTGATGAAAGTAAGTGTTTCCAAATCAAATGTGTGAGTCAAAATTCCTTGAACCATGTTATTAGTTGCAACTTCATTTCTATTGTTGCATCTCCATCCGTGTTGTCAATAGTCTACACACAAAAATAGGAATATTTTAAAAATTAATAATCAAACTGTGTGGGTAAAATATGTGAATGAGTAATAACGAGCCACAATCAATGAAACATTATATTAGAGAATTTAAATGACAATTTAACTAAATTTAAACACACTTTCTCTAAAATCGTCTCATTGTTCTCTATCTCCAAGGATTCATTAAATCATAATGGCTCTCAAATTGTTTGTGCACTATGACCTTTAGAATGACAACCTGAAAAATGAGATGCTAGAAAATGCAAAGAAATATATTCCTACATGATTTATTATTGCTCGTTATATGATAATAATAATGATGTGATGTTGTATGAAAATGAAGATTATGCTATAAAAATGATATGAAGAAACTACAAAAATTAGGATGCAACTAATACTAAAGCCATGACTAAACTAAAATGCTTCTAAATGCTAATTACTAAATGATCAAATGCTAAATGCTCTAATGAAAATTTTACAGAGTAAGTTTGCTCAAGATGGGATCCTTTTTGTTGTAGAATGAGGTTGCATTTATATATTTTCCAAAGCATAAGCTGATGTGGCAACAACCAACAATTTGGATTTAATCCGGATAGATGAAGGGTGGAGGATGAAGAAGTTAGAGAGAAATAAGGAGAATGTCCCCTCCATGAAAACAATCTACCAAATGTAGAGGAGAATAAATGAAATAGAAGAGCCAAGTGTCCCAAAATTGTTTGAAATTTGTTGAGGAAAAGGCTCTAGACAGGTGACCAAATTTAATAAGAAGAAGTTAATTAAATAAAACAAACTATTTAAATTTGTTTATTTAATTAAGATTAGAAGAATATGATTTAAGATAGAAGAATTAGAAAATGAACTATATAAATAAATTTAGAATTTATTTATAAGTAGACGAATTAAAGAGGTTTATTAATTAAATAACTTGTATTTAATTAATTAATTATCCAGACTGATTTTAGGTATATACATTTTGCCCCTCTTTGAAGTGATGTGTTTAGACATTGCTTCAAAGAAAAATTTGCTGATGGTGCCGACAATTTTTTTTGATATGCCCCAGATGCTGAATGTTTGAGTGATGATGGATATATGCCCCCTTAGGAGATAAATCGAAGATTTTTTTGAATTTTGAAGATTTTTTGATTTTTTAATGATTTGATGATGATTTTGAAATTTCATGATGTAGAGACGATTTATCTCCCAAAAAATAATGTTGAACCTGCCATTTTGATGAGTTGATTAAATAAGGCCCTTTTTGAAAAATAAAATCAATCCCACTTAATTACCACCTAATTACCCCTTTAAAAGGTGAACAATGTGAAAAAGAAGTCCATTTGTGTCATTTGCATTTTGAAGATTAGAGTGATTAGAGAAACTTTGAGCAAATTAAGCAAGATGGTGATCCCCTACCACACACACCGATTCGAGTGAGTTTCACGTCAAACTATCTGGCCATGTATGGACCTCCAGTACGTACCCCAAAAAACCTCCTTGTGAATTTGAAATGTGTTTTTCCCACATTTTTAATGTTTGAAATTATGGTTTTGTGTTTTAGCGCATATGGTACCCACTTTAGCGCATTAGGTTACTGTTCTATTACATAGGGTTTTTAGTGCATAGAGGCAATTTTGTAGCGCATATAGCCAAGTTTGTAGTGCATATAGTAAAATAGCGCATAGGGGGTATTCTATAGCACATCGAGTCAAAGTTCTTGCGTATCATGTTATTTAGCACATAGAAGTCATAGATTAGTGCATAAATGAAAAATTTTAGCGCATTAATTGATTTAGCACATAGGTGGAATGAAATAACACATTGATAGATTTTGATGGCACATTCAAAAGTCTAGCACATTAAGATCCTGTTTTGGAGCATCTATGAAGTTTTCTAGTGCTTTTACACCAGATTGTTGAATTTTGATGATTTTTTATCACGTCAACCAATGTGTTGATGTTGTTTCATAATGTTGATAGATTAGATGATGATTGATCTCATGATAGGTGAGAATCAATGATAGGATGATGAGGATTGACCTCATGATAGGAGAGGATCAAAGATAGACACTCACGAGATTTGATCAAAATCTCATTAGAGTTGATTAGATTGATAATTTGATTGATATTGATTGATAAGATTACTAATTTCTGATATATTTCGATTGTAGGATGATTTTAGGATTCTTTAGTCTTGAGAGCGATTCTTGAAGACCTGGGACTTGATTCCACAGTTGGTGCAGGCTGACTTAGACTTGATTGCACAGTACAGGCTGACTTCTTTGATTGGCATGTCCCAGGATAGGATTAACGGGGAACTTCTGACTGCTTTGGCTGAGAGGTGGCATAGTGACCATAACACCTTTCATTTAGCCACTGCTGAGATGATGGTTACGCCAGAGGATGTGTATCACATCTTGGGGATTTCGGTTGTGGGCGAGCTGGTTGTTAATGACCATATTGAGCAGGGAGGTACAAATGCACTACAAAGGATTTTTCATGACAATGAGATTAGTGGATATGAGATCCCATGGCCGGAGATGGTTGCTTTATATCAACCATTGCCATGTGTACTTGTTGGATTCATTGGAGGGTTTCTATGTCCCAACCATAGGTTGAAGGGAATCTCAGTTGGATGGGGCCAGATATTGGAGAAGATGATCACACAGGGTATCTGATATGCCTGGGGTTCATGCATGCTTGCTAATTTATATCATGATCTTCATCAGGTGGTATATATCAGAGTGGCCGGTTTATCACTAAGAGTTACATTGTTACAGATTTGGGCGTGGGAGCATATAGATGTCACACGACCAATTGCAAACAAAGATCACCCAGTTGGGAGAGCTTATGTTTTTGGATACATAGGTCCAGTTGTCCAACATAAGCTGGGCAAGTTAGATTACTAGCAAAGAGTATTGGGTGATTTGGATATAGTTACTTGGAGGCCCTATGTAGACTATGAGCAGTGTTCGGATGACGATGCTGAGATGCCTTATGTGTTCTCTTCTAGATACTTGATTGGAAGAACACCCTATGTTATTGAGAGAATTTTGGTGATGAGAGTGCTACGACAGTATGGCAGAGCATAGGTCATGCCCCAGGGATTTGCTTTATATGCTCGGAGGTGACATGCCATTCCAGTGTGGGGGCCCTCCTTATCATACAATGTTGCATATCAAGAGTACTTTGGTTTACAACCAGTTATATGGGATTATCATTTAAAGATTGTCAATGCACTCATGACTGATGATTATGCACAATAATTCTTCACTCATCCATTTCTAAGGATATCCAGCCCTGAGTAGCTAGTGCCAATATTGGAGGATGATGATAGGGAACCACAATGTGCACCCAGGCAAAGGAGAGATGGGGGAGATGGGGATGGATATGACAGAGGTGGTGGAGATGGTGGAGGTGGAGATGGAGGTGATGGGGGTGGGGGGGCAGTACTGGATGTGAGAGTAGTACAAGGGAGGAGATCCTTGGTGGCTACAACACAACAACATATTCAGATTCGTTTGCCCTCCCAACAACAACAAGCTCAAATAGCTACTTTACAAACACAACTGCAGACCTTAAAAGGATAACTTGCATAGGCTCAAGCACAGTTACAGGCATAGGCACAAGCACAAGCTCAGGCACAAACACAGATCACCTCTGTAACAATAGGCAGGGATACTCTGAGACAACAATGAGAGAATGTTGAGACCCTAGCCAAGAGATTACAAAGAGTAGTTGAGGGTACCACCACAGGGGATATGCTTCGAGAGGTCACCTATGTCAGTCAGGAGGTAGAGTATTATAGAGGACGGTAACATTAGGTTATTGGAAAGAGACACTACTAATATCATTTGGTGTTGTCATTGATGGAAAATCTAGTCGGTAATTAGATTTGCACATCTTCATTTGATCATACCGGCAAATAGATTGAAGACAGTCAAGGAAGAACAGAGCATCTGACAGTTTTGTGTTCATCGATTCACATGAAGATTTCCTGTTATTATTTTGAGTTTTGGATCTCAAGGAATATATTTTGCTATACGTAATACCTTATCCAGGGTACACATCCATTGGTATGCAAGTTTGAAGATCCAGTTAATTAATTTCTTGTTCATCATTGCATGAAGGTCGACCTGATTGATATAACATGTCACATATATTTTGGGAAGTACTTGTTTAAGTATTTTTGTATTCAACAATGTTTATTTAGGTCCTTACTATGTTGGAGCTGACTTTGGTTGATGCACATCAAGAATTAAAGATGGATTGAGTCGACAGTTTGAATATATGTTTACTTTTGTTTGTGTTGATAGCAAGCAATTAAATTATTAGTTGTGGATATATATAAGTGTTTGATTATATCATTTAGATATAGATGTGAAGTGTGTTTGTGTGATTTGTGAATATCAAAAGTACAAAAGAGTGATTATGCACAGTTTCACTTGTGCATTAAATATTTTGTGATGTGAGTTGGAGGAGAGCAGAGTAGAAGTGCAGAATCAGTCAAAAGGATTGAAGATTGATTGTTGAGCCTAACCAAAACTGTAATCAAGCATTGGTAGATGTTATTCTCTCAGTTCAATTTCTTAGATGGATTTAATTTGATTATCCTTGTAAGATAATGAGTCTTCTTTGAGCAGTGAGCTCTAGGTAGTGTGTCTAAATGCAAGTGCATTCCCATATTGTAAACTTTCTTTTGAGTATACTCAGACCATATTGTGGATTGGCCATCCACCATGGTTTTTCCCCTAACAGGGTTTCCACGTAAAATTTCTTGTGTTATGATCTTGTGGTTGTTTACTTTATGTTCATGCATATTTATTTTGATTGAATGTTATTAATGCTTGAAGGATTAGATCGATAAAGTTAAAAATTGTAGAATATTAATGCACCCCCCCCCCCCTCTCAGTGTTCCTTGATTCCAACAATTGGTATCAGAGCTAGTTCCTCATAAGAATTTTGATAGCTTGAGGAAGATCAGGGAAAACAATTCAATGGATTCAAATAGTCTTCAACAACAAATTTTGGTGGCCCTAGATGATCTTGATTAGTAAAAATCTAAAGTTCAAAAATTGCAAGCAAACCTCATGGATGTTGAGAAATTCATTGAGTCTTTAAAAGATAAAATCAATAAGTCCAGGGAGAAGAGAAAGGAACCCTGTGATCAAATTAACCAGAATGATAGTAAGAGCATTGAAGATGAAAAACTTAGTCAAGCTTTGAAGGAAAAGACAGAAGAATGTGAAAAGATTACCAAAGATAATACAGTTCTAAAGTATGAGATGAAATCTATTATGATGAGGATGACCAAGGAGGTTAAAGACAAAAAGAATAATGAAGAGAAGCTTGCACAGTCCCTGAAAGAAAAATATGAAGAATGCACTCGTTTGGACAATGAGTTGGAACAATCTAAAAACAATGAGGAAGTACTTGAAAAACATATCGATGATCTCAGAGATGAACTTGCTACTGCAAATGAATTCAAGGAGAAGTTCAAGATTAGCTCAGCCAAGCTTGATGAACTGATTAAAAGTTAGAGGATAGAAGGTGACAAGCGAGGTCTTGGATATGAGGAAGGAGAAAGTTCCAAATCTAGACAAAGGAGATTTAGGTAAGGAAATTAGATGAACAAATTTGGAAGGTATCCAATAAGACAACCTAATGCTCAAATATTTAATGGTTACTATTTTGTTTGTAATAAATTTGGTCATATGGCTTCTCAATGTAGAAGTAGAATGAATTCAATCAATCATTCTTCAGTCAGTGCTTTAACTGCAACAAGTATGGTCATAAGTCAAATGAATGCAGAAAAATGATGAACAAATTTCATAGAGCTATCAGATATTATACACACAATAGATTTGGGCATATTGCTAACTAGTGCAGATCAAAAGAAAATTGGTGGAACAACTGGTCTGCACAGAAAAATTTTGTGTGCTATAACTGCAACAAATTTGGTCACATTGCTAGATTTTGTTGGAACAGAAAAGGTTCGGTAAATCAAAACATGGAGAAGGATGTTAAGGGAAAAGGAAAATTCACTACATATGTGATCAGGTAGAAAATACAAAAGAAATGGATGAAGAAAAGCCCCTCTGTTGAAGAAAATATGCCAACACCAGAACCTGCTTTTGGTAATTCCTCTAGGAATTAGCTTTAGGCCTTTGGCCTAGGGGGAGTTGTCAAGAAAATATCTTAACCCCCTAACCAATAACTGACACCAGGATGTGGATAAGTAGAGTAAGTGCATAGATTCTCTATAGATGTTGTTGAACTTATTGAAGAGAGTATTATGCAGTATTGGAGGTCCGCAAAAGATTTATCTTTCACAATGTATGGAAACAGGGTATTCAGATGAGTTAGGGTAAAAATAATTTATTGTGACAAAAAGGTTAGGTGTAAGAATGATAAAAGGTCATTTTTATCTTTCATTTTTTGCTTTTAATTTTGAAGAAATGAAGTTTGGAGAGCTCTGAAGAGAACTTTGGCAAATTGAGGCAAAATTCAAGTGTTTGGAGAGCTCTGAAGCGAACTTTGTGAATTGATGTGAAATTCAAGTGTGAAGGCGATTTGATAATCTAACTCTAATATGACGAAAAGGTATTTATCTGAAAAACTTGAAAGCTTGTGAGTTTGTGAAAATGAATACTCCATTGGTAGTTGACATCAAGGATAGACCTCATCCCAAATTCAAAAGGCATCCCTTCAAATCTATCAAGATAGATCTGTTAGGAGCATTTTCATCTGTGTTGTACAAAGTTTTACACATTGAAGATATTAGGGCATATATTCACGCAAACATTGAAGAGTTAGGAATCTCAGCTTATGAATCTATATAACAATCACATTATAGGAGAATAATTTTATGTCAAACCAAAATTAAAAACCCTAGAAGAGAAGACATTTACACATATTGTAAAATTTCCAATCTTTGAAGAGAGTGAATGGGTTTGGTACATCTTGAGTCGAGTTCATGCAGAATTCATGTGGTTAAATAAGCCCTTCAAGATAAAAAAAGAGGTTATAAGTGGTTTTACAGGTTTAAGTTCCTCTGATCGATTACCAATTCTGAAATCAATGAAGAATCAAATGGTTATTGATGCAACCGGTTCTAAGTATGATAGAAGAGCGATTACAATTGATGATATTGTTGATATAGATGTCATATTTGCATCCATGGTTATTGGGTATAAAATCTATCATTCCAGTCGAGATAATTTTGTGTCTGGCACAACCATTTATGTAGCGTATCAGATGGTAAAAGAGAATGAATACTATGATCTATGTGAGTTGCTTAGAAGTCAGTTGATGGAAAATCTTGGCAAAATCAAGAAGGGTAAGAAAATTTCCTTTAAGTATGGTAATTTTATATTATGCTTATTCTTTTACTTCATGAATGAGGTTTTGAGATTCAGAAAGGTACATTGGCAAAAAGATAAACTGGTAGTTGCTCAAGTCAGAGATCTCTTTCACAAATTTGCTAACATTAAGACAAAGAATGCCACTATTTGGGGATATTTCAAAAAAATTCAGAGTATGATGCATGCTAGAGAGAGGATTCCCACATCTATTGTGGAGAAGTATAAACATACTATCTACTTTATGGTTGATATTGATCAATGCCAAATGGAAGCAGTTGGTCCTAGAATAGTCTGGATCATGCCAATGGGATATGAGGTTGAGGAAAACATTTTGGAAATGTATGTTGAACACTTGTTGAGAAAACCTCAGGAGTCATCTGAGGAAAGATTTGGCACCTTTTCAGAAAAAGGACATACAGGTACACAATGAACTCAAAAAACCTGTGTTAGTAATAAGAGTTAGAAAAGAAGTGGAAATCATTGCAGAAAGAATGGGCATATTTGGAAAAAAAATAAAAGAAGCTAGAAGGAAAAGAGAAGAAGTTGAAGTAGAAAAAGAGCCAGCAAAAAATGAACCTACTAGTCCAGCAACACCCTCTGCCAAAACTAGGTCAACAAGGAGCTTTGTACCCCTATCCACCCCTGCAACAAAGACATTTCCCGTGCAAACTCAAGTGAAACATCTAGTAAGGAAGGAAAAAGAAAGAAGGATAAAATCAAGAGAGTTTATGTTGTAGTTTTTGAAGATGAAGAAACAAAATTTGATGGAGTTAGAGAAATCAAGTAGCAAGGTACTAAGGTAGCAACAATTTCAAAATATAAATTCTCCGATGAAGAAGTCAAAGCAAAGAAAAAGGTAAAAAATGATAAACCGGGTATGTTAGTAAAAATGGTTGAAAAAGATTTGGTCAAGGATGGAAATCTTAAGCCGCTTTGTAAATGGTATGAAACCTTTGATGAATCTGGTCAAAGAACTCTTGAAGAGGCAACAATAAAGCATTTGAATATTTTCAATAAAGTTCTTATTGAAATAATTCTTAGCTTACCTAAAAGCTTGTTTGAGATTTTGGAAATGAGAAGGGTAAATGCTAGAACAGAAGAAGAACAAATGAGATAGAGAATTCTTGCAGAATTATATTCGGTAATATCTATGGAAGAAATAAGGAAATATTGAATAAAGCTAAAAAGGAATTCAAGAGAAAGATAAGAGTGAATAAGCTCATGATTGGTCAGACTGATGAAGTTGCAAAGGAAACTTAACAAATCTTGAGAAAAAAATTGTTAACGGAATTGATGTTGTCGTTGAAGAAACACATGGTAAAAAAGTCTCATTTGGTTCGATAGAAGAAGAAGAAAAACAAGATGCAGTTGAGGATACTCAAATTCCTCTTGATGTGGACAATACGAAAATTCCTATGGAGATTGAAGCTCCTGAAATTGTTTCGGTTGAGAAGATTGAGAAAATTGAGATTACTGAAGATAAGCAAGAATTTGCAGCTGAGGAAATAGTGGTTGAGGAAAAGAAGGTTGATATAAAGGAAGTTCCAGTGGAAGCAAGAGACACTATAGAGGCAGTGAAGAAATTTTTGGTAGAGCAACAAGAAGAATTTGATCCTGGATTGACTGAAGGTCCTAGTGACCTATCCACTTTGTCTCCAATTCAAAAAATGAAGGTAGTATCATTTTCCCAGGCGAAGGCTAGAGAAGAATTGTTGAAGTCTCACATTGAGGATAGTGAACTTTTAAACCTTACATTTGGAGTTCTAGAGAAAATAATGCCTACTCATGTCAAGGATCCGTCTAGTTCTTCCTCCGCTGAATTGAAGAATCTCATTAACTCTGTAAGTACTCATTTTGAGTCACTTGAGAAGTCAACCATGGTTAAGTTCAGAAGGAATTTGATGCCAAAAGATTCAACAGGTTGAAAGAAATGATTGTCAAAGATAAAAATCTGTTAGCCGCTTGTGTGAAGAATATTCAAAGTTCTCTATCTGAAGGTGGAAAGATCTATAAGTCATGTTTGTTTTTGTCTAAATTTACCGAGGTCAATGAGAAGAAGGCTAAGGATCTTGAAAAATAGTTAACTGTTATTTTTAAAGGTTTTGATCCTTTAGCTAGTGGCATTGGAAAGCAAGGTCAGGTGATATCCCTACTTGACAAGATAAGGATCTTGAAGCTTGAAAATGATAGAATTATGGAAAGAGCATGTGAACTTAGAGGCCTAATTGGTCTAAAGATTGAAATAATGTCAAGTGCATTAAAGGAAGTTGAAGATGTTATACCTTATCTAGGGTACACATCCATTGGTATGCAAGTTTGAAGATCCAGTTAATTAATTTCTTGTTCATCAGTGCATGAAGGTCAACCCGATTGATATAACATGTCGCAAATGTTTGGGAAGTACTTGTTTAAGTATTTTTTCATTCGACAATGTTCATTTAGGTCCTTACTATGTTGGAGCCAACTTTGGTTGATGTGCATCAAGAATTAAAGATGGATTGAGCTGATAGTTTGAATATATGTTTACTTTTGTTTGAGCCGACATTAAGAAATTAAATTCTTAGTAGTGGACATATATAAGTGTTCGATTATATCATTTAGATATAGATGTGAAGTGTGTTTGTGCAATTTGTGAATATCAGAAGTATAGAAGAGTGATTATGCACAGTTTCACTTGTGCATTAAATATTTTGTGATGTGAGTTGGAGCAGAGCATAGTAGAAGTGCAAAATCAATCAGAAGGATAGAAGATCGATTGTTGCACCGAACCGAAACCATAATCAATCATTGGTAGATTCTATTCTCTCAGTTCAATTTCTTAGATGGATTTAATCTAATTATCCTTGTAAGATAGTGAGTCTTCTTTGAGTAGTGAGCTCTAGGTAGTTTGCCTAAATGTAAGTGCATTCCCATATTGTAAACTTCTTTTGAGTATACTCAGATCATATTGTGGATTGGCCATCCACCGTGGTTTTTCCCCTAACAAGGTTTCCACATAAAAATTCTTGTGTTATGGTGTTGTGGTTGTTTACTTTATGTCCATGCATATTTCTTTTGATTGAATGTTATAAATGCTTGAAGCATCAAATCAATAAAGTTAAAAATTCTAGAACACTGATTCACCCCCCCCTCTCAGTGTTCCTTGATTCCAACAGAGGTTGTGCCTGCAGAGCAGTGAGTCAGCTATGCACATTCCATGAGTGCCAGATTAGGACACAACCACTCTCGAACTACCAGCAGGGGTGTTATTGGGCCACCTCTGAGAGATCCACTAGGCAGGGATCCAGGTGTAGGGCTATCTGGGGTGCAACAGGAGGGTCAGAGAGACCAACAACATCTGGGGGAGCACCAAATAGCTCTGTGATCACATTTGATGTATTTGAGTCATGATGTATACATTGATTTAGCTGAGACATTATGATACTTTGCCCCATTTTTGATGATGTGTCTCTCTATGTTTTATGATATCACTGTACACTTGACATTTATTTTTGAGATTATATATAATATGCAATGGATAATATTATGAATTTATGCATTGTCTATTTATGATGGATGCAATTTGATTTCTATTCTATATGTTATGCGATGTTTATATGATTATGCCATGATTATATGTATGGATGCATCAATGAAATGTTTATGATTATGCAATGATGATTACATGGATCACGATATCATATGTATTCTATGTATGACGTTTTTATGTTATATGGGATGAATGAGATGTGATGCAAGTTATTTTTGTATCTTTTTCCAATGCAAATATAATGCCTCTATGCTATATGGGATAAATTTGATTACGCAAATGAGATGTAATGCAATTTTTGTTTGTTTGTGTTTTTCAAATGCAAATATATATGATCTAATGCATGATGGTACCTTCTAAATGTATGCATGATATGATGATGTTTATGCAACTATATGTGAATGATCTTGTTTTTGTTAATGTCAAGTGTACTCAATCCATTGATTAGAGAGATAAGATTATTTGGAAATTTTGGCCAGCCTTGGAAAAATCTAAAAATGCAGATGCAAAAACTAATATGAATGCAATCTATTTAACCATGCAAAATATAAATATGCAATTTTTTCATTCTGTCAGTTGATTTGTCATGATTTTATCATCATTGAGCTTTTTAAAATTTTGAAAGTGAGTAAAAACATCAATGGTATAATTCGACCATGATGACCTAAATACTACTTCCATGATTTTTGATATTGCAAGTTAACAAAAGCATCTAGGTATAATTGGACCAAGATGACTTGAGCATTTCTTGCGTAAACAAACAAGAGTTAATAATTTTCCTATGCAAATACAAAATGCCATCAATGATACTTTGTAGAGCATGTCTTGTGAAAAATTTCACAGTAGTAATCATTAACTCACAGACAACAGAAAATTAAAAATCACACTCCTTCCTAGCTTCTCTAGTTCATGACATCCTTGAGTTGCTCCAGAGGAATGATAACAAAAAAATCAAGATACAATAGTTGAACATTCATGCTAAAGTAATAAAACCATGATTCAGAAGAACATCATCCATTTAGATTTAGTGTTTGATTGATTTATGTTGGTGCTGATTTGGGGATGATTGATTTTTGTTTATAATTTTGATCAATGTTCAATGTCGAGTTTCCATCGTGATTGATGTGTTTGTTAGGTTGTCGTATTGTTGTTTGTCTATTGGTTTTAAGCTCAAAGTTTATTGCCCTTAGTGAGTTCAAGATTATTCCCCCAGATCAGGGTGGAACACAACCGCGATGCCAGGATATGTACATGAGGTTCTTTCGATGGTAGGCATAATGATGGCGAGAATGAATGACCGACACATGAGATAATAGATGGAGAAGCTAATCTATCACAAATAACACTTGTTTCCAGGTTTTCACTACTTGTTTTTATTGCAATTTTTTCAGATTTTTAGATTTTTTTGTTATTACCAAGATGCCTGTTTGCCAGGTTTTCATCAAGGCAACGATTTTTTTTTTTAATTTTTCACTTTTTTTTTTTGTATTTTTTCCTTTTTCTGATTTTTTTGGTATTTTTGACTTTTTCTATTTTTGTTGTTGTCACCAAGATGTCTATTTGCCAGGTTTTCATTAGGGTGACCATTTTTTCAGGACATTTTCTCATTTTTTTGTATTTTTTTTGGACTTTTTACCATGCACTGGATGATTTAGGTGTAGAACTTCTTGAGATGAAGATTGTCGGTAGGTTCCTCGAATAGATCACCTTTAGGCATAGACAGCTGATAAGCTCCAAATCTATAGACTGATATGACAACAAAAGGACCTAACTGGTTTGGTTTAAATTTTCCTTTTTTTTCTCGATCCTGTTGATTTTGAGCATTCTCTTTCAGAACCAAGTCACCCACCTGAACTGTTCTTGGTTTTACTCTGTGATTATAACTTTGGTACATCCTTTGTTGATAGGATTTCAAATTATCTACAACATGCTGACGATGTTCATCCAACAATTCCAACTCTTGTAGTCTAGATACCCGATAATCTTCCTTTGAAATGATCCCCTTCAATGACACACAAAGTGATGGTAGCTCAACCTTGATAGGTAAAATAAATTTTGATCCATATACAAGGGCATATGGTGTGGCTCCTTTTGGGGCACGTATTCTAGTTCGGTATGCCCGCAAAGCAGGGTTTAATTGAACATGTCTGTCATATCTAACATCGTTGATAGTTTTCTTTAAGATTTTCAAAATGGTTTTGTTTGAGGCCTCTGCTTGGCCATTTCCTTGAGGGTAGTACGGTGTGGAAAATTGATGATGGATATGAAACCTTTCACAAATTTCTTGGATGTCCTAATTCTTGAAAGGTCTACCATTGTCAGTGACAATGGACTAAGGAATGTCATATCAACAGATAATGTAATTTAGGATGAAGGATGCAATTTGTTTTTCGATAATTGTGATTAAGGGTGAAACACCAAAAACATATACAAATAGGGAAAGAGGATTCCCTTTACTAGGATCCTAGATTTTTTCACCTAAGGGGCTCTTGGTGTGTAGGAATGACACTTTTTCCACTTTGGTGATATGCTTTTGGGTGAGTTTATTCAAAGAAAGGGGTTATGTATGGGTTGGATTATGTTGTGTGTGATGAAGTGTGTCTAAATGCTAAACTAACTAACTATGAAATATAAGGTGATGCAAATCTAAATTACATGTAATGTAGACTAAATGACCTAAATATGTACAATCTATAACATAACTTGAAATAACAAAAGGGTGTGCACCTAGGTATTGAAATTTGTAGATGAGGAGTCCCAGGATGTTCTGGAATCTATCAAAAATCTTCACAGGGACACTTACACCAAGTTGGGCGACCTATTCCTCCTGTTGGGAAAATCTATTCCTCCTGTTGGGAAAATCTTCCAAAGTGGGTTTCTACCAAAAGGGTATCCAAAAATGTGAAAATCCTTGAAACAAAGGCTCAGAGGGACTAGGTTGCCATTATTTGCAACCTAGTCCTCTTCTAAGCTTTTGAGGACCTGAAAATGGATATTAGAGCCTTCGGTCTGAACTTTGGATCCCAACAAGTGTCTGGTTTAGATTATGTCAAAAATGGGTTGAAGGAGGTTTCCAAGCTTCAACTAGGGCTTTATTGATTTGAATGACTTTATTGGATTGACAACACCTTCTTGGCACCTTTCTCCTTGATAAACCTACATACAAAAACCTGCAAATCACACATGCAAAGAGGAAACAAAGGGTTAGGGTTAAAGATTAGGAGTTTTTCTTAGTCAAACCCCTTTGATGATAATCAAATCCAAATGGAATATAATGGAAGGAATGGATGATTGAATGATAAATTCAATACAAACACTTACCAAACCTTTATTGAAGATGTTTGCAACATGCATAAATCAGATCCAATGGAGGTTGCTTGAAGTGCCTTGTGCTTGATTGCTTACTTGGGAAGCTTGAGTGCAAGAGTACTTGTGGAGAGATGCAAAAATGAGCTTGGGAGAGACTAAGAGAGGCAAAATGAAGGTGAAAACCCTTACTTATACATGCTAAACCCTAATTTTCCTGAAAATGCAACATGATAGGCCGACACTAGAATTTTGGGGGTAAATTCCCATTAGGTTTTTGTTTCAAATTTGATTTTTTTTCCAAAAGGGACTAGGTCGCCCAAGGTGGTGACTTGGTCCACTTGGACAATTTCAAGTGGTGGTCGGGAATAAAATGATGTTATATGTGTTTATCAGCTTTGCCCACTTAAGTTGGGACTAAAAGTACATAAAGAGGACAAATTAACATAGAAAACGGGTTAATTAGTGGATGATAAGCCTAGGAAGATGTGAAAATGCCTTACAACACTTTACAACACCTTGGCACAAGGCTTGGAAAGGGGTAAAGGGGTATTGTTTAGGTGAATTATGTTGAAAGGGTCTTAGAAAAGTGAGGAAATGTGTTACAACACTTCACAACACCTTAGTAGAACATCGTTAGATTGTTGTTGAATTGCAAGCTTTCAAGACTGATTCAAGGGAAAACAAGGCCAAAATCTAAGGGAAAAGGCCAAAATGAGTGAAAAAGTGCTAAAGACTACAATTTTTGTCGACACAAAGGGAATAAATTCAATCCACTTTGTAAAATACTTCGTGATTGTGATGATGAATTTATGTCCATTGGAGGATGACAGGTGAATTTTACCTACTAGATCCAGTCCCCATTGACAAAAAGGCCATGTTGATGCAAATGGTTGTAGCTCCTGCACTGGTGCATGTATCAGATTTTCGTGGACTTGACATTTCTGGCATTTATTGACAAATTGAAAAGACTCCTCCATGTTCGGCCAGTAATACCCCAAGCATAGGAGTTTCTTAGCTAAAGTTATTCCACTTGAATGAGTTCCATAGATACCTTCATGAAATTCATATAAGGCCATTTCAGATTTGTTACGTTCAAGAAAATGAAGGAGAGAACCATCAAGACCTCATCGATAGAGTATATCCGCTATTAGGGTGTGTCGGGCAGCTTGGTGGATAAAGTTACGTTTTTGGTTTCAGGATAGATCGGGTGGAAGAATATTGTCTCTCAAATAGGTATAGATCTTCCCATAAATTGAGAACTCAACGTCAACCAGATGACATATGACTTAGGATTCAGGGTTGGCATAAGCGGGGTTAAGCAATTGTTCCACCATGAACTCATAATGGCTTCATTTTTTAGGTATTTGTAGAAGAGAAGAAATTGTTTCCATGACATTAGCAACTTTGTTATCTACTCTAGGAATCTATTCAAATTTGATCTCAAAAAAGTACTTTTTGAAATCATCCACCATTCTTTTATACGACATTAGCTTGTTGTCTTTTGTCTGATAATCATCATTCACCCGATTAATGACCAATTGGGAATCTCCATAGACTTACAACTATGTGATCTTCCATTCAAATGCTACTTTAATACCCATGATAAGTGCCTCATACTCAACCATGTTATTTGTACAAGGGAACACGAGTATATAAGATTTTAGGATGGTATGTCCTTGAGATGTCACAAACAAGACTCTAGCACCCGATCTGTGTTACGTGTCAGAACCATCAAAGTATAACATCCATTATTTTGTTGTCATGGTGAGAACATCGACATCTGGAAACTCAATATGCATTGGCTGATAATCTTGTAGTGGCGCTTCAGCTAACTGATCCACTATCTCTTGACCCTTGATTGCTCTTCGATCTACATACTGAATTTCAAATTCACTTAATATCATTACCCACTTGGCTAGTCTTCCTGTTAGGGCAGCTTTTTTGAGTAGATAGTTTAGTGGAGCAATCTTGGCTATGAGTTTGACATTATGAGTTAACATGTAATGTCGTAGTTGTTGAGTAGAAACCACTACCACCAAACAAGATTTTTCAATGAAGGTGTAGTTGATTTCATAGTCATTCAATGTTCTGCTGATGTAATAAATAACCCTTTCTTTTCCCGTAGAGTCTTCTTGTGGTAACAGAGCACGCAAAGATACCCCAGTCATTGCTATGTAAAGTAATAGTGGTTTTCATTCTATTGGTGGCACCAGTATGGGTGGAGACATCAAATACTATTTCAGTTGATTAAAATTAGCTTCACATTTTTCATCCCATCTGAAGGAAACATTCTTGTGTAGCAAATGATTGAATGGATTAGTTTTATCTATCAGTTGTGTGATGAACCTCCTGATAGATTGGAATAGTCCCTGTAGAGATCTTAGTTGACTAATATTCTTGGGAGGTAGCATTTCCAGGATGGCCTTGACCTTGGCGGGATCCACTTCGATGCCTTTTTCTGAAACTATGTACCCTAGGAGTTTTGTTGATGTCATGCCAAACACACACTTCTTTGGGTTTAATCTCACATTAAAATTTTCCAATCGAGTGAATATTATATCTAGGATTTATAGATGTCCTTCCCTAGTGAAATATTTTGCTAACAGTTCATCCACATAATCCTCCATAAAGGTATGCATCATGTCATGGAAGACGGTTGTCATCGCTCATTGATATGTGGCTCCTGCATTCTTCAATAAAAAAGACATGACGTTCTAGAAAAATGTACCCCATGGAAATGTGAATGATGTTTTCTCTTGATCTCCTGGTGCTATTTTGATTTGATTGTAGCCTGAAAAGCCATCCATAAGTGATAACATAACGTGCCATGTTGTCAAATCCACAATGATGTCAATGTTAGGCAAAGGAAAATCATTCTTTGGACATGCCTTGTTAAGGTCTCTAAAATTAATACATATTTGATGTTGTCATCTCGTTTAGAAATTGGTACAATGTTAGAAATCCATTCAGCATAGTCAATCGATTAGATGAATCTTGATCTAATAATTTCTTCAATTCTGCTTTCTCCAACAAGGCAATGTGTGGATGCATTTTCTTAATTTTTGTTTGACTGGCTTCACCCCGGATGGTAGGTACAAGTGATGCATTATCAAATCTAGATCTATGTCTGGCATGTTAGCATAAGACCATGAAAATTTGATTTGTCTTTCCTCAAAGAACTTGGTGAAATCAGGTTTTTCTTATTCTGTCATGGAGGTTGCTAGATGTAGGGTCTTTACTTTATCTGAAGTGCCAATGTTGATGGATTGAGTCGGCTCAACCAATACTGATGATCTTTCATGATAGTGTTTAGGAAGAGTGTCAAATCTCCCACCCTTCAGTGCCTCATAGAGGTTTTTACCATTGGATACGCTCTTTATTTTTACTTTTTCCTAATCTAATACTACCATTAAATGGATTTCACTATTAGATCATTTTTTCATATTTTTGATTTTGCAGTTGAGAAATTTGGCACCTTCTTGGCTCGAAGCTTCATTATGAGATTCATGGGTGGAACTCGTTTTGGTTTGTCAAAACAAAGGAAGTTAACAATGGCATCATCGTTTGCAAAGATAGGGATGTTGAGAGGCTCGGTTTGCTCCCAGTCAATGAGTTCAGGATGTATTAGAGGCAAGGGATCATCAAATTGGTCAAGGTCAATGACAATGAGGGTTTTGATGGAAACATTGTCAATTTTTTTGATAGAAATGTTGAGGTCTATGATGTTACTCTCCTTCAACTCGTTTATCTCGCTTGATGTCTCCTCGTCCTCACTAGAGCCATCAATATGTTGTGATCCAAATTCAAGAGGTCTAGACCCTGAGCTTTGTCCCTCTGTACATGTGGGTGCATACCTTTTGATCACATCAACCTCTTTGTTGTGACAAGACTCCTCAGACAGTGAACCCCATTCATAAACATTTGAATCAGTTTCAGAATTGGCTTGTTTCTATAGGATTCGCTCACAAATCTTCTCTTTTGTGTTTTCCTTTGTTTCTTCTTTGTAGCCTAGCCTTGTCTTGTCTTTTGGATTAGTTATGATAGGCCGAGTTGATTCCACAATGCCTTCTTGTCATTTTCCAATAGGTCATTTTCCTTCATACCCCATCTTTTCCAAGATTGTGAACCCTTTACCATATTGTTATGTTTTGACATTAGAAGTTGATGCTTGGGATTCTTCATCATCTTTGTAAAGCCAATTTAAAATTTCTTTATCCTTAGATTCATTAGCTTAAGTGCTTGCTTTTAAAAATCTACCATCAAAGAGTTTGATTGATTGTGAAGATGTTTGCCTTGATGTTGATGGTTTCCCATATGATCTTGGTGAAGGTAGTAATTGTCAAAGACACAACTAGGACTGCTCAATTGAATATTCACCCATTCCTTTATCCTTCAACTCGATTTTTTTCTCAAACTGCTTGGATAATGAATTGAGTTGAATTTCATGATTTGATGGAGTAGAATCACCAATGCCTTTGTCTTTTGACTGAACCTTTTCCTCAAGCTGATTTTACAAAGAGTTTAGTTGACTTTCGTTACTTGATGGAGTAGAATCACTAATACCTTTATCCTTTGACTGAACCTTTTTCTCAACCCATTTTGACACATAATTTAGTTGTCTTTCATTATTTGATGAACTAGGAGTGTGAGGCTCTCTGTTATGTGGCACAAAAGTATCTTGGAATATTTTGAGTGTGTTGCAATATTAAGGATTGTTGGAATCAGTTGAAATGGTGATCTCTTGTCCTTTGAAAGGAAATTTCAAGCATTGATGATACATTGATGACACTGCTTGCATCTCATGAATCCAAGGATGTCCCAAGAGTATGTTTTATGTCAACTCTTTTTCTAAAACCTAATAGATTATATCCTTTACAACTGGCCCCACTTGAATTGGTAACACAATCAATCTGTGGGAGGATCTCTCTTCATCATCATAGGCTTTTAAAGTGATCTTTCTTCTAGCATCAATGGCATTTTCTGAATATCCCAGTGCACAAACAAGCGTTAAAGTACATATATTTAAACCAACTCCTCCATCTATTAGAACATGCTTGACCCAATTTTTATGAATTAGAACCTCAATATGGAGGGAAACATTGTGTGGATGGGTAAGTGATAAGTCATCATGTTCAGAAAATGATAGGCAATGAAGTGCAGCCAAATGTCCCACCATGGCCTGGAATTGACAAACTTCCAGATTATTTGGTACTGTGGTGGCTACTAGAGCTTGTTCTAAAATCTCCTTGTAGGCTGGAGAAATTTTGAGAAGTTCTAATATTGATATATGAGCTGGTATTTTCTGCAATTGGTCTACAATGTTGTACTGATTTGAAGGGGTAGTAGTTGTTTTAGATGAAGAAGAGGCAGCAAGTTTTTTAGACATAGCTCCTTTCAATATTACTTTGGCCCGCCCTCTTGTGGTTGCATTGATTGGTTCGTAATCTTGTTTTTCTATGATTTTGATGACATTAATTTGATTATCAGTTGCAACAAAGTTTGTGATCAAATTTATTAACATGATGTCATTGATTTGATTTGATTTGGTGTTGATTTCATTGAGTTTATTTTTAGTTGTAACAATGTCATTAGTTTGATTACTAGCTGCAACAATGTCTTGTTTTTCATTGATTTCAATGTCATTGTTCTTATCTCCAACTGTAGATATGTGAAGGATAGTGGTATCATAAATATAGTTCACATTTTTACCTTTGTTGTTTGAAGAAGAAGATTCTCCTTTGTCATAGTTTGGTAAAGGATTCTTGAATGCTCCATGATCGTTATTCGTTTGAGGTCCTTCTACAAATATTTCCTTTATATCAATCAAATCTTGGATCAAATGTTTCAGTTGCATACAATCATTTGTTTTGTGTCCTTTGTTTCGATGAAAATCATAGTAGTATGCATCATTCCACCAAGATGGTTTAATTCTTGGCTCCCAATCTCATGCTTCTGGTAATGTTATAACTTTGGCTACAAGAAGTTCCTTTAACGTTGATTCAAGTGACTATCCCAAAGGTGTGAATCTTCTTCGATTTGATGGTGTTTGATATGGTGGTGGTTTAGATTCAATATTATTTTGATTGTTGTTTTGATTGACATTTTGATTGGTGTTTGTGTTGTTTTTAGAGGTAGCAACTGTCAGGTTTAAGACTGGTTTTGCATTTTGTGTTTCAGTTGCACCATCATTACCAACATTCTTATTTCTTTGCCAAAATTTTGGTTTATCATTGCTATTATAATGATTGGAGGAGTTCGTTGATTTGTTTCCTTCATTATAGATTTTTACTACCACTCTTTTAACCAAGGCTTCTTCAATTTTGAGTCCATTTTCAATCATCTTTTCAAAGGTGGGTGGGCATTGCAATTCGAGTCTATAACTCATATCATCATTTAGATTATCAATGAATATTTCCATCTTTTCCTTTTTAGGTATAGGACGAGGATATCTAGCAAATAGTCTTCTCCATCTTTGTAAAAATATGAGAAATGACTCACCCTTTTTATGTTTTTCATTGAAAATATCTTTCATGGTTATCTCGTGTTAGATGTTGTAGGAATATTGAGTGATGAATTTATTGACCAGATTTTCAAAGGATCTGATGCCTGGTGGTAGTTGTGAAAACCATTGCATGCATTGGCCACTCAAACTTCGTGGAAATAGTCTCATCAAATAAGTTTCTTCATGTGCAAACTCAAGACTCGTGGTTCGAAATTCCCTTAAATGGTCCATAGGATCAATTTCACCATTATATTTATCATATTTTGGGAATTCAACATGTTTAGGAAAAGGGATCATGTTCGTTGTTCTATCAAAAGGATATGGGAAAATGTCTTGCAGTAGATATCTTTTTGTAGTTCCTCCTTGCATGTCTTGGATCTGTTGTTGAAGATTTTATATTTGATGAGTTAAGGCAACCATTTGATCTGTGTTTGGTGGATTAGCTTATGTTCTTATAGGAGCTCCTTTTAATTGATTTACATCAAATTCATGGGGTAGTTTCATACTTTGGTTGGATAACATTAGAAAATATTTGTCTCCCTCTTTTTCCATAAGCTTCTCCATAAACTTGTGGAATTTTGGATCTTTTTGAGTTGTTTGAATGTCTTCCTCAGTATTTTCATCATTATCAGGTTGGTGAAATCTATGAAAGGGGTTTTCTTCACCTTCAGCCATGGTAGTTTGAGATTCAATTTCCTTAGAGTTTTTTCTTTTGAGACCTTGTTAAAATGGGCATACAAGTGTTGAAGTTTCACTAGACTTTGATCTTTGTTGGAGAGTACCAAGGATATACCCAAGTCAAAATATAATGACCAATCCTATTGATGAGACTAAGGTGAGATCTAATTAGACAACATTATTTCATGATGGAGGATGATAGATCCCGATGAAGAAACTTAGCTTAACAATCAAAGGTGTGTTTGATGATTTAGGCACTTTAAGGTGTTAGATCTTAGTTTAGTTAAAGGATTTCACTTGTAAAGACCAGTTTCCTCAAGTTTAAAATAGTGTTATGACTGAGGAATGATTCTACTTGGAAAAGGATCCCTGAAAGTGGTTCAAACTATCGGATAGATGGTAAAAATAACTCTTTGTTTGTGAATTAACTGGATGCACTAAAACAAAGACTAGATGCGCTAGGTTGTTCCTCAGATGCACCAGAAAAAAGGGTGTATGCACTAAAAATTTTGGTGACCGAAGTTCAACTTAGCTCTGGAAAAATTTGCAAATGCACTAGAAAATGGGACCAATGCACCAGAAGGTGAGCCAAATGCACCGAAACAGAGACTAGATGCGTTAAAACAGAAATGAGATGCACCAAAATATGAGTTAAATGCGTTGGAAGATGAAGGAAATGCATTGGAAGATGGATTAAATGTGCTAAAAGGTGGGCCAAATGCGCATAAATAGAGACTTGATGCACTAAAATATTAGGTAGATGTGTTGAAACAGAGACTAGATGCGCCAAACTAGAAATGGTCACCTTTTTTGACAGTTTATCAAGTTTTCTTGTTTTTAACTCAGTGAATTAGGTATGTTTTGGATGAAATATCTTCTGAACAGTGAGTTTGTTTGGTTTTCTTGTTTGGGGACCATGTGAATTAAGTGTTTTTAAATGGATGATTTCTTGAATAATAATTTCAAACACAATAGCAAGTTGTAAAATAGTTGTTTTAAACTCTAGGAACTAAACATTAAGTGTATATTCAAGAATCTGGTATGATTCCTTTGATTTCCATAGGTATAGAATAAGAGAAAATAGATCAAACAGTCCTAATGTTAAGGGTCATTAATAATATCACAACCCACATCTTAGAACTATGTCATCTCACATAGTTGTGTCACCCCCTAGAGGGTGCCCGTGTTTTTTCCTTTCCCGAATCTTAACCAAAGTTGAATCCTCCACTTTTGGCCAGTAATCCTTGATAGTTATATGGTGAGTATCTTTGGGGAAGATTCTTCCCTCCCCTTGCACTGTGAATATTAAAAATGTTTAGAGACTAACTCGGTTGGCTTCTACACTTAAAGTTCGTAACTTAATGGTTTCCGTTCGATGCAAAAAATGATAAAATCCCTCAAGAGACCTCCCAACCTTTAGAACAAAGGATTTGGGTATGGTTATCTTCGCACACTACTATTGAATGTGAGTTTCCTCAAATTCACTTTTGATTATAATGGGTTGGAAAACTTTCCTTTAGTTCTTCCCACTTAGGTCGTTCTTGTAGGGTGAGTACTTTTTTCCACTACGATAGGCCTTCTAAAGGTGTTAATGCAAGAAAAGAAAGAGTGGGTTTGGAATTCTGGTCACCCAGTGAAGGGGAGAGCATAGGCCTATCACTTTACAAGCACATAGTACATGGTGTTCATTAATCCTCTTAATTAAACTAGGTGCCTAATTTAACCATAAGAAAACAATAATATAACTGTATCCCCCACAAACACCATTAGTAGTCTTAGATATTGTCTTTTACAAGTGTATTTGAGCATGTGCAACACATAAAATATAGATTAGTTCCTAGAATTTTAACTTTTTGCAAAGAAAACCATATGTGACATAATAGAGACCATATGCGTTAAAAAATCAAGCATATGTGCTAAAAGAGCTACTAAATGCGCTAAAAAAAAATATTGAATGCACCAAAATAACTACTAAATGCATTGAAAGAGCTACTAAATACGCTAAAAGATGATTATGATGCACTGGATGATGAGTTGGATTCGCTAAAACAGGGCTTGGATGCGTTGAAAGATGTTTTGTATGCACCAGAAGAAACCACGGGTGCACTGTATAGTAATTCATGTCCAAACTGCAAACAAAATTTCTAGAAAACATTAATAAAAATGGGGCTGAGCCCCACGATGGGTGCCAATTTATGTGTGGGTAAAATATGTGAATGAGTAATAACAACACACAATCAATGAAACATTATATTAGAGAATTTAAATGAAAATTTAACTGAATTGAAACAAACACTTTCTCTTAAACCATCCCATTGTTCTTTATCTCCAAGGATTCGTTAAATCATAATGGCTCTCAAATTGTTTGTGCACTATGACCTTTAGAATGACAACTTGAAGAATGAGATGTTGGAAAATGCAAACAAATCTATTCCTACATGATTGATTATTGAGTTATATGATAATGATAATGATGTTGTGATGTTGTATGAAAATGAATATTATGCTATGAAAATGATATGAAGAAACTAAAAAAAATAGGATGCAGCTAATACTAAAGCCATGATTAAACTAAAATGCTTCTAAATGCTAATTGCTAAATGCTCTAATGAAAATTCTGCAAAGTTTGCTAAAGATGGGATCCTTTTTGTTGTAGAATGAGGTTGAATTTATAGATTTTCCAAGGCATAAATTGATGTGGCAACAACCAACGGTTTGGATTTAATTTGGATAGATAAAGGGTGGAGGATGAAGAAGTTAGAGATAAATAAGGAGAATGTTCGCTGCATGAAAATAATCTTCCAAGTGTAGAGGAGAATAAATGAAATAGAAGAGCCAAGTGTCCCAAAGTTGTTTGGAATTTGTTGAGGATAAAGCCCAAATTAAATATTTGAAATATTTAATTTATTGAGACACATGATGAGGTGGGAGGAGGAAAAGGTTGTAGACATGTGACAAAATTTAAATTTAGGATTTAAATTTAATAAGAAGAATTTAATTAAATAAAACAAGCTATTTAAATTTGTTTATTTAATTAAGATTAGAAGAATATGATTTAAGATAGAAGAATTAGAAAATGAACTATATAAATAAATTTAGAATTTATTTATAAGTAGACGAATTAAAAAGGTTTATTAATTAAATAACTTGTATTTAATTAATTAATTAATTATCCAGACCAATTTTAGGAGTATACACAAACTAGCAAGAATAGGAATGAAAAAATTGTGGTTATAATGTCACATTTGTATGTACAAAATAATCCTCCAAGAGTTGGCAATTTTCATTACCTCTAATCCCATCAAATTCATCAATTTCCTACATTGACATTGCAATATATTTAAAACATATTTTTTGCAAAGAATGATATACCAATAGAATAAAAGAACTATTTTTGTCAACTACCAAATGACTAAAGACACTAGAAGTGCATTTTTCTTCTATATAATCAACTGTATTAGCAATATTATCAAGGTCTGCATGCAAGTTGTTAGATAGATGTCGTCTCTCCCTCATCAAATTTACTTTGATCACATGCTTGCACATTCATCCTTGTATTGAGAAGTTGCAAGATCCAATACATACATTAGGTGAGGATCTATACACCTCATATCAAAAACAAGGATTGCTTTCACTTGTTGCCCATGCTATGTGATCATCAATGTCATTGAATGTAACATGGTCATTTGGAATTTGCAAGGATCGAACCTAAGATGTGTTTTCAATCTTCTCAATATCAAAGTTCCTATAGAAACCATGTTTCTTGCTAACTTGAACCCACCAATAATAGACATAAACATGTGTTGTTAGTTGATGTACCAACCAATCAACACGACATTTTGTAGCACACTCAACTATTTTTAAGAATTGTCTCTCTAGGTGTGAGTGGTAGGACTCTATAGCACCATTTGTCTCTTTCCCTACATGCTTTAGTGTATGACATGTTCATCTAGCCCACATACTCATTTTGTCATACCACCATCCCTTAAAATATTCAATGAATTACGGTTGTGTATATTTAAATTATTCAATAAATTTGTGAACCTCATTCCTTGCAAAATCCTCATCTATTAAAAAATGCATGATATATCCAAGTCTATCAAACATCTCTCGTTTGTCTACATTATCTTAGACCATTGCACAAGTTCTTCAACCACACATGTCTAACATGCCAAGAGCATAGATATACATCACACTGAAACACTTATCTATGTCATGAGTAATTTTACTCAGTATTTAATATTTTTACATGGGATGTGTTAAAATATTTACAAAAAGTACAAAGTTTTAATGAAAAATAAAACACTTGATAGCTTTGATCTCAGCAGTTGCATCATCCTCCATGAATGTGTTTAGTCTCCAATCAGTATTCTTCAAGTGAACCTATTGGAGAAGAATGTGCATCCAATATGAAATATCATATGCACAAGACCTGGACATAATGACCCATTCCACAGATACCCCCATATGCTTTGTGTCGAATGAAATAATTATATACAATTGAAACTATTGTATGACATAAGGTACAATGTATCAATATTATTTTTTATTTAACTGTAAACATTTTCAGTTTAAATCTACCAAGGAATATATAACATACCTTCATTGCATTAGTACCAAATGTAGAATCCATGGAGAATATGTTGTTGTGGCCATATTGAAGCATCCAGTCAAGTTGCTCTGGTATTTGAATTCTAAAAAAAATGGGATTTTCCCATCTCCATCAATAACATTGGCACTATACTCTTGATATGAAAACCACTTTTTGGGGTTTGCTAAAACCCATTGTTGCACCAAAAGAGCATCATTACTATCAAACATGTAGCTTGATGCCTTAATTTTATGATCAATATTTACAATGTCATCCATGGTAAGAAAATCATCCCTGGAAGATTGACCCTCAAACATGGTCATCTTTTGATGTACCATTTGCTTATGTTTTTTATGCATTACATCTGCGGGCATGCCAAGCAATAATAATGACTCCACCCATCAACACATTTTTTTGCTAATATATGGCACAAAGAAGGACCTTGTTCCTAAAAACTCATTATTTATTTGACTATGACAAGGTATGCTTTTTTTGTCCACACGTTCAACTTGGTAGTGCTATATAAAAACATGGTTTTGCCCACGAACCATGATTCGTATGCTAAAATGACAAGTATAACCACATTGTGTATGTTTACGACCAAGTCTACTACTTTTACCTAATTTGGGAACCAGGGAAGGATCAAAAGCTATTTCATCTTTTTCCCTATAGTTGTTTGGTCCATACGCACACCAATACTTATGCAAATCATAAATAATATTCAAACTATTAATAAATGCAGTTGACCAATTATTAGAGTCGGTCTTGCACTGCACAATAGTAAGTATAAACATTTGTAGTTATAATATGATTCTTACATGTATTTCAAATGACTATTGTAGACATCCAAATTTGATCACTTTCATATGATCAAAATTGTCTACTCTATTCATCTATTTCATTAATAGTGATTAAATAATTTATTTAATCATTATTTCATTTTCTGCCTAAGGTTCCTAAAGTATGTAATTAAATAAATTAAATACTTTACCTTACCCCCTTTTCTTCTCTAAATTAAATAAACATGACAAATTATTTAATTTAGTCATTTAACCTATTTGGATTAAAACCAATTTTTAATTCCTCTTTTCTCTCTCCTTGTCACATTCTCCATAACCCTCTTTTAATCCAAATTAAATTAATTAATCTGTGATTAGGATGTGCACCACTTAATCAAGATTAAGTGTCACATCCTCCATAATCTCCCACTTGTCCCTAATCTCTCATTAATTATCCTAATCTTGTGTTTGCACAACCTTAATCAGAATCATTAGCCACATTTGGCTTACCTTTTCTGGTCAACCTTCCCACTTACCATTTTTAGCTTGGACTCTCTTCCCCATGTGAATTTTTAATTCACATTTATTTGCCCAAGGTTCCTCTCTTCCCCATGTGAATTTTTAATTCACTTTTATCTTTCCAAGGTCTTCCCCATCCCCCATGCAAGATTCTAGAAGCCTTGACTTGTCACTTCACATGTGCCAAGGGCTTCTAGAACCTTGGACTTGTCACATCACCCACATATGACAAATCTCTAGCTTTTTGGAGACCCTCTCTTATCCACTAGATTCTTCTAATCATTGTGAATTTTTAATTCACTTTTATTCCTCCAAGGAATCTTTTCATCCCCCAAGATCCACCTCATGTACTTCCCTTCCACCTCATTTCCACATCACTCCACCCTAAGACATCTCACCTTCCACATGTCAAGATGTGAGGGCTTGTGAGTCTTCAACTCACCATAGCCCTTCATCTTGATCTTTGTTGGATCAATCCCAACCGTTGAATTCTCTAGAGAATTCCAATTAGCCTATAAATACCCCCTCATTTCTCTCAATTAGGGAATCAAGTCTTTTGCAACAAAACTCTTGCAAAATTGCCATTCAAGCTCTCATTTATCATAGCATTTAACATCATCAATTCATATTGCATCCATTCAACTCCATTGCCATCCAAGGAGCACACAAGACTTCAAAAATCAAGGGCCAACAACATGAAGGTATAAGAAGCATTCCATTTGTTTTTATCTTGCTTTCATATTGTCCATTTTCTTAGGCTAATCATTGAGGTGCCCTTTTATCTTGTTACTTCTTCTCATTGCATCATTAGTTTTTGTCTAGCATCTCACATTAGGAGTAGCATTTTATTAGGATCACAACTATTAATCCTAATTTTTGTATCAAATGAAAGAGTGGGTTTCCTTATGTGACTCTTGTGAAATCGATTTGGGTAGGATTCCCCTGAACTTTCTCCCTCAATAAATTCATTTAATCTATCATGCTCAATCCAAGTTGAAAGCAACTATGAGCCTTTAAGGATATATGTCTCCCAAGAAAGGTCTTTGTAGGAAAAATTCCCACTAGGGGGTGTTGAACACAATTGCCTATTATGCAAGACCAATCAATGCCCATCTAGTAGACAAACAAAAATGTTAGAATCTAACTAAAAATGTCCACAAATGATATAACACACTTGGTAGAAATTCTAGGCATGTTTGATAACCATTCAAAACATGCAAAGGTTTAATTATTTCAATTATGCCCATTGTCAAAATTAGAGGTAAAGATCCTAAGGACATCAAATTTTGATGTTGGAAATGATCTTGTAAAAGTGAAATCAATAATGAATATTAAAATTTAATATGATAATGATTTGGTTAATTTCAATATAAAAAATACACAAAAGGATTTGTATGGATATTAAATTTTAGTAACATGTCATAAAATGAATTTTCTTTCATTTGAATAGAGATTTTGACTTATGGATAATAGTAGACATGTTCAAAATAATCTAAAGGCTTCTAGAAAGCCCTAGTTGTCCATTAATATTATATATTTTCATGTGTTTATGATTTTGGAAGGTCTTTCAAGTCCATTTGCTCTTCACAAAGCACATGTATTATTTTCTAAGAGCCTTCAATATGTGTCAGAGATTGCCTCCACTATTGTTATGGGTTAGAGATTTGAAATGATTCTTGTCATGAATGTGTTCATGAGTGTTAAAAAATAATTTTTAATAATTTCCTTTCTTTGTGCTTGGAAAGAAAGTTCTAAAATGTATTAATGGGTTTGAATTTGTCAAGGAAAGTTCTCATGAATGGGTTTTCATTCCCTCTTATTTCATTATGTGCATTTGTATGTTTAATCCTAAACCCTCAAGTTGAATTACCCAGTTGTTGAAATTTAAAGTTACTTGTATGACACTATTTTAATCTCTTCACTAATTTAAAAAATATAACAATTGTAGTGTGCACTCTCTTTATCCTCAATTTGGGGATGCTTCTAAAATTAATCAAGTTAATCTTTTATGATCTATAACAAATTGAATAAATATTATATATGAGTAAATTTTCATTAAATGTATTTTAAACTAGCAAATATCCTACTTGATCTCACATAATCGTGGCAAAGATGATTAAAATTAGAGAATTTTAGTATCGAGATTGTAATCGTGGAAATTTTATGCTATGTTACTATTGTTCATACATTAGAAAAATCTATAGGAACTCACCATGAGACTAACCCCTAAAATATCTCACGAAACCATTAAATAGTTTGGGAAATAGCTTGGAAGCTATTCTGGAGTACCTAAAACCTTTACAAACCCTCCTTGAAGCATTGAAACCCTTTATTATATTTCAAAATAATTAAAAGGGCTTAGTTTTTGTGAGATTCCTAAAAAACTTATATCATTTAACTTATCATGATTTATTTTTTGACATGCATGCAAACATAACCATGTAGGATCTCATAAATTTATTTTCTTTATGTATTTTGAATGATTATTTAAAGGTCAACACCTTTCCTTAGATCCAAGAAACTTATTCAAGCCATAAATAAGCTTATTTCATATTAGTTAACATTTCACCATTAGGGTATAAGTATGGTTGTAGAGAGAAATGAAATTGTCTATCATCTTACATGAGTTTCCTACATATTAAAGATGGTTATTTTCTTTGGGTGGTCAACATTCAATACTCATAGCATTTGAAAATAACCTTGACAAGTACTTTCACCAAACCCTAAATATTGATTTATGTCTTCCTTACCAACTTTATAATTATAAAGGAAGTGTAAAAAAAAATTCCTCTCAAAGGTAATAATCTACTAGGAATAAGAAAGATATGTCACAAAACTAGGTGGAATAGTCAACACCATTTGAGAACAACCATGTTGTTAACAATAAATGACATCTTAGGACCATTACAACAACATAATATATTATTAACCTAAGAAATAATGCAACACAATAGAGTGTGGTTTCTTAGCCCAAAAAGTTACCTTCCAAAATAATTATTTACTTGCAATGACTATCAAACATAGACACAAGATGTTATACAATGACTAATGGACTATAATATTTCTTAGGCTTTTCTAATAGCATCATGGGGGATATCACACCTTTAGAATAATTGTATGGTATCCATAGAGCCATTATTGACACTAGGAATTTTCAAGAGGGAGTTAAAGATAATAAAAAAGACTATAATTAAGTGGATTTTATCATGAAAAGACCTAAAATATATTCATGCATCACTTCTACAGGTTGTATGCCTCTTATCAACATGAGTTATAATTCTTTCATAGTAACTATTAAGATTACCAATGTTTCCATAAGATAACAATCAAGCTAGGTTACTATCATAATTAGGCTATATGCTCTCTCAACTTTCTATGTATTATCATTATGCCATCATAGAGAACAACAATAGGACAAACATTTACTGCTAATAAATCATTAAATACATAAACATTTAGGATAGTTATTTTTATTAAAGATACTATAAATCTTGTAGGATGGTCATGTGCCTAGATAGTCTTATTAAGGTTATCATAATCAACAATAATAACAATAATAGGTTCTACATATAATTTCATTAGGTACTAAATTGTGAAGGTTTCCACCTTATTGTTAGGCATCAATTATAAGTCAACCAAAAAAACTAAGAGGACTATTTCATAAATGCTAGTATCAAGAATAAGATCATTTCATGTAAAACTCTACCATTTTTCTCTTATAGGATAGTAATCACCAATTGGCTAGTCTTGTATCACCTAATAGGATTTTCATGATAATTTAACATCACTTAAAAATTTCTACCATGCACATATAGAAGATATAGTCCCAAAATACATCTAGTATCACTAAGATAACATTGTCGTAAATTCAAAATACTATCATGAATAACAAATACAATTGTCCTTGTTTGATTTTATTGAGTGTGAAATTACAAACTAGATTTTTATTTGATGATAGGGCCCTCATATTAGTGATCAAGGATGCCAAAACATAGTAATATTCATGATTTTTATGTACCTTAGAGCATAGACTTGTAGCTCATTTTCTCATTGATTTCTATAAAACCACCCTAAATATTATTACAAGAAAGGAAGGAATTTGGGTTGTTAGCAAATATCGTACTACTATTATGGATAGTCCTTTCCTTCTAAGGAAGTCCCTGAGTCGCATGGTATCATTGAAATCTATGAGAAAATCATGATAATATTTGGAAGACTTATAAATGAGGACAATTACATGAGTGATGACAATCATGGCATTAGAAAGACAATGAAGGGACTCCATTCAATGAGTCTTAATGCCTTAGCCTTATACAAACTACACAATACAATATCCCAAGGATATTGTATAGCCATAATCATAATAGACACAACTACTCATATGGTCATGAAAATCATCATTGTCCTTAATCTTAGAAACAATATTATGGTATGGTGTGTTGTATGTGTCTTCTCAAGTCAAAAGCATAATGGTAACCAATAATATTCAAGAAATATACAAATTATTATGGAACTATTATAATGTCTTACCTTATTAAGGGGAAATTTCCATTATCAATATCATTGATAATCATGGCACTTGGGACCTTGCTACCCTCAAACTCTAACATTGACCTCTAGACATATTGATAATCATCATTACCTCAAAGACTACCATAAATAAGAGAGGTATTATCATGATGAATTCCATGCACCTAGTCATACATAGGACAATCATATCCATTTATAATCCCATACCATTCAAGCATTGTCATCAAGGTCTCAATATTTTATTCATAAAGACTACCATAAAGATGGGAGAATCTATTTAAATACAAAATCTTGTCAAACATATAAAGTAATTTTTCATCAAGGAAGGAGATAGTCATTGCAACATAACACTTTTTCATAGTTATTACTTCACTTCATTGTGTAATCATAAAAAATATCTTAAAAGGACTACTACACTATAGTCACAGGAATAGTCACACCAATCTTGTGATAGTGAAAAATTGCCTATATGTCATAATGTTTTCATCAAGCCATGGGCAATATAATTTCCCATTATAACAATTAATTTAGGGTGATAATCATGTTTTAACTACCAAAGGACTATTAACACAATTGTTATAGTCAAAATGACATGTAAGAAATGTTATCATTAGACAATCTTGAGTAATCAATCCTTTATTGTCTACATAAATACACAATATTCAACATTCAAGGAGACTTCAAAAACCATATTAGATTCAAAATTAATCACATTTGCAATAAAAATTCTAGCTAAATCATAACGATGATAATGTTGTACAATTCCCTTACCTATCAAAGGATAAAGGAAAGGGATTATTATTAGATGTTATAGCTACAATTGCACTACAAACATGTATGCAAAATGTAAAGTATATACAAAACACCTAAACTAGGAAAAATGCAAGTATAAAGCCAAATTCCATATCCTTTGCCAACATCCTCCTTACTAGACACCACCTTGATTTTTGAAATATCTAGTAGACAAAGACGAACAAATTCTAAGAGGGAATTTCCTTTATATTACTCCCATGTGCCAATGATTAGTTATACAAACAAATTTTAAAAGAACGTTTCTTTTGTATTATTCTTACACATCACAAATCAATTCTATAAAATAAGAGATCAAGTTTGTGGCAATTGTCATCAATCATGTAGAGTGTGACATCAATTTGCATATTTTTTGCGTCTATTCAAATTTTGAAATATTTATTAGAACCAGTATTAAACAACATCAACATAATCCATCACTGATTACACCTATCCTCTTATTTAATTGTCACATTTATTTTAATTCTTAATATCTAAATTAATAATTATTTAATTACTTATTTTCTTTAAAATTATATATATAAATTTAAATATAAACAAAAATAAAATATAATCTAAGAATCACAAATATAAAAGTTTAATATAATTCTTATATATGCAAAATAATAAAAAATAGACACAAAATAAATGTATTAAAGAACTATAAAAAATTTACCTTTAACTTGAGTTTGATCCCTGTTATTTACACTTAAAAATAAAGAAAATGGCCAAATTTGTAAAGAAAAGTGTGCTTCCTTGTCTCTCAAATGAACAAGCACAAGTGATTAAGGGCTTTGTAGAAGACAATTATATTCTGGATCGGGTAATAGATAACTCCTCGCATCATAAACTTGGGGTATGTTATCTCAAACCCAACAAAAACCTTGTTTTTACAAGAAAGGTGATGGTAACGAAAATGTAGATATGATTTTTTGAAGTGAGCTGCAAATAATACATAGATTGAGAAACCAACATGGTATTGTAAAGTTGAAAGGTGGTTATGGGGATTTCAAATTCTTCCATTTGGTAATGGAGTACTGTAAGGAAGGAGACTTGTGGCATTTTGCGGAAAGAAATGGAGGGCTTCGGAATGCAGAGTATGGAGTTTTTAGGAGAAACAATATAAATTTATGGTTTGAAAAGCTCTAATTTGGGTTATGTTAATAGGAAAAGTATGCCAGCAGTAAACTCTTTTATAGAATGCCTCAAATAAGTGTGATCTCAACATAAAAAAAATTAGAAAATCAAAAGAAAAAAGTATAAACAATTTTGAAACTGCAAATTAAAAGAAAAAAGTGCAAATAATTTTAAAAATTGTATAAGCATGAAGAAAATGATCATACACCTTTTATCACCTCACAACAGACAACAATTGGTGTTCAATCAATACGGACAACAATCTTCATTGTGCGAACAAAGCTTCTGCAGGTTTTGGATGGATCAAAGAGTGTGCCTGGATTGACAATGCAAAGTTTCAATGGATAAAATAGCATCCAAGATTTTGACACGGGAAATGGGGGTGGTTGGACGCGAAAGGAACAACAATAAATCCTTTGAAACGGTGGACAAAATGGCAACGGGAAATGAAAAAGTAAAACCAACAAGGCACTAAGAATGGGATATCGGTTCAGTTAAGAGGAGGGCCCACGGTATAGCCACCTAAGCGGGGTCAACGCTTATTGTGTGTTGTTTAAGCCGAGCAAGGATTAACTAGCACACTCTAAGTGATGACCACTCAAGTGGTCGGGCACGTGGGCCCCACTAATCTGGCCTTCCCGTTCTTTATTTTCGTTTTTGAGGGATTTCATTGCCATAACTTTTTTTCCTCTATTTTCACATTAGTTGTTTTTTTGTTTCCACCATTAACAATCTCTTAAAATGCATTGAAAATGAAAGAAAGGTGAACTATGTAAAAATAAATCACATTATTCTTATTCTCTTTTTACTGCCACATTCAATATGGATTAAATATGGTGTAATAAACCCTTACAAATACCCAGTCTGAAAGGAAAAAGGAAGCATGGATTAAGAGGCTTTTCTTTAAGCATAGTAGCCCAAAACACTAAACTCCAATATTATCCTATAAAGCACATTAATTTAAAAAACAAAGATTTATTTATTTATTTATTTATATAATAGTTGGGCCTAAGAGCTAGGTATTACTTTTCTTTCTTTCATATTTTTTCCTTCTATTATATGTTTTATAATATTTATGAAATTTTAAAATTATATAATAAGGGTGTTCCAATAATTTAAAATCTAAAATAATGATTTCATAATAAAATATAATGAAGGATGTTAAACACATTTTATATAGTATTATGATATTTATTTATAAAAATGTGGATTGTTTTACAATAGAATTAATTTTACTTTATAAACTAAAATTGTTCTAAACACAATAAAATATCTTAAGTAAATGAAAAAATAATAGGGCGGTGGGCCTAGCTCGATTGGCTAAAGCATCTTGTTGCAGACAAGAGGTCATGAGGTCTAGTTTTCCCACTATCCCTTTGGTATCGGAGGACATGTCATGCTAGTGTCACCACGACTACTCGATTCTAATTCCTAAAAATAATAATAATAATTTTAAATTACAAAAAAATGGGGAGGCCATTTGGTTGAAGGAATGCTTCTCCAAAATATTACTCTATTATCAAATCTCCAAAGAATTGTGTTTCCTCTCCAAAGAATGATACTAGTAGGATGAATGATGGGAAGATTGATGAGCTTCCCTCAAAATTAAAGAGTGAACAAAATTTGTCTCACTTGAGCAATTATTTCTATGTAGATCATGTTGTGGGAAACAAAGCAATCTGATATCCCCCTTCAGACAGTGTTGCTCCTTCAAGTGCTACAGTATTTGAAGTGGGACCCGTCACTTCTGGGGCTATGAGCTCTTTCTTCTAGGCTCCATCTCAATATTTTGAAGACTCAAACGATGGTGATGGAGAAAATGGATTACAAAAAATACATAAAAAGAAAAGAAATGTCAAAAAATGTGTGGATGATGGCAATAGAATGCAGGTGTGATCTCACACCAACTCAAAAGAATAAAATAATGGGCAGGGGGGCTATGAGTGGAATTTAATGCAAAAAAGGGTGAGCATCCTCACAGTGGAGGAAATCAAGAATAAAATGCAGTCGCTCAGATGCTGAAACTACAAATAGATTTGAAGGTTTTCAAGAGTTATAACAATTGCTAGTATTTTGTTATATAACCTCGTATGGGTTGGATAGATGTTTAGTGTTCGTGTGTAAATATGGTTTCTGAAAGTGACATCAGAAACAAGTAGGTTGTGATTTAAATGGTCTTGCATGACCATGGTTGAATAAATTAGGTGTAATCTTAAATCTATGAGGAAGAAATCCCTCAACAATGATCTCCCTTGGTGTTGGCCAGGCTAATTTTCCACAATAATATAAAACTCACTTCTTACAAATAAATAATAATAATAATAATAATAACAATTATTATAAAATAATTCTTAAGTAAATAAAAAATTATATAATTTTTAAAATGTTTAATTGTATTTCAATTTTTTTATATGGTCATGCATATAAAATAACTCTTAAGTAAATAAAAAAAATCTTAGAGAGTTTTATTTTTTTTAATATTTCGTTCTTGTTCCATTATAACATGACACTTTGTGTCCTACTATTATTGTTGATATCCATTGTCTATTTAGATTATGATAATTACAAGTATGGTTATAGTCTAATGGGGGAATCATTATTGTTTAATATTTTTAATTTAATAGAATTCAAACACTTTTTATGAATGAAAAAAAGAAAGAAAATGATATTAAATTTGAATGTTATAAATTTGCCTACAATTTATATTCATTAATATAGACTGTAAAAATATTATATCCAGTGAATGTTTTTATGAATTATAATATTTTGGAGGTTAATATTTTTATGTTACTATTATATTTTCATTTAAAAAATATTTTTTCACAAATCATTTTAATGTGTTATTGGAATTAATCTTTGTTGTAATATATTAGAAATTATAATTGACATTAATTAGTTAAAAGTACTAGCATGTTGTTAATTTATTTTCTTGAGAATTTTTTAGAAAATTTATTTCAAGTAAATAAAATAACTATAAATAAAAATAACTCTTGAATAAATAAAATTAAAAAAAATCTTTAATAATTGTAAAGTAAAAAAAATCTTAGATAATTTGTTTTTGAATAAAACTGGCTAGCCAACAAATTTTTTATTCATAATAGAAAAGGAGCATTTGCAGAAAGATATTACATATCGAAGGATCTCATTTTATGACAAACAAAATTTGAGTGCAGAGCACTTATAACGAATTACATCAATAGTCAATAGTCAAGAACAAACCACAAAACCATCTGGTCAGTACAAAAAAACCCTTAGAGCAACCACCAGGATTTTGAATTTGGTATTTGTGAGTAGAAACATTACATCGAGCAACCCATTGAACAAAACAAAGAAGAGCATTACAAGAAATGACAGAATCATCCATAAACAAAATTAAGAAGAAAGCCTTTTCCTTGAGACTTGGCACTTGAAAGATGAATGTTGTGAAGATGATGAAGCCAGAGACCAACCAGAACTAGTTGGAAACCATGCTGAGAAGATCCTGCAAAACAAGCAGACAAAATCAAGAGTCGGTCAAGAGCCAAAGTAGAAGAGCAATGAAGCTAAACAGGAGACCCAAAAATCACAAACAAGAAAGGACCAGTTACCAAAATGCAGAGGTGATGAAAACTAAACCAAAAAACCCTATATAAGAGAGTAGGTCAGTTCCACTTTCCTCTAAAGAATCAATGACAATATGTGGTGGAAAATATGGTTCTACATGAGACTCGATGAGAGCATGTCTGATAAGAATTCGGGGTGCATTATATAAATTCTATATCAAATCACAAACCGTGTTACCATAAAGAAACCTTAGTCTGAGAAGACGGTAATCAAACTCACGTGAGCAATCCTCAAGCAGGCCATGGGCCATAGAACAAAGAAGAGTAGAAAGCCACCTATACGAAAGAAGATGTTGACGATAGAGAATGCCCCCAACCAAGTTTGATCCTTCCAAAATGTCGTAATTCTCTAAAGTTGGTTGTAGAGAAGAAAGCAGACAAATATGAGGTAACAAGTAAGTGCTTGCCAAAAACTTTACCATCTCAACACACCATAGCAAATCAATGAGATTGGAAACAAAGCACAAAGCAATTACATTCGGAAGTGCCATGGCATGAAATTCCAACCAATCGTTTCCTAGCACCATTGAGATTGCATCAAAGAATTGATTGTATTCTATAGAAAACATCTACCTTAGCTTATCAATCGTGAGAGGCAAGTTATCCTGAATTTCATGTATTCTAAGCGGGACAAAGACCCTAAAAAAAATTTCCATTATCATATCAGAGCAAGATAACTCAAACCAGACAAATGGGTGATGAAAAAGCCACCAAATTTCCATGTTATAAAGAAGTGAAACTACAGTCATAACAACACCGACGAGGAAACACACAAGTGCGCATTAGCAAAGCTGGCATTTGATTGTACCATCCAGAGGTGAGGAGGCAGAAGACAATTAATGTAATTCCAATGAATGTACCAATGACCACATAGAAAATGCCAAGTGCCACTGGTACATAACACATTCGACAGAAGAATGTCAATTCAAATTGAATCATGGAATTAGTGCCTAACTATTTAGATTCTGCTAAAAGAACTTCTCTAGCGTTCGTCAGTGAGAGTAAACCTCCCATGGGAAGACATAAGAGGAGTAAGATAGCGCCAAATCCATGTGTGAAGAGCCAGATTTGGCCATCTGAACGGACAACTATCAGAAGAATGTTCAGTAATTTGAGCCAATCTTGCCATAACTTCATGTGCCACAAAGAATCCGTAAAATCCTTAAAGATTTTTGGCAATATGAAACAAGTTCATATTGGAGAACAAAAAAGAGGAAGGGAGAGTCTTAGATAAATTTTATGTTAGTATATTTATATTATTTTAAAAATAGGATAATAATATTATATAAATATATTATCATAAGAGACATATATATTGTCATCAAGAGAGAAAATAATTGTATACATTAAAGACATTCAAATATAATTAAAAAATATTAAAAAAATAAAAGTGTAATTAGGGTAGAAATTTTCAGATTAATAACTTAAACCCTAATAATCCACAATAGAGCACAAAGAAAGCAAGAAGCATAAAAACATTAAACGTCACCTGGTCTTCGAACCTCCATTGAATGACCTCTATTGGCCTTCTCCATCTTGCTGCAAATTGTATGATTGCCCTCATATTGAAGTGCAACTATAATCTATGCCTAAGACAAGCAAAATATTGAAGTATTGTATGTTCAAGTACTTAGAGTTCTCAAACATGTTGTGTGTGTCTCAATGAAAATGGCTAGAGAGAGACCTAAAGAATGCCAAATTGAAAATGGATGGACAGGATTAGAAGTTGATAAAGCCCTAAGATCAAAGGTTAGAATTCACTGTGAAGAGCAACATTAGGTCAAAATTAGGGAAAGATTTGAAATGAAGGATTGAGATTTAATTGGAGACAAATAAATCAATGGTGGAGAATAAATGAGATAAGGAAAAGATTTGACACATAAATGAAGTAGTTGGAAAATCAAATAATAATAGAAATTATTTGATCTATGGAAGAAAGTTGACTTTTGAAAAATAGTGGTTAAATTCATAAATGGGAATAAGACCAAAGGAAATAAATAATTATTTTAATTATTTACTTGTGGGATGAAAAGTGGGTTAAATGAATAAGTTTATTTGATTGAAGGAGAAAAGGATAATAAAAAATTAAATAATTGATGGTAATTATTTAATTTGTAGCCAGAAATGAGCAATTAAATAGATTATAAGTTTATTTAATTATAGTAGTACAAATTAATTAGTGATGTATTTAAATAAGCAAATATAATTTATTTATTTAAATAATCATTGAAGAATAATTAGGAATTATGACATTAGGACATAATTAAATAGTTTACTTATGTGAGGAGGATGTTTGACATAGAAAAATGCAGCTTGGGGATCTAGGTCATTTTTATGTCTACATTTTGCCCCTCTTTGACATAATGCAATTTATCGTGTTGTGTCAAAGAAAACAAGTCAAAAATATGCCCCAATTTGAAAGTAGGGAGAGAAAGGATGACAAGGAGGTAGTGGTATGCCCCCTCAAGTGGACAGTTGGGTTCAAAGAACACAAGTGTGCTCTTGAAATGGAGGAGAATACTAGAGGATGGAGGAATAGAAGAAATGTTAGCATGGAAGACATGGAGGTTAGGATGAAAAAGGAATACTTCAATATTTTTCCAAATAAAATAATAGGCGTATAATCATCAGTGGGCAGTAAAATGTGACAAATGGACAAAAACACCAAAGTATGACATAGACCAAGGTGTGCAAGGTCATTCACTTGTGAAAAGTAGACAATTGCAGACAAGGAATGCCCTAACTCATACTAAGGGCTAAGTTGCCCCAATATTTTTGTCAAGACACACCAAAGACAAAAATCAAGGAAAAACAAGTCATGAGACATCATCACACCTCTAAATCTTTCATGGGACATCCTCAAGGTAGCTAGTAACATGACCAAGAGACAAAACAATAAAAAAATAAGATAAAGTAGACCATCAAAATCAACATCCATTCAATATGTTTACCAAAATTTGTTTGTCAAAGGTTGATTGCTTGACGGTTTGATGATTTGATAGTCTGACAGTTTGATAGTTTTGATGGTTTGAAGGTGTTTGTCGTCAAGAAGGACACATTTTGAAAAGGTCAATGACAACATGATGGAGCATGTCGTCAAGAAAGACACATCCTAAATAGGCAAATGAAATTTTGATGGGGTCCAATTCCAAGAAGGACGCATCTTGGAGGGGACCATAAAGTGATGAGGGTGACATTGTTTTGGCAACTTGACTAATTTGACTATGTTGTCTGTTGGTTCGCGATTTGAATGTTGACATTTTGATGATTGTCTAGTGTTTAATGATAATGTCCGACTTATTGGCCTACATGATAAACCCTAAAGGACTGACCTAGGTGGCCTGGGGGGCTCCTCGACTAATGGCCATGCCTACGACATACTCTCAGAGACTTCGTAGTTCAACATGACTTTTGACTTTGTTGCAATGACAAAGGATTGAATCATGATTTTATTTGACAATGCCTAAAGGACTAGCCTAATGCCTGAGGGGCACATCGACAAATGGCCTTGCCCATGTCTAGTCACAAAGGCAACGTAGTTTGACAATGACAAATACTGACCTAACTAAATCTAACTCTGTTTTTGGGATTTTGAAAGTTATTTGGATGTTTTTGGGTTTTTTGAAGTTTTTATGATTTTTGCTAGATTTTTGAAGTTTTGTGATGTTTTTGCCTTTTTGAAATGTTTTGATTTTTTTCTCTTTGGGAAAATTTGATGTTTTTTGTATTTTGGGGAATATTTGTTTTTTTTTGTCTTTTGGGAATATTTGAATTTTTTTTGTCTTTTTTGAATATTTGAACCTCCAATGACCAATGTAGAATCCAATGAAACCAAGTGTTAGGAAATTTCCCCCAGTTAGGTACAAGACTAATCATTAGGTATGGGATGGGATAGGGGTTATTATGGATGGAAGATGGAGGAGAAAGGACGCAAGACATCAATCGCTTGAAAGTTTGATAAAGATGACCAGGCCTTATGATGGATGTCAAATGGGAGATGATAGAGAGTAAAGGCGTTATGACGGATGAGGGTGGAAGACTACGTAGAGTGATAGTAGATGAAAAAGCAGAGACTGACTACACATGGAGCTTGTTTATCAGGTTTTCACCATGGTACTTATTTGAAGCGCCACCAAAGTGATTTTCACTATTGGATGGCTTATTTTTTTTTACTATTTTCATGATTTTTTGATTTTTTTGTTGTCACCAAGATGCTTGTTTGCCAGGTCTTGATCAAGGTAATTATTTTTTGTACTTTGCAATTTTTATTTTTATTTTTATGGTTTTAGCATGGCTCTCTGAAGCTATGTATAGAACTTGCATAGGTGAAAGTTTTTGATAGGCTTGGACAAAGGTTCCCCTTCAAGTGTGGATAATTGATAGGCACTAGAACCAAAATATGTTGTTATGACATATGGACCCAGCTAGTTGGGCTCAAATTTTTTGATTTTTTCACATTTTGCTTGATTTTTTGAATTCTACATCAACACTAAGTCATCAATGTTGAAGTGTCTAATCAAAACCTTTTTATTGTAACTATGGAAAAGGCAGTTTTGATATGCTTGTAGATGATTCAAGGCCCTCTGTTTGCATTCATCAAGCAATTATAACTCATGCAACTGGGATATACAATATTCATCATCATCAATAAGCCCTTTCATGGAGACCCGTAGGGAGGGGACTTCGACCTCGATATGAAGGATAGCCTTCGAATCGAAGACTAGGGAAAATAGAGTGGCTTCAGTGGGTGTACGAATACTTGTGTGATATGCCCATAGGGCAAGGTTAAGTTGAATGTACCAGTCATAGTCAGCGTCATTGACAATATTTTTAAGAATTTTGATTATGGTCTAATTGGATGCCTTAGTTTGGTCGTTGCCTTGTTGGTAATATGGCATGGAAAAGTGATGTTGAATGTGGAATTTCTCACATAACTCATAGACATTCTGATTTTTGAAAGGACGATCGTTGTCAGTGATGACAGTTTGAAGGACACCATACCGACATATGATATAATTGGGGATGAATTTGGAGATTTTTTTACTGGTAATGTATGTCATAGGGATGGCTTTAACCCATTTCGAGAAGTATTCGGTGGTAGTGATGACAAATTTATGGCCATTTGATGAGGTGGGATTAATTTTGCCTACGAGGTCAAGTCCCCATTGGGCGAAAGGTCACTGTCAAGTGATAAGTTGTAACTCCTCTACAGGTGCATGAATGAGGTCATTGTGTATCTGGAATTGTCAACATTTCCACATAAAGTGATAGGCCTCATGCTCCATTGTAGGCCAGTAGTATCCCAGTCGTATGATCTTTTAGCTAGGGTCAAACCACTAGAATGAGCTCTTCATCTACCTTCATGTACTTTGTGTAAGGTAGTTTGTGCTTCTTTAGTGTCGAGACATCTAAGTAAGGTGTTTTCAAAGCTACATCTATATAAGGTATCACCGATGATGGCGTAGCGAGTAGATTTGTAGATGAAGGACCTGCATTGATTGTTGGAGAGGTACGTGTAGTCATAGATATCTTGGTACTAGGGGGAATTAGGGACAACAAGCTCACATACCATCTCAGACTTTGAGACATCAAATGTAGGGACCAACAGTTGTTCCACTAAGAACTCATATTGTGACATGTTGTTAGGAATATCCAAAAGAGACCCAATAGTAGCCATGGCATCTCTTGCTTTATTTTGAACATGTGCTACTTGGAAAAAGGAGATGTTTGCAAAGTACTACCTAAAACTATCAACCATTTATTTGTATGGGGTCAATTTCTCATCCTTCATATCATAGTAAGCATTGACTTTACGAATGACCAATTGTGATCATTGAAGCCCTATAGACTCCTGATTTTCCATTTTATTTCCATATGCAATCCTCCCAACAAGGCTTCATACTCTACAATGTTATTTGTGCACGAGAAGGCTATCCTGAAAGATTTAGGGATTGTATCATCTTGAGGGGTAAAAAATAATATACCTGGACCTGATCTATGATTAGTATTTGAGCCATCAAAATACAATTTCCATGTTAGTCCTGTGTCTAGTGTGAATATGGACTTATCAGGAAAATCTGAAACCAAAGGGTGATCAACTTGTGTGAGTGCGTCTGCTAGTTGGTCAACGATGACTTGTCCTTTTATTGCCTTACGTTCCACATATTGAATGTCATATTCACTGAGTATCATGACCCATTTAGACAATTGTCTTGTTAATGCCACCCTATTGAGTAGATATTTTAGAGGATCTATTTTTGCCACAAGATTAGTCTGATAGTTTAACATGTATTGTATCAACTTTTGAGTGACGAAAACTGCTACAAGACAAGCATGTTCAATTGTATTGTAGTTAAGATCGTATACCACCAAAGTGTGGCTAATATAATAAATTGTATGTTTCTTTTCCATATGGTCATTTTGAGCCAACAATGCCCCCAGTGCGACATGTACAGAATTAGGGGTTTTCCATCAATAGACGGCATCAAGAGATACTCTTTATCTGATAAAAATCAGCCTCACACTTGTCTGTCTAAATAAAAGGGACTCTCTTTCGTAACAAATATTGAAAAGGTTGACATTTATCAACAAGTTGTGCTATGAAGCACCTAATAGACTGGAGTCAGCTCTGTAGCATTCAAAGTTGACTAATTCCTTTAGGTGGATGCATGTCTAATATTGCTTTGACTTTTTTTGGGTCTACTTCAATGCCTCGATGGGAAACAATGTATCCCAAAAGCTTTCTTGATGTCATGTCAAAGACACATTTCTTGGGATTTAGGCGAACCTTTATTATTTTAGCCATTTGAAAATCTTGTCCATGACTCTTAAGTGATCAACACGTGTCAAGGATTTTTCCAGAAGATCATCAACATAGTCTTCCATCAATATGTGCATGAGATCATGAAATATGGTGGTCATAGATCTTTGATAGGTTGTGCTTGCATTTTTTAGTCTGAAGGGCATGGCATTCCAATAGTACATACCCCATGGGAAATTGAATGTCATCTTGTTTTGGTCTTCAAGGGAAATATGGATCTGATTATATCTTGAGAAGCCATCCATGAGGGACAACATCTTGTATCCAATCATTAGGTCTACTATGATGTCTATATGCCAAAGTGGGAAGTCATCCTTCGGACATGCTTTGTTCAAGTCTCAAAAATCTGTGCAGATACAGATTTGTCCATTTGGTTTAGTCACTGGTACAATCTTTGAGATCTAGTATGCGTAGTCAATAGGTCTTATGAAATCGACATCCAATAATTTATTAAGTTTAACTTTGACCAACATAGTTATTTGAGGGTGCATTTTTCTAATCTTTTGTTTGACCAAATTTTCATTGGTATGAAATGGTAGATGATGCAAGACCAACTTGGGGTCCAACCATGCATATCAATATAAGACCATGTGAAATTGATTTGGCATTTGGTGAAAAATGCTTGAAATTCTGGTTTTTCCTCTTTTGTCAGGGATGTTGCAAAGAGAATAGTCTTAGGATTATCTATAGTATTGATGTTGACTTCAATTACATCTTTGATCAACATCGGGGATCTCTCTTGATTGATAGGGAGAAATTCCAACCCTCCATCCTCAAGTGCCTTAGAAAGGTTTTTTCCCTCAGATAAATCCTTTATTTTTACTTTTGCTTGGTCAGAAGGTGCCTTGCGATTTTCACCTAAATACCATTCATTTTTTTTCATTTTTTTGTCATTTTTGTGACTAGAGGGTGGGACAATCTCACCAAAATATGCTATAGCATCAAGATCTATAATGAATCCAACCTTATGGTCCCCATGTGGTATTCCCTCTCGTAGTCCCATAAATTCAGCAATGGCCTCATCATTTTCAAATATGTCTAAGGTAGGTGGATCTTATTGGTACCAGTCAATCAATTATGGGTAAATGAGGGAGATTCCATCATTGGTGTTAGTGAAGGAGAGGCAACTGATAGGGTAAAGATAGAGGTATTATCAAGGTCCCAAAAGGATTATATCCAGGATTTTCTGTTTGTGGTCTTTGGTGGGTTAGGTTCATAAAAGGAGTCAACGTGAATATTGATATCCATGAGGTTGGTAAAGGATGGGTAGGGTATGTCAAACTCCTGAAAGACATGATCAAGCTCATAGTCACTTGTGGTGTAAGAATCCCACTCATATTCATTAGAGTCGATGTCACCATAATAAATGTCGATGGGGTCTTCATATGTCTTAATGTATGATGAAGCACAAGTTGCATCCTTATTTGAAAGCACCTTAGTACTTGAAGCACCAATCTTAATTGGTATGAAGCCTAACCCTAAGTTCTTCAGCTGCTTAAGAGGCATCAAGGGTTCTCTCATTCCATTTTTATGTATACCAAGCCCATTGATTCCATCATAACCCTTTTTTTCATGAGCTCAAAAACTTTGCCATATTGTTCTATTGGTAGGGATGGCAGATCTTCTTTGTCTTTGTAAATCCATGCTAAAATTTCCTCAATGTCTTATTTGTTTAACTCTCCCCAACTTGTGAAGGTGGTGGTGGGAGGAACTTTAATTACAACTTTGGGTTCCATCTTGAAACAAGGCCTACCATAAGACTTGGGAGACTTAGGTAGCTTTGTGATGCATTAGGCAGTATTTGAATATTATACTTGCCACAACCTTTGTCTTGGATCCTGATTTCGGGGTCAGCAGATGAGGTTTTGGATATAGATGATTTAGTGAGGGTGGAGGGATCAACGTAACTAGATGAAGTGTATATAGAAGTGGATACAAAAGCTTCTCAATTGATAGGCACCTAGCATTCGAGAACTCCCCTTAAATTAGTACAATATTGGAAGGGATCGGGATCACTAATGATCATGACTTTGGTGCCATTATAAAAAAAATTCAAGCATTGATGATAGGTGGAAGGCATAGCTTTCATGGCATGAATCCATGGTCTACCGAGTAGAAGGTTATATGGAAGTTCAAGATCCAAGACCTAAAATGTGGTGTCCATAATTGTGGGTCCAACTCTGATAGGGAGTGTGATAACACCCTTGGAAGAGCGTTCTTCGTCATCATAGGCCTTGATTGAAAGGATTTTAGTCATGTCTACACATGCTTCAAAATAGCCCAATGCCTTGACCAATACCAACCAATACTCCTCCGTATGAGTCACATCATACGGAGGAGTGTTGGTTGTACACAATTAATTGCCACATCGACTACACTCTCCAAACGGCGGTAGTGGGATAGAGACATGGTGATCATGCCTTAATTTTGTACATGTAGACAGTTGAAGTGATGTTACAATTTTGTACTACTACAACTTTTGTTTTGTTAGTAGTACTCACCTTTGATAAGTAAATTACTGCAATTAGATTTCTTAATGGTTAAATTTTAAATTGTTAAAATTTTATTTCTTTGATTAAGACTAAAACATGAAGTATGATATTACGTTTAATGTTTTTTAGTTGTTGTCAACCCCTAAACCTGCAAATACACAAAGACAACAAACATGGTTAGTATGTTAAATCAAATGCATGTACACAAGCATGAGATATTCCCCACAAAATCCATCTATTCAAACTAAACTAGGAAATGAAGAACACAAGAAACTAACAATAAAATAGATTCAATCCTAATTAAGCTAATAGCATGATGATTTTATGGAGGAATTGGTGCCAATATAGTGTTGCAATTGGCCCTTTCCCAATTCCTAAATAGCAATGGTATTATCTAGAAATGGTCAAATCTCCAAAGAGATTTGAGCATAACCTTGTTGCAAATCTTGAAAAGTGGTGAATGATGGAGTGATATGAGCAAAATTAATTCTCAATTGAAGAGATTAACTTTGCATGAAGATTGTGGATGAAGAATGAGGAGAGAAGTCTCCAATTTATAACTTTCAATTTGGAAGAGAAAGTGAGATTTGAGCAATGTGGGATTAAAGATAATCTAATGGCATTGTGCCACTTGTCCACATGTGATTGGAGGAGGAATGAGCACATTTTGGCCAATGTGCATGATAAATGCATAAATTTGAATTTTGAAATATTGAGATGACAAGGTGGATGAGAAGTCAAATGGAGTTATTACCACTCGGCTCAATGCAAAGGACATGTAAGAGGTCTTAAATGCCTTGTTGGAAGGACCAAGTCCACTTGGCCTTTTTGAATTCAAATGAAGGAATATTCCCTTTTGATGCTTTGTGAGGGAAAATAGATGAATTAATAAATCAAAGTAATTGATTTATTAAGCAAGTTGCATTCTCTAAAGAATTTTAAGGAAATGGATTAACTTAATCATGGTTTTGATTAATTTAATGAAGAATTAGGTGATGTGACAATTTAGACTTAGATTTATGAATTGATTTAAGTCAAGAATTGAGATGAAATGATTCATTAAATAAATGATTTGATTTATTTAATCTAGAGGGAATATGTTAGATTAAATCAAATAAGGTTTAATTCATTTAATTTAATAAGAGGACTTTAGAGAATTTAATCAAATAAAAAGATTTATTTAATTAAACAGAGATGTAAGGTCAATTAAATTAAATTGATTAATTTAATTACTGAAAGAAGAAGACATAACCTAATAAATAATGATTTATTAAATTAAACATTAGAATATGATGAAATGCTGAGAATATGATTTTCAGAAGAAATGTTGTCAGTAATCGGGATCAGGTGTACCAAAACGAACTTGTACATTTTCCATGTCTACAGTTGTTATATTATTTTAGAAGATAAATATATCTATATTAATGTTGTATTTGATGTGTGACTATTATTTATGTTTGAATAAGATTGTAATGATATAAATAAGATTGGTTATTTATTAGATGTAAAAGAGCATACTAATATCTTTGAAGCAATGTACTTGTTGCATTGATTCAAAGAATAAACTGTTGTGATCAAAGGTTCAGGATTTTCTTGAATTTTTTCAGATGCCCCACTACTGCCCCAGTGGAAGGATATTACTGGATATTGCCCCCTCAAGAGATCGGACGAAAATTTTGATTTTTTGGGTGATCTCGCGAAAAAGGTGGATAAAGTGCCCGAGAGGCTAGAAATGCCCCAAAATGCCAAAAAACACATTAAAATGCCAAAAGGGATGCAAAATGACTCTCGATTGGACGAAAACGGGTTTGGGGGACCAAAACCCCCTTCCGAAAGGTCAAATTGGGTCAAAAAACCCTAATTTTCAGGCTTAAATAGATCTCTAGGGGTCACTTTCAATATATTTGCAATCTTAACCTTGAAAAATTTGACACTTGAGCTCTGATTCCTGAGGAAAATGGTGCAACAACAACTTCCCCTGCACATGTCAGAGCGAGTACGAGTCCATCAGCGCCAGTCGCCATAGGACCCGTGGTATGTACCCCTATCCGACGTTTAATTTTCTTGATTTATGTGCATTTATTAGGGTTTAGGTACGGTCGAGTCGGTGCGGTGCGATATAACATCATGGAAAACTTACAAACAGGCCTGCACGGGCCCATATAGGGCCGCTTTGTGCAAACAACGTCACGCGACATAATTTTTGATTTAGGGATTTCTGGGTGTTAAACTCGGCCGCCCGCTCAAACATCGCCGTGCGGGCCAGTTTATCCAATGTAGCTATCTAAGTCCGTCACGTGACGCTATTTGTGAAATTGTTCTATATAAGTCCGTCGCACGGCGCTGTTTGGAAACTTACAAACTACGCCGCTTTTGCAAACAATGTCGCCTTTGTTGTTTCAAAAGCGAAAGACGATACGAACAACAGATTTTTTCCAGGGAAGCTGACGTGACACTTTTCCTTGTGCAGGAGAGACTCGAGGTCATTCATTCTAGGGAGCACCGGTGGCCAGTACTTGAGAGACTACAGGGTATGCATGTATACCTCCAGGAGCAGCTCAAGATTCTCGGGTTATGGCACGTTGCGTATGCCCCTGCTGTTCGGGCACTTCTGGGTATGCTTCATGCCTTGGTCGAGCGGTGGCATAGCGAGACATCCTCGTTTCATCTTCCCATCGGCGAGGCTACCATCACTCTCAAGGATGTATGGCGCATCCTGCGACTACCCATTCATGGAGAGCGAGTGATATATGATCCAAAGGAGGGTAGGGAAGCCTGCTTTGACGTCATGGATATTACTGAGCTAGTCCTTTGTGATAGTCAGATAGACCTGGAGCGGTATCAGGGTATCACTCCCACCTACAGAATGATTGTGGCCGCGATTATTTCTGGTCTTGTAGCCCCTAATCGGCATGGTCGATAGTTCAGTCCTGGTTGGGGACTAGCATGGTGCCAGATGTGTGTTCGAAGAGTACGCTTTGCCTGGGGACCAGTATTGTTGGCCTCATTGTACAGGGACCTACATGAGTTTGCTTACTTGGATGGTCGAGCTCTTGGGGCCGGATTGACCCTCCTGCATGTTTGGGTATTTGAGTGGATTCCAGTGCTTTACCCAGTTGTGATTCCAGTTGTTCTAGATATTGATGATCCTATGGTGTTTCAGTATGGTGGGGCAGAGATTCACTTCACCCACATGGGGACGGATGGTATACACTACTAGCGGTGGGTTCTGGATGAGATGATAGTATTCATATGGAGGTTGTGGATGGGTGTAGGTCTATGGTATGATGATGTAGAGGAGCTCTTCTTTGCTCATCAAGATCGATTTATGCAAGGTCAAGAGCATGGTATGGTAGAGAGGTACCTTCCTAACAAAGTGGCCAGGCAGTTTGGGGAGGTGCAGGATATTCCTGATGCTCAGTACATGGCACTCTTTGCGCGTAGCGCGAAGGAGACAGTATGGGGGCCGTCCATTTCGGTAGATGAGGCAGTGTCTTCCTTTAGGCGGTTGGTTGCTCATTCGTGGCCATATGATCAGGATCCAGCAGATGTGGGGGTGACTCCAGCATACAGGGCATGGTTTAGGCCACCAGTGAGATTGACAGTTCCAGGGGCAGTGCTTCCACATCGCAGGCCCAGGGGTAGGTCAGCAGGCAGAGGTCGGGGAGGTGCACCACCAGTGCAGCCAACAGTAGGACAGGATGGGAAGCCCTAGGTGCCACCACAACAGCAGCCAATAGGATAGCTGACAGGGCAGGCAGCAGGACAGGATGGAGGACAACCAGCAGGGCAGGCAGGAGGACAGCCAGCAAGGCAGCCAAGTCCCTACGATGCACAGATTCAACAGCTGCAGGGCCAAGTACAGATCTTGATAGCGGAGCGAGATGAGGCTCGACAGCAGGTTATTGTAGTCACGGACGAGAGAGATTAGGCACGATCGGAGAGGGATCAGGAGATAGGCCGGCGGAGACAGTTAGAGAGCACAGCCTCCACATCCCAGGGCCAATCGGTCGACATTCGAGAGTATAGAGAGGCCATTAGAGAGGCCGAGTACTATCGACAGCACTACTGACAGGCAGTGCCATTAGCTCTCAGAGTGCTAGAATTCTCTCAGCAAACAGGGAGACGGCCTACAGAAGCTCATGGTGAGAGGCAGGATGGGGAGGGCAACAGCCAGCAGGGCTAGCCCCTTTGATCATATGACAGTTTTGTCCCAGTTTTTGATATTCGGGCTGTAGTATTTGGCCCCATTGTACCATGTATTTGATGTACACTTGATCCGATTTGTATCATAACAGTATTTTTTTGATGATATATATGAGATGATTTATTTTTTGTAATACATATGGTGCGCATGTATGATATGCAGATGTATAATTATGCAAATGTATAATGCTATGAGATGTTTTTGTTCTTATGCTTATGTGATGTAATGTATGTTAATGATGGTGTAAATGGAAATGGATGTAAATGATTATGTATGCATAATGATGTAATGCTTTCTTAAGATGCGTAGAATAACAAATTTATATTATCCGTAACAACTTAAATGATTATGCAATGCATGTGAGATGAATGTGATGGATGATGTGTCCTATGATGATATGACATGATTATGAAGGATGTATGCATTGGCGATGTTTTGATTATTGTTATGATACCATGTTAGTGCGGAAGGAAGACATAAGAATTGCAGAATTAATGAGTTAGTCATGATGGTGATGATTTGCATTGCTAGGAATCGGGATTTTCAAAGGGTCAATTGCGTTATGTTTGATAACACACATAGGTACGATGCATCGAGGTATAAAGGACCAGGATGGCGTGGTACCTGGTGTGATGGACTTTTACTTTAAAAAATCAGATAGGAATATTCTTGCTCACACTTAAAATACATACTTCATTTAGGATGTAGTTTGGACATTTTAAACATCTCGGACCAAAACACAAAAAATCAAGCTTTCCTATGTGGTCAACAAGATATCTAAAACATCCTCGCCACAAACCAAATGAAGCATACATGACTAAGTTATTTTACAAGGGTATCCCACAAGCATAACAAATAAAAAGATAATGAACATTTCCCTCATTTCTTTCTCTCTAAACCTATTTTATATAGGCATCATCAAGAGGTCCTTGAAATGAGTGCAACATAAGATAAGTTATACAGATCAAGATAAAGTAAACAAACAAGCTAATGTTCTTAATACCGCTAGTCAAGACTAAACTACTGTGAGGTACCTGATGCTTATGTCCATCGCAGGAAAGCTTCATCCTAGCACATGTAGTGATCAGGGTTTTGATGAGACTGATTGGGTGATAAGCTATTGATACTCTGAGTTGACCAACTTGCTTGCTTACTGACTTAGGCTTAAGACTCTAACAATTAGGTGTTCACTTTATAACCTGCTAGACTTTCTTCTGATTGACTCACAAAAGGATGAAGGTGACTATTGATTTATTATGAGTGATGATAATCATGGATGAAAGCGAGATGAAATGGATGCACCATTTTGGGTTTTTCAAATGTTTTGAGGCTATTTTTTTTGGCATTTTTGAGATTTTCAAAAAAAAAATTGGATTTTTGAGATTTATGATGAACAAACTAACTTAAAGACCTATCTTAGGGGTCTCGGGAGCTGATCCATAGATTAGCATTGCCTACGTTATATACGCAGAGACCACATAGTTTGACTGACGATGGGTTGACTCGATGACAAGATGGAAAAACGGGTTGCCACTTTATTGCTTAAAGGACTGACTTAAGATGTAGACTAGATGAGCAAACGGATTGCCAATGCGACGGACGCCTAAGGACTGACTCTAACCATCTCGGGGGATGATCAAAGATCATCCTTTCCTAAGTTCAAGCTCAGAGATGATGTAGTTCAACAAGGTGGAAGACTGACAAGACTCAATCATGAATTTTTGAAGATTTTCTGATATTTCGCCATGTTTTAGATGCTTTTGGATTTTTCTGATGATATCTAGGAAGATCACAAAAAAATATACACAAATTCGATCTGGTGCCAATTTCAAGGGCGTGCCCCCAGTGTTAAGTGATAGACTACTTCAAATAGGCAGGACAAACTGACCTTAGGAATATGCCAAGTAGTACTATTGTGGAACATAATCAGTTTAGGCTATGGTATGGATACGAGCGAATGGGTGGATGTATGATCAATGGAATGTGACGGAATGGATGAGTGAGTCATGAAAATCCTGGTGGATAGAGAGTGCTTTATTTACACTTGATGCCTATTTGCCAGGTTTTCACCAAAGTACTTGTCCAAAGCACCACCGAAGTGGTTTTCACTAGACGACAATTTTTTTCTTCACTATTTTCAATCCTTTTTTTGATTTTTTTGGATTTTTATATTTTTTGATTTTGATTTTTATTTTTGGTGTCACCAAGATGCCTGTTTGCTAGGTTTTCATCAAGGTAACCATTTTTTCAAGACTTTTTCTAATTGTTTTTGTATTTTATTTTTTTTGGTTCTATATCTCGCAAGTTCTTAGGCATAGAACTTTTTGAGGTGAGAGTTGTTCAGAGGCTCCTGCAGAGGCTCGCCTTCTGGTGTTGACAACTGATATGCTCTTGATTTGTAACTTGCAGTGATGATGAAAGGTCCCAACCAGTTGGGCTCAAATTTTCCCTTGCTATCTGGATTTGGCACATTCTTTTGGTTTTCTTTTAACACAAGATCACCGACTTGGAAGGTGTGTTGCCTGATCTTCTTGTTGTAGCTTCGTTTCAGGCGATTCTGGTAGACCTGTAGATGATTTAGGGCATGCATTCGCTGTTCATCTAGTAATTCTAGCTCATTCAATCTTGTAACCCTGTATTCCTCATTTGTGATGAGATTTTGCAAAGATATTCTCAAAGATGGGAGCTCGATCTGTATTGGGAGTGTGGCTTATGATCCGTAAACCAGGGAGAATGGGGTGGCACCTGTTGGCATGCGGATGCTGGTGCAATATGCCCATAAGGTGGGATTTAGCTACAGATGCTAGTCATGACCAGAGTCATTGACTATTTTCTTGAGGATTTTTAGAATGGTTTTATTAGTAGCTTTTGCTTGGCCATTGCCTTGTGGGTAGTATGGGGTGGAAAAGTGGTGTTGGATTTTGAACTTTTCACACAAGACATGGACATCCTGATTCTTGAAGGGTGTCCCATTATCTGAGATAATGGATTGGGGAACACCGTATCGGCAAATGAGGTAGTTCAAGATGAACTTGGATATCTGCTTCCCAGTTATGTAGGTCATGGAAATTGCTTCGACCCACTTTGTGAAATATTCGGTGGCAGTGATAATGAACTTGTGGCCATTGGATGAGGTGGGGGAGATTTTACCTATGTGATTGAGCCCCCACTAGGAAAAGGGCCAAGGTGTAACTATAGGATGTAACTCTTGAGCTGGTGCATGAATAAGGTCTCCATGTTGTTGGCACTGTAGACACCTTCTGACAAAGTCATGTGCCTCTCTCTCCATTGTCGACCAATAGTACCTGGTTCTCAGCAACTTCTTAGCCAAGGTCATACCGCTTGAGTGTGAACCACACGTGCCATTGTGTACCTTAGTTAAAGCAGTCAAGGCCTCCTCAAGTGTTAAACAACGTAGCAGGGTTCCATCGATACTTCTACGGAAGAGGGTTTCTCCTAGGATGGCAAATCGTAAGGACCTTTTGACAAAGGTTCACTTGAGGTTCAGGGTAATGTCGGCTAGGAGGATTCCTAATCTCAGATAAGTGAATATGTCATGCTACCAAATATCACTGGGACCAACGAGTTCGCACACATATTCTGACTCTGGTACCTCGAACGTGGGTACAAGAAGCTGCTCTACCAAGAATTCATGTTTCGAGACATTGTGAGGGATGTCTAGTAAGGATCCGATTGTTGCCATTGCATCTGCTGCTCTGTTGTTTGTCCTCGGTATCTGCTCAAAAGTGATGTCAATAAATGATTCCTTTTGTCCTTCTACCACCTTTTTGTATGGCGTAAGCTTATCATCTTTAGTTTGGTATTCACCATTGACTTGGTTGATGATAAGTTGTGAGTCTCCATAAACTTTAAGTGCCATTATTCGCCACCATGCTGCAATTTTGAGACCTATGGTCAAAGCCTCATATTCTGCAATATTGTTTGTACAGGGGAATGCTAATTTGTAGGATCTCGGTATACAGTCTCCTTGTGGGGTAATAAAGAACACGCTATCTCCTAATCCATGTTGTGTGTGGGAGCCATCAAAGTACAATTTCTAGTGGTTAGCTGCACCGAGATTAAAAAGAGACTCATCTGGAAATTCTGATACGAGCGGGTTGTTTGTGTAGAGGGGAGCTTCTACTAGCTGATCTGCGATGATTTGTCCCTTGATCGCCTTTCGTTCTACATATTCGATATCATGCTCTGATAGTATCACCACCCATTTGGCCATTCTACCTGTAAGCATTGCTTTTGACAATAGGTATTTGAGGGGGTCTATCTTGGCAATCAGCTTAATCTGATGAGCTAGCATGTAGTGTCTAAATTTTTGGGCTGCAAACACCACTGCTAGGCATGATTTTTCTATTGATGTATAGTTGAGCTCATGCCCTACCATTGTTCTTCTGATATAGTAAATGGCCCGCTCGGTTCCCTTTTCATCATGTTGGGATAAAAGGGCACCAAGGGAAGTTGTTATTGTTGAGATGTATAGAATAAAGGATTTCCCTACGATCGGTGCCATCAACACAGGTGGTGTAAGCAAGTATTCTTTGATTTTGTTAAATGTTTGTTTGCACTTGTCATCCCATCTGAATGCTACTCCCTTGTGGAGCAGGTGTGCATAGGCGATCTGTTTATCTGCCAGTTGTGCTATGAATCTCCGGATGGAATGGAGTCTACCTTGCAATCTTCTGAGTTGCTTTAATGTTCTCGGTGCTTCCATTTCAAGGATTGCTTTTACCTTTGCAGGGTCCACCTCTATCCCCCTCATTGAAACTATGTATCCCAATAGCTTTCCTGATTGTACCCAAAGACACACTTCTTTGGGTTGATTTTAACCTTGTATTATTCTAGCCTATCAAAGATTGCACTTAGAGTTGCTATATGATCCTGTCACTTCTTTGATTTATCCAATATGTCATCCACATAGTCTTCGATAGTTTTATGGATCATGTCATAGAAGATCAACGTCATGGCTCTTTGGTATGTCACTCCTTCATTCTTCAACCCAAACGACATCACATTCCAGCAGTAGGTGCCCCAAGGACATGTGAAGGTTGTTTTGTGTTGGTCATCCTTGGCTATCATGATCTAATTGTACCCCAAGAAGCCATCCATTAGGGATAGCATCTCATGTCCAGCCGTCATATCCACTATCATGTCAATGTTGGGTAGTGGAAAATTATTCTTAGGACATGCTTTGTTTAAGTCTCTGAAATCTGTGTAGATGCGGATGCCCCCTTTTGGTTTTGAGACTGGCACAAGATTGGATATCCATTCTGGATAGTCAATTGGATGTATGAAGCCAACATCCAGAAGTTTCTGTAACTCAATCTTGACGAGCAAGGCTATTTGTGGGTGCATCTTTCTTAACTTTTGTCTGACTGGTTTCGCTCCAGGGTACACAGCCAAATGATGAACCACCACCTCAGGATCCAGTCCTGGCATGTCAGCATATGTTCATGAAAATTTTACCTTTCTCTCTTTCAGAAATGCTGCTAACAGTTCTTGTTCCTCTGGTAGGAGAGACTTAGCATAGAAAGTGATTTGTGGCTTTGTTTTCGTTCCCAAGTTGACACAGTTGCATTGCTCTGCAAGGACTGTTGACCTTTCTTGATTCAGAACAGTAGGGGGGAGATTGAATCCTTCATCCTTTGGTGCCTCATAGAGGTTTTCACCATTGTATGCATCCTTTATTTTTACCGTTTTATGGTTAGAGAGCGCCACAGTGTGGTTTTCACTCAATAGCTCTGAGCTTATTCTTGATATTTTCCTTTTGCGACTAAAGGACTCAATCGTCTCCCCATAATATGCCTTGCTGTCTAAAGTGATATCAAATCCTGCCTTGTGATCCCCACACGGAACTATACCCCTTAGTCCCATGAATTCCAAGAGCGCCTCATCATTTTCGAATGAGTCTAGAATTGGCGGTCCTCGTTGGTCATGATCGATGATTTGGGGGTATACTAAGGTGATTTGGCGAGATCCTTGGTTTGGCTCAATTGTGGAGGCACTAATCATTAACACCATGGAATCCTCAAAGAGCCTAGGAAGGTCAGTTATGGTGTCATTGTTTTCACTATTGGCACAAACGTCGATGACGTCAAAGGTGAAGTTATTGAGTGGGATACCTAGGCATACAGGTGGTCTAGGAGTGGTTGCTATTACCCGAGGAGAGGACCTGACTGCCCTTTTAGGAGTACCTCTGTCACGCACGATTATACTCGGAGGAGTACAGCCGAGGCCAAGGTTCCGCATTCTTCTTTCTATAATGATGGGCTCCAGTCGTCCATCACTATTTCTTCCAAGGCTTTCATTCCTATTATAGCCCATGCCATACATCATTTGTAGCCCTTTGTTTGTCTCATCCATGGGTAGAGTGGGAGTGGGCCGTTCATCTTGGTATAATGAGATCTCTCTCTCATCCACATTTTCTCAACTGAGATCCCCCCAACAATGGAATCCATAAGGTTCTGCTCTAACAGTGTGGACAGGTGTTTCAGCTGGCTGAGGTTGTCCATGCGACCTAGGAGATTGTGGTAACTCTCCTACAATAAATGCATTTCTTCTCATTCTGTAGTCATCGCATCCATTGTCCTAGATCATGTTTTTGATTTCGGATATGTCGGGGATGGTGGGTGTCTCTATCACAGAAGTGGAGGCAAGGTTGGATGGGTCAATATATGAAGTAGATGGACCTTCATCATTTTTCGAGACTTGAGGGATCTTATAAAACTTGGCTTCCAAGTTTTTGTAGTAGGCAAAAGGTTTTGGATCCCCATATATGGTGACTTCCTCGTTCTAGTGTCAAAACTTGATACATTGATGATAAGTTGAGGCTACTGCCTTCATTCCATGGATCCATGGGCATCCAAGGAGGATATTGTAAGGTAGGTCGAGGTCAAGGACCTGACAGGTGGTTTCCATAGTTGTCGGCCCCACTTGGATGGGGATCTTGATAGTGCCTTCAGACACTCTTTCTTGATCATCATACGCCCTTATCGTAATGCTTTTGTTTTTATTAATGGAATCCTCGATGAATCCCAATTTCTTTATGAGCTTCAGAGAACAAATGTTAAGGCCTACACCTCCATCCACCAGGACTCTTTTGAATTTCTTTTTATGGATAAGCACTTGAAGGTGGAGTGTGCGGTTATGAGATGGTTGTGGGGGAAAATCTTGGTCAGAGAATGTGATGATATTTGGGGTAACGATATTTCCAACCATAGCCTGGAATTGATCTGTGTCAAGGGTGGCAGAAACGGTGGATGCAACTAACGCTTCATCAAGGATCTTTTTGTGGGCTGCAGAAATTTTCAATAGTTCCATGATGGAAATTTGGGCGGGGGTCTTCTTCAGCTGGTCAATGATGTTGTAGTCATAGGGGATGGATTTTGTATTAGAAATGGGGGTCTTAGCTGGTGCCCCGACAATGGTGACCTTTCTGCCACGTGTGCTGACTCCACAATTGTTATTGGTTCCTTTGACATTTATAACTGTGACCATTTCATCGACACATCCGACTATCTCCTCGTACACTAGGTTAGTGCTAGTGTACTATTGCTTACCTTTATTGTTCCCCTGATTATTTCCCTGATTGTTCCCTTGGTTGTGGTTCGGCATCGGATTTGTGTATATTTTCAAGTCTTGGTTTTCGACTAGCTACTCAACATTTATAACCTTATCCTCAATGAGGTCTTGGATGATGTTCTTTAACCTCATGCAATTGGCGATGGTATGTCCTTTGAATTTGTGAAAGTCGCAAAGAAGGTTCTCATTGTACCACAGAGGTTTGGTCATGGATTCGATGTACTGTTTGGAGTTAGAGATTTTGATGAGGTTTTCTTTGACCAATTTTTTCATTATGGACTCAATTGATTCTCCGAGAGCTGTGAATTTCCACTTGGGAGGATACTTGTTGTGGGGAGGTGGTCCTCCTTGATATCCCACATTATTGATTTGATTGGTGGAAGGTGGTTGTTGCTGTGCTACTACTGCATTAGTCTGCACATTGTTGCAATTATGATTTTGCGGTGGATGGTGGGATTGGATGTTTTGCTTAGGGGCACTGATGACCAGTTTAGCATCTACTACGCCGTCATTCATGATATTTTTATTCCTCGACCATGTTCGAGGTTTATCATTATAGTTGTTAGACGAACAGTTGTCCTGCGGTGGGATGAATGTTGGTGCGCCTCCTCGTGCAGTAAGGGCTCTTTCGATGTTGAGCGCCTTTGGGATCAGTTGATCATATGAAGTGATGCATTGCATTTTCAAGTAGAACGCCAAGTTTTCATCCAGATTTGCTATGATGGTACAAACTTGTTGTTCTTCCGGCATGGCCCATTTACTCTGGTTGGCCTCGGATCGCCACCTTTGCAAGAATGATGCGAAAAGATCCCCTTTTGCTTGTTTGAGTGCTGATAGTTCTTCCAAACTAACATCCACCCCCATATTGAAAGCGTAATTCTTAAAGAAATCTTCTATGATTTCGTCAAATGTTTTAATGCTCGTGGGTAGACGAGAAAACCATTCCATGGCTGGACCAGTTAGACTTCGGGGGAATAGTCGCATTAGATACGTGTCATCATATGCGACTTTCATGCAATGCACCTGAAATTCCCTGACGTGGTTTTGAGGGTTACCTATTCCATTATACTTGTCAAATTTAGGGATCTTGAATCCCTTTGGGAATGATATCATGGTGAGACTTCTATCGAAAGGGTAAGGGCACAAGTTGCCTGGTGTTCTCATGGTTTTTCCTGCTTATAAGTCCAACACTTGCTACAAAAGCAGTTTGATTTGTGTTGTGACATCTTTGCTCGGATCGAGAGGTGGGATGAACGTGGTTTGAGGTGTTTGAGGTATTTGATGGGTGGGAAGAGTACTTGTGGGTGTTTGTTGCAAGATCTGCTATGCGTTCAAGGCTTGTTGGTATGCTTGCATTCATTTCAACAACGCTTGTTGTTGGTCCATCTGATGTTGTTCCCATGAAGCCTGTTGTTGGTCAAGTTGTTGTTGTGTTAACAAGGCTTGTTGTTGATCTAGTTGTTAATGTGCCAACAAAGCTTGTTGTTGGTCGAGCTGTTGTTGTGCCAACAAAGCTTGTTGTTTGGCTTATTGTTGCGCCTGGAAGTCTTACAGGACTTGTTGGTATGCTTGTAGATGGATCACTTACATTTGCGCTTGGTATTGTGCTTGGGCTTGTTGTTGGGCTTGTTGTTGGGCTTGAACTTGGGCTTGAGCTTGAGCTTGAGCTTGGGCTTGTGCTTGGGCTTGAGCTTGAGCTTGAGCTTGGGCTTGGGCTAGAGCTAGAGCTTGAGCTTGGGCTTGTGCTTGGGCTTGAGCTTGGGCTTGGGCTAGAGCTAGATCTTGAGCTTGTGCTTGCTGCTTTTGCTTGAGTACTCTTTGTTGGTTGGACTTTTGGAGGGTTTGGATTAGGGTGGTAAATGAATTTGTCATGTTGGATTTTGGTGGGATTGGTGGTGGAATGGGAATGACGCCAACCGTTGTAACCGATGAAGGGGTTATGGTGGTGGTTGGGATTTGGTTTGTTGGAGGGGTGGTCGAGATATTTGGTCCTTGAAAAGGCATGTTTTGGGATAGTTGAGGACTAACTGATGTACCTATGGGGGTGGTTTGAATGGTTGTTATTGGTTGTTGTGAAGTTGCGGGAAAAACGAGAGAACTTGATGTGATGTTCACGTTGCCCGGATCCGAGAAGCTATCGATGTTTAGAGGGGGAAAACCCAATCCGAGAGGTGATGTGGTTGTGCATGAGAATGGGAGTAGAGGTGGAAGGCTACTTTGGAAAGAAAATGGATCAACGACTTCGGTTGTTCTAAACAAATCACCTTCTCCTTGTGGCAGAGAAGTCAGTATGTTTAACTAATATGTTGGTGAGGCATGGAATAAAGATGAACCAGCGGGATCATGGAAAGTGAGTGGGACGTATGGGTGTAATGGATTTTTTGGAACAAAATTATTATGTGTGGTGTTGACAGCCACCTCTTTGTTAGCCACAAGGTGATGCCTTTGTAACTCTTGAAACATGGCACTGCCCTTGTTTGCATTTGGTGAGGCTAGTGTGATGGCTAATGTGGTGTGAGGTACTTCTTGATTGATATTTGATATTGGGGATGTGTTTGCAAGGGGCATGTCCGTACTAGCGCTTGCGCCAAGGTCGGGAGGGAATTGGACCCCTCCTCTTGCCAACGTGTTTGGGTTTTTGAACATGGCACTAACAATTTGGTGGTTCTCTGGGTCTTGAACCATTTTCATTATTTCGGATTGTGTCATCCCCATGTCTTCATTTGTGATGCTTTCCTCATGGCTCTCCTCTTGAGGATTTTGTGATATTAGAGGAGAATTACTTGGGGGATTGCTTGATCCCGCAAGGTTTACTTCTGAGGTTAGCTAACTCATGTTCATGGAAGCTAATATTTCGCTAATATTCTCCACATCCTTCTTGTATTGAGATCTTGTTTGAACCATAAAAAATAGGGATCATTTGATCCTCACCTCTTAGGTCCAAAAGAGAAGAACTAGGAAAGCTAAATGATCAAAGAGGGTGGTAATGATGACTAAGACAAAAGGATGAGACGAGTGAATGAAACCTTTTGGAGAACTTTTGAATGGGTATGCTAAACTATTAGGACTTAGATTGATGTTGATAATTTGACTAGATGCGTTAAGCCAAACAGGATTATAGTGAAGTTGTACTCCCTAGGAAGTTGTGTTATCCTAGGGGAACTTGCACAAATGGATGAATCTAGCTAAGTGTGTTAAGCCAAATGTGATTGTGAACTAATGAACCTCAAGAAGTTGTGTTATCTAGAGGAAAATTCGTCCAAGGGATTTGACTATTGTGGCTAGGTGTGTTAAGCCAAAATAGGATGATGCTGATTTAGCCCTGTTAGTTTAGCATGAGTGATTTTTCTAGAGTTCCCAAGAAGGTTTGATGATGGGATGAGATTTGATTTGATGAAAAGATGGATGGGGGTGATGCTTTGATCCTAGACTTGAACCTAGACACAACTCTCTTTACAAAAAACTAGGTGTTGAAGAACACACTATACTTCCTATGGGAGAAAAGAAAACCTTTCAAAAAGTTCGGGATTTTGCTGGTAGTAAAACGCATATAAAGTCAGATTGTTCCTTGAAGCCTTTTTGTAGAAGTTGTACACAAGTCTTTCTCTTACTTCAAGGAGCATCTCAAGGCGTTGCTCATGGGCTTTTAGGCTTATCTTTTTGAGCTTTGGCTTTGGGATTTTGATCTTTCGGGAAATCATTGGGAACAACACATATGTGGTTCAATTTGTCTCTTCATCTTGTTTTAATGAATTCCTTTTATCAAAGACACTTGCTTGCTTATATTTCAAACTATATGTCTAATGTCTCATTTTCTTTCTCATCCCACAAGGTCCATTATGTGGAAATCAAGGAAAATGGGGCAAAAGTTCCCTATGTTTAACCTTATTGAAGACAAATGATGATATAATCTAAACACTTAGAAACCTCTAAGGATCGAATCCCTAGGGAAAGCAAGAGTGTTCAAATTCGTCAAAGGTATTTGTCTCTTCAAAGGGATTCAAAATTTGAAGGTCTTGTGAATGTTTGTTTTCAAATGTTTTCAAGAGCCAAGCAATGTATTCTTTTCCAAACAATTTTACAATCCTAGGATGATGAGGCAATATCTTGTTGGGTTCCCACTTGGATAAATCCAGCTGCGCATATCTTGTGTGGATGGCTAAATGCTTGACCACACTGGCTCCCCTCCATGGCACACACTTCTCGGGTCAGCCAAGCATTAGTACCCATGAATCTCCCATGGCATACCTTCCATTTCTACAACAAGACCGCATGTATAATGTAAGGCGGCTTCAAAGGAGATGACCTTTTGCACCAACAAGATAGACAAGGTTTTGGCCTTTTTCTAAACAAAGGGTTCTAATGTAGGCATTCTGTTCATGGGGGATTATCCAACTTCGGCGAGAGTCCATTTCTGTTCATCTCGTCGGAATAATGCTCGTGATTCTTGAACTTTCCTTAAGAATCCACACTTATATACCGGTTGGAAGTCGCTTGGCTTTAGCGTGTTCCCGATTGGGTCGTTCCCTTGGGTGAGTATTTTTTCCCACAAGGCAAGCCCTCTAAGATAAACAAAAGCGAGCTAACATATCCTGTCATTCACACAACCTTTGTTGAGAGAACAAAGGGGAGAACCTCCGCAATATATCGTGCTCACACTCGCATGTTTTGTTCAATTTTAAGATACCCAAATTGAAATGTGAGGCAATATTTTATGCAACTTAGGGTCATCAAAAGGATTTTTGATTCTCAAGATCGTCGTGAAGTGCGAGAGAAGCGCATACGCCCTTTTAAATGACACTACTTTGCAAAAAACTTTACAAAACACAAAATACACATGTTCAATTTTAAATTCCTCAAAGCAATGATGAGTTATTTTTAAGCACCAAAACGAAGTGTGAGATTGCCTTGTTCAATTGTTATCCTTTAAACAAAATCTAGTATGTTTGTCTAAAGTTCTTTTTAGCCCCTTGGCAACTTTTGAAAAGAAATTTGGTTGTTTATTTTTAGAACCCAAAAGAAATCTAGTATCCTAAGATCAAATAAACTTATCAAATTCTTCAAAGAGTGTTGAAGAACACTTTAGTGTTTAAAAACACTTTGTACAAAAAATGCATGGTTCCATAAATAAAAGTTTGCTTGTTCTTTTTAAACCCAAAGTAATTTTAGTGTCCTAAGGCCAAATATTTTTAACAAATTTCTTAAAAAAGTGTTGAAGAACACTTTAGTGTTTAAAAACACTTTGAGTTTGGTGAATATGATATCATGATAGATTCCTTCCTTTGCTCCAACCTGAAAAATGACAGAAAAACGAGAGAGCAATAAAGACAAAAAACCAGATTAAGATTAAAAATCCTAAATTTAAAAAGCACATGTCAATTTATAACTTCACTGTTTTCCCGCGGCGGAGTTTGGCAAAAGCGGCACTATATAGCACCACGCGGTTGATTTTGAGAGGTGCTCTGCAGGGACAGAGAGCACAAAAGCGGCGCTACAAAGGCATACGGTGGAGTTTGGAAGCGGTCTCATTTGCAAATTTAAATTTTTCAAGCGGGAAGGATAACATGGTAGATTTTGGAGCTAAAGTGGTGCTATACAGCGTCGCGGTGAAGGAAGCGATACAGTATTGCGCTGTGGGAGTGGACGCGGCGGAGTTAGGAGTTTTAAAAAAATGATAGGCGGGCGAATAAGCGGCGAAGTTAGGAGATTAGGCGCGGTAAGGTATTGTGTCACAGTACTGAAAGTGATGAAGTATAGTGCCACGGTGTTGAAAGGAGTGCAATACAGCGCCGCGCGGGGCAGTTTCTTGTATCTACACAAAAAATGTTAAAACTGCAGAAATTTTTTGAAAAACGTGATTAAATTTTATCAAGCCCTCCTTCTAACGCCAAAATGTGAACCCCTAAACCTGCAAATACACAAAGACAGCAAACATGGTTAGTATGTTAAATCAAATGCATGTACACAAGCATGGGAGATTCCCCACAAAATCCATCTATTCAAACTAAACTAGGAAATGAAGAACACAAGAAACTAACAATAAAATAGATTCAATCCTAATTAAGCTAATAGCATGATGATTTTATGGGGGAATTGGTGCCAATGGAGTGTTGCAATTGGCCCTTTCCCAATTCCTAAATAGCAATGGTATTATCTAGAAATGGTCAAATCTCCAAAGAGATTTGAGCATAACCTTGTTGCAAATCTTGAAAAGTGGTAAATGATGGAGTGATATGAGCAAAATTAATTCTCAATTGAAGAGATTAACTTTGCATGAAGATTGTGGATGAAGAATGAGGAGAGAAGTCTCCAATTTATAACTTTCAATTTGGAAGAGAAAGTGAGATTTGAGCAATGTGGGATTAAAGATAATCCAATGGCATTGTGCCACTTGTCCACATGTGATTGGAGGAGGAATGAGCACATTTTGGCCAATGTGCATGATAAATGCATAAATTTGAATTTTGAAATATTGAAATGATAAGGTGGATGAGAAGTCAAATGGAGTTATTACCACTTGGCTCAATGCAAAGGACATGTAAGAGGTCTTAAATGCCTTGTTGGAAGGACCAAGTCCACTTGGCCTTTTTGAATTCAAATGAGGGAATATTCCCTTTTGATGCTTTGTGAGGGAAAATAGATGAATTAATAAATCAAAGTAATTGATTTATTAAGCAAGTTGCATTCTCTAAAGAATTTTAAGGAAATGGATTAACTTAATCATGGTTTTGATTAATTTAATGAAGAATTAGGTGATGTGACAATTTAGACTTAGATTTATGAATTGATTTAAGTCAAGAATTGAGATGAAATGATTCATTAAATAAATGATTTGATTTATTTAATCTAGAGGGAATATGTTAGATCAAATCAAATAAGGTTTAATTCATTTAATTTAATAAGAGGACTTTAGAGAATTTAATCAAATAAAAAGATTTATTTAATTAAATAGAGATGTAAGGTCAATTAAATTAAATTGGTTAATTTAATTACTGAAAGAAGAAGACATAACCTAATAAATAATGATTTATTAAATTAAGCGGTAGAATATGATGAAATGCTGAGAATATGATTTTCAGAAGAAATGTTGTCAGTAATCGGGATCAGGTGTACCAAAACGAATTTGTACATTTTCCATGTCTACAGTTGTTATATTATTTTAGAAGATAAATATATCTATATTAATGTTGTATTTGATGTGTGACTATTTTTTATGTTTGAATAAGATTGTAATGATATAAATAAGATTGGTTATTTATTAGATGTAAAAGAGCATACTAATATCATTTTGTTATATAGAGAAAGATTATTCATTTGCATGTTTTGAGAAAATTTTAGAAGATGAGAATGTTTTAGGAGAAATTGTATTGGTTTAATCTTTGTAGGAAAATTATTCTAGTGTTAATTCTATCATTTTAAAATAACATGAATTAAATATGTAACAAACTCAATGTTTAAGGTTGGAATTAGTTATTTTGATTTAATCAAAAGATGGATGAGATTTTATTCAAATTATCAATAGTATATTGTTGTGATAGAAATATTTGTCCTTGTCATTGTAAGGGTTTCTAATTCAATTAATGTATGGACATGTGCGTGTGGGCATGCGCGTGTGTATGTGTTTTTATTTTGACTATGTGTGGTGTTTGTGTGTTGTCCTTGCAAGGTGTTTGTATTGATATGAGGACCTTGTGACATGGTGTTTGTGTTTGATTGAGGTCCTTGTGACATTTTTCTTGTGTTTGATTGAGGTCCTTGGATGAGAACCCGTCTCGCCTTAGGTCTACCAAGGATGTTAGATGTGGAGGCCCCTATGGCCTAACATGATGACCCAAAGGGAGTAAATTTTGAGCCAAAGGGTTGAGTTGTGAATAATGGTTGTGATATGGTTTGTGTCATGGGCTGACATAGATTGTGTCGCAAAGATGGATGAAGTGTTGGTAGTTGTAGTATTTGGGCTTATTGCTCCAATGGGTATGGAAATTGTAAGTTGTGGTGTATATTTTCCTTGGCTTGTTTGTGTGTTGTCCTTGGGTGACGTTGTTACACATAGGGTATTGACATCAAATCCTTGAGGTAGTTTAACTCCTTCATGTAATAGTTTGGCTAAATATTGTTGAGGATCCAACATGAAAAAAAATTCCATGAGAGAGGCTACTTCGAGATTTTGTGTGGCAGCCTCTACTTCTTCTATGAACACATTTTCATCTTTTTCTCTAACAAGGAATTGTTTGAAAGGATTTTCTGTCTTTGGTTGTTGATAAGATGTAGATCCCAAGTTGACATGGTCATGACTTTCAAATTTGGTATTGTTGTGAGGATCATTAGTGGTATTGTCAAAATTGAGGGTGCTAGTGTAATTGTAAAGGTCATCACCATCATGAAAGAGATCCATTGCTCGACATTTCTTTTGCAATCTAGTTTCAACCATATAAGACTTGCTCAAAATGAAGATGGAAGGTATAAGACTAAGACTATGTTTATGGTTTTTTTTTTTAACGAAGGTATGCCTAAAAGTAATGCAACTATACTTTTGGTATTTTTGGTATCTGAAGGATGGAATATGTCTAATGTATGCAACAAGACAAAAATTTATAATGATAATGTTGGATGTTATGAAGTAGAGACTGTATGAAGATGCTCTAAAGTGTTGTGGTATGAAGGATGCAAATGACTAAGAGGTGATGGATACCTATAGTGAACTTGAGGGCTTAAACACTTTTGAAAGATGTAAGAATAGGATCACTAACTATCCAAGGGTAAACCAATGTTTCAACTAGGATTCTCAAATGACCTTTTTCTAGGACAAGTGAAAAGAGCGACAAGGTGAGTTTCCCAAGTAGACTTGTGAGTAGTAAATTATCACCAAAATGACAAAGGACTAAGTTATAAAGAGTTCCTCTATCCTACAATCCACAAGGTGTCAAGCCTAAAATTTTGACAAAGGTAGCCTAATGTGATGTTAGGATATGCAAGTAATGAGGATGCTAAGGTACCTAAAATGGTGACATAATAATGGAAATTATATGCAAGGTGAATTGAGATTTTTTTTGGTTTTAAACATGAATCACAACAAGAATTTGGTCTGAAAATGGATCTCAAAGGTTTGCAAGAGTTTGACCTGATTTTGATTGTTTGGCTTAAAAAATTTGCTTGGTTTGAAACTGTGAAGTGTTGCAATTTTCAAGTGTAAGGTTTGTTTGCTTGTTTGTTTGAAAGACACACACATAAAACATAATATCTTGAGTTTGATCTTGGTGCAAAATGGAAAACACTTTGAAAGCACTTTGCACAACCCTAGGTTTCTCAAGAGATACCACTCACTAGATCCCCACTCGGATTACTCCAACCACTTGAACAAGGCAAATAGCTTAGATATTTGGTGGCACTAGCACACCTCCACGACACTCACTTCTTGAGCACACCAAGTCTCAATTCCCCAAAAAGGAATTTCTACCTCTACACATGAACATGGTGAAAATGTGGGGCGGTTTCAAAATGATCGTTCCTGGGCTAGCAAGTGAAAAAATATTTTATCCACTAAAACAAAGGTTCTTAGTGAATACTCGAGGGCATGGCACCTTGCAAGAGTCCAACAAGCCACTTAAGGCTTTAATCACTCTATTAGGGGCTCTTATACATTTTACTGTAGGTACCTTGTTTTGAGTGACATTGCACAACTAAGGCCTACATACCATGAGGACTTGATGGTTTAGTCTTATCCTTTTATATACCTACCTGAGCGAAAAAAATGGTTGGAGTTGTTCCCTCTTGTGAGGTAGGCCCCTCTAAAGGTAATAAAAGCAAGACAAGTATGTTGTTTTTTATCTCCAAGATCACACGAAGCGCGAGGAGAGAGCATACACAACACCTTTATCTCACACTCACATGGGGTTCATTTTAATGCCAAATCTAAATGTGTGGGTGGTTGTACAAAATGTCTAAAGGTGTTTCTAATTCTCAAGATTTCCAAATGGCGTGAGAGAAGAACATACACACCTAGAAATAAAATACAAACCACAAGACAACGCAAGCACTAGTAAATTTTAAATCCGCTTATGATGTCAAATCAAACACTCAAGTTCTTTTTAGGCCCACTAATCATTCTATGTGAAAAAGGCACTCAACATAAAACAAACTAAAGCAAGAGCTCTGCAAAGCATGATTATTAGTTTTGACCTCCAATCTTTGACAAACGAAAGTTTAGGTTTTAAATTTCAAATCTTGGACCTTCAAACCTAGAAAAAAGGTCAAAGATTAGACACAAAAATCAAGATCAAACTAAAGAAAGAAAATGACATTAATCTAATTAACAAAAAATACCTAATCTAAAGCTAAAAAAATAAAATCAACTTAATGTAACCTAGGTTACTCTAAATTAATAAAAAATTAGAACCAAATCTAAACTAAATTTAATTAAATCTATATCTAAATAAATTAGAAAAATCTAGATTTTAAATCTAAATTAAATTAGAAAATCTAACTTTAAAATTAAATCTAACTCTAAATTTAAATATAAATTAAATTAATAAATCTTAAACTAAATTAGAAACTTAAATCTAAACTAAATTAGAATTTTAAATCTAAAATCTAAATTAGAAACTTAAATCTAAACTTAATCTAAAATTTAATTAATCTAAAAATCTAATTAAATTAAAATCTAAACTAAGTTTAATCTAATTTAAATTAAATTACTCTAAATTAACTTAACCTAGCTCAATCAATCTAAGCTAAATTAAGCTATGCCAAATCAACCTAAATTAAATTAATCTAAATTTATTAATCAAAAATTAAATTAATCTAAAAGTAATGAAAACGATAATTAATCAAACCTAAATTAACTGAAACTAAATACTAATCTAATTCAAACTTGATCTTCTTTTAACAAAATTATTCTAAATTAAAACTAGCATTAGAAATAAAACTAAGGATCCTTCCTCTTGAAACCCTAAATCCAAATCCAACGAGAAGATCAGTTTTTAGGTTACAGTGCACCAAGTTGGAGAAGTGAAATGTCAACACTACAAAAGAAAAAACGACAAGTAGAAGTAATGAATGCAGGCCGATGGTTCAACCAACTGCCAACCGCCCCTCATACACACAACTTTGATGATCAGAAGATAGAGTCACCTATTGACTACTGTAAACATTTTCTTGATGTGTCAGATCAACGTCCACGTCGTTTTCATTGTTGTGACTCCCAAGCAATCAAACAAAGAATTTAAGATAGAAACTTCCATTGAGCTCCAGTATTCATTTCATGCATGAGTTTTTGAATCTGATTTAGAGCCATTTATGAGGAGCAGGTGAAATAGTCTCAACATGAATGGCATGGATGGCTGGAGTCAACGTTGAGGGGTCCCTGCGGTAGCTTGCCAAGATCAATACCAGCGAAGAAAAATTTGGAGGAACAGAAACCAATGGTGATGGGCCAACAATAAAACAACGAAGAAGAGTTTGGAGGGGCGAAACTCTTTTTAGATCCATCAGTTTAACATTAGGCAACTGTCTTGGGAACCCCTTGGCATAGAAGATGGTGAAGTACAGATAAAATCAAAGAAAAAAAGAAAAAACGTTTGTAAGATTCGTCATTAGACTCATCATCTTTTGTCTGCTATTTTTAGACATTTCAATGGATATTTGGGTTTGGGCCACCATTTTATGACATGGGTCGAGGAAAATGAGCTCATTTTTCTGTTGGATTGTAAGATTTGAGTGCATGAGCAATTACTCTGGATAACAAAAGCTCAATTAAAAATATCTAACATTTTTCCTATTTTGCTAAATCAATTTAGGTAGCTCATTCAATTCTATAAATGAGTGGGATACCGTGTCGAATGTTGGGTTGGTTCGGGAAATGGCTCATATTGTCAATGGATAAGATCCTGGCAATTGTGTCTCTCTCTTGCACATCAATAGTGTAAACTCGAACTTTAGTCGTTGAATCGAATGGAGCACGGAAAGGAGCCATTGGCATCTGCAGTCGGAGCTAGGGTTTCTACGGGCTTTGATGGAGGTCGCTTCTCAAACAACAAGTGCTCGGGTGCAAGCAAGGAACGAAAAGAGAAGCGTCCAAGGGATGCAGAGGAAACGAATGGCGTTGCAGGCCATGGATCTGCATCGAAGGGAAATGTCGGCGACTTCCAGGTGGGAAGGACGAAAAATGCAAATGCAAGGCATCTCATCTAGGCGTTAGGACAAAAAGGAAATACTAGTCTGGCATTTGTTTCTCTGCAAGCTAAGTTCGATGAAGAGGTAAATCACAATGTTAACATTTTTTCTGAACTTGGTTTGATTGGCCGCTTCAGGGGATTTTGGCCAAGTTTGTGTGAATTACATAAATGGATCTCATAACACTGGGAACCTGTGGTGAATGGTTGCATTCAAATTTACTCAATATCAAGAGGCTTTTTTATTGCTATTTTTGAGTCTAGGAATGACAAAATTAAAGTTTTGGGTGATTATTTTTTGATTTGGGAAGAAAGATTTGCTTTGTCACTGAAGCCATGGCATCTGGCTTTTAATCCTACAACAGAAACATTTGATAAAGTGCCTTTGTGGGTGAGACTCCCAAACTTTCCTCTTCATCTTTGGTTTGAATCCTATTTGGAGGCTATAGGAAACTCTCTTGGTAGTTTTTTGATGGTTGATGATGATTCCTCAAATCTGATGCATTCGACATATGCCCAAATTTTAGTGGAGATGGAAGTAACAAAGACTCTGTCAGAAGAGATAGCTATCAACACTTCTAAAGGATGCTGGAAGCATCCTCTAGACTATGAAGGGGTTCCTTTCCATTGCAGAAGATGCTTTCACACTGGACATTTGGTTGTGGAATGTGTAAAAGCCCGAGTATCTAAATCAACTTCTTGGTGGAAGGAGGCATCTCATTCACATTATGCAGTGGAGAAATAAGGTGAGAAGAAGGCGGATGAGAGCAAGAGCTATTCTCAAGCGGTGTATAATTCGGCTGCACATCAGCTAAATGGAGCCTCAGATCAAAGTGGGGGGTTAGGTCACATTGAGGTGCCTGCCCTGAACGCTGACACCATGGTGAGAATGGAAGAAGGGGTGGTGGAACAAACCCACCAAGGTGCTAAAACCCCGAAGTGTAGGGATAAATTGGGGTTGACTAGGGGTCAAGAAATGGGGGAGAAGCAAGGCACCTCAGAGGATCAGCGTGAACACGTCGCTTTTAGTGAGCAAGGAGAAGTTGGTAGGCAGCATGACACTCCAAAGAAATGGTAGAAGGAGGCTGCAAGAATGGAGGAGGGATGGCAAGTTGTGAAGGGTAAGTGAGTTAAAAAAGGAAAGAAGGAAACTTTCAAAATGGTCCTCCGATCTTAGATAAAAGAAGGGATCAATGGCAAAGGATACACTTGAACGGATTATTAGAGGAGTTTGGGTATGAGGTTCTAAATTTGGTATATTAGGGGGGTTTATGTTTTGCTACTCTATGTATTAATGATTTCTGGTGTCCTTTTTTTGGAAGATGGTTTCCCTTGTTACCATCCCTGTTTCAGGGCAGGTCAAATCCTAAAATTTTAATAAAAAACACAATCCTATTACCAATCAAAAAAAAAATAGTGTGAACTCGAACCAAAGCAATATGTTGATTCTCTAGGAGAGCTACATTGATACAATAGGTTCCTATGTGATCTATGCTCCCGTCAATATTGTAGCCATGAATGAAGTGTTGAATGGAGTTGATCTAGACTATGTGGCCATTTTTCCATCTGGGTTTTCCATTTTACCAAATGGTCCCAAGGGCATTAATTCAGTTAGTAACAACAATATTCATAGCCATAGTAATAATGCTAATGGCAATGGAAATGGAAATGAAGGAGGAGGGTCACTACTTACCATGGATTTCCAAATTCTAGTGGACTCGGTTCCAACAACCAAGCTCTCATTGGGATATATTGCCATCATCAACAGTCTCTTTTCCTATACAGTGGATAGAATTAAAGTTGCTCTTAATTGTGATTGAGAAAAAAACACCACCAAGCACACCAGATGGGAGAAGTGAAACATCAATTCTCGTGAAGAATATTTTGGAGGGGCGAAAACCAATGGCGCTAGGGAAATCTATGAAGATGCATTGTCATTGAGGACAAATGGAGGATGCCAGCCAAAAACCATACTTCAAAATTCATTACATACTAAAAGACTGAGAAGCCTTATTGGATAATAATTATTCTAGAGTCAAAAGTGAAACATTATGACCTCTAATTAGGATATATATTCTCTTCCTAATTCACCAACATGAATCTTACCATGTTACTTACTAAATTTGATATACACTATTTTATATTTCTTTTCTATAAATTATTCTCTATTGATACAATATTGTCTAAATTGCTCTATAAAAGGTAAAACATAAAGACACAACGTACAATATTACAATACAAATAAATACTAACAAGCTGATGTTGTTACATGAACAAAATCATGAATAATTTTTTTATTTTCTTAAACATAATGCATAATACTATTTACACACAAAAGCAGATAAGTCAACACTTACAAATCCGAATCACAATTTTTTTACTAAGTGAAGCGCATCAAATTCATGAAATCAATCAAACAATGTCGGGTTCACCAAATGTAACTAGGGTAGAAATTTTCAGATTAATTGCAAGTAGCATAATAACTTAAACCCTAATCCATAATAGAGCATAAAGAAAGCAAGAAGCATAAAAACATTAAACAATGTCACCTGGTCTTCAAGCCTCCATTGAATGACCGCCATTGGCCTTCTCCATCTTGTTGCAAATTGTATGATTGCCCTCAGATTGAAGTGCAACTATAATCTATGCCTAAGACAATCAAAATATTGAAGTATTATATGCACAAGTACTCAGAGTTCTCAAGCATGTTGTGTGTATCTGAATGAAAATGGCTAGAGAGAGACACTTTTTAAAGAATGCCAAATTGAAAATAGATGGTCAGGATTAGAAGTTGATAAAGCCCTAAGATTAAAGGCTAGAATTCAATGTGATGAGCAACATTAGGGTTAGGGAAACATTAGGTCAAAATTAGGGCAAGATTTGAAATGAAGGGTTGAGATTTAATTGGAGACAAATAAATCAATGGTGGAGAATAAATGAGATAAGGAAAATATTTGGCACATAAATTAGGTAGTTGGAAAATTAAATAATAATAGAAATTATTTGATTTATGGAGGAAAGTTGACTTTTGGAAAATAATGGTTAAATTCATAAATGGTAATAAGACCAAAGGTAATAAATATTTATTTTAATTATTTACTCATGGGATAAAAAGTGGGTTAAATGAATAAGTTTATTTGATTGAAGGAGAAAAGGATAATAAACAGATTAAATAGTGGGCAGTTGGGTGGGTGCCACACCCCATAAGTGATATGGGGTCGTGGCAGACACATCGGCGAGCAACGTTGTATGGGGTTGAGTCGGTAGGGAACTTTCACCAGCATTTATAGAGAATTCTTGGTGGGTTAAAATAATTATTCTCACTATCATGTGAGTAGTCTAATCAAGTCATGTCACCAGCTTCCATATCAGCTACAGCTCGCCACCCAAATCATCATTTATGGATACAGGATGGCTTTCCTAGGCCATTAAATATCGACTCATTGCTATTTTCCTTGGCTATCTAAAGCAAGTCTTGGGTGGTTATGGGACAACTCATTCTCCTAGAATCGGCATCATAATTGGAAATGGGGGAAATGGTGACTCCCATCCAGCTAAGGAGCTCAAAATGGTAGATGTCCTTTCTCGACCCGATTACCTCACTTTGTCTCAGCTAGGTTATTCATCATCCAGATTATTCAACCTTTGCAGCAATGAAATGTGTGGTTGGTAAGGGTTTCATGGAGGAAGTTGAAGGATATCGGTTGGATTCCTGCATCTCCTCTCGTGTGTTGGTTGGTCTATTGGACGTTGGGGTTTCAAAGGAGGATGCAAGGGTGATTATGAAGCATCTGTTTAGGCTGGACTTGTTGGTGGGACTGGAGAAAACTCTGGCAGCGACTTCATTGGGGAAAGGTATCCCTCGGTCTTGTGATCTCAGGTTGTTGGAGGACCCAGAGGCTCTGGTGAAATTCTATGCCTTTCTTTTGGATTTTAGCGGAATGGCTTTAGTGGAGCACCGAAGGTTGGCTACGCGGGTGTCGATTTTCTGAAGAAAAAGTTTTGTTTGGTCACAGTGTTAGATTTGGCATGGAAGATGGAATTTTGAATCTTCACCCATAAGTATGTTTGGTAATAGGGTAATGGGTCTGGTCTCTTTGTGCTTTTGGGAGCTCTAGTAATGTGTGGTCATTGTAGTTCTGTTACATGTTAAACTATAGCAGTATGTGGGGTGGCTTAAGAATGTATGGTATGTATGTAGGCTTTTTTTGGTGCTACATATTTCCCACAATTAGGGGCTTGAATCTTGTAAACTCTGTTTTGATAATTAATATATAGATCTTATCTTAACCATAAAAAAACAAATTAAAAAATTAATGGTAATTATTTAATTTGTAGCTAGAAATGAGTAATTAAACAAAGTAAAAATATATTTAATTATAGGAGTAAAGATTAATTAGTGACGTATTTAAATAAGAAAATATAATTTATTTATTTAAATAACCATGGAGGAATAATTAGGAATTATGACATTAGGACATGTAATTCAATAATTTAATTATGTGAGGAGGATGTTTGACATAGAAAAATGTAGCTTGGGGACCTAGGTCATTTTTATGTGTCTACAAAAAGTATAAAATAAATCTTAAATTAATAAAATAATTATTAAATAAATCTAAAGTAAAATAAAATAACTATAAAGTAAATAAAAACTCTCAAGTAAATTAAATAACTCAAGAGTAATTTATATATATATAATAAAATAACTATTAATATACCCATGTTTTTTATTAGAGGTAAAAAACGGGTTTTGATGGGCCCCAGAACCCAGTACAAAGGAAAGCAAGCTGCAAATAAGATCAACCATAAACCAACAACAACTCCATAGCTACCACTAAAATATAAACATGACTACACACTGCAACTTACAAACAAGCAAGGGCCTGAAACCCTTAAACAATCTTGTTTAAATCGAGGCCAGAAACCCAATTATCTACACAAAGAACTCGCCTACATCTTCCAAGCATCAGCAAACCAGCCGCTCATGGAAGACACCACTGAGCCAAGAAATATAATCACCATAATTGTGTAAGATACCAACAAACCCCTAAGCAAAAACATGAGAAAATCCAAACACCCCACCTCAATAGGGGAGAAGAATAGCACACCAAACCACTAAGCATAAAACCATTGCTCAAATGAGGAAGCCAACTCTGAAACCACCTCAACAGGAAGGAGCTCCCCTCTATAGGAGATAATGATATTCCCACCACATCCACTACCGCAAGAAGGCTCCAACACCCTCAACCTCCACCTCCATAGGAGAAGCGTCCACCTCAGCAGGATCAACAACTGAGGAAGCCAAAGACAATCTCCTCCCAACTCCACCTCCATAGGAGCTGAATCCACCTCCATAGGATCTAGGAAGAAGACCAAAGCAACAACAAAAAAAATAGCCATACCACCTTTAGGAAAAACCTGGTAAGAAGCCAACTCTTGCAAACAACAATCTTTAAAAGAAAACCACTAAGCCTGAGGGGGCTCAGCCCACTGGGATAAAAAGAGAAACTTGGAAAACCACCCAACCTATATCAAAAAAAGAGAAGCTAGAGAACCCAAATCATCCATAGACAACTCCAGTAGAAAAAACTCAAACAAACCATTTTGCTTCAACACAAAAGTAGCAGAGATAGACTCTATCTCCAAGAGTAACATGGCTATAAGAAAGTACTTAAGAAACAACCCAACCAAGAAAAAATGCAAGCCATAGGGGGCTCCAAAGAGCAGAGCCAGACGAGGGAGAAAAGAAGAGGGGGAGAAGGGCAGGAGAGCAAAACCATGAAGCACACCATCCGATCCAACAAGATTTAAGAGAATGCAAACACCAACCACAAGCATCCCCATCACAATCCACCCCCAAACCACACCCAACAACAAGGAAGCCACCGAGAGATCTAGAGCCAAAGTAAGCATAGGCTACAAGCAACAGGGGTGATCAAAAAGTCGGGCCAGGCGAGGGAGACCAGAAGGAGGATAAAGGGGAAAGAGTGCAAACCCGTAAAGAACACCATCTGACACATCAAGGTCTAAAAGATTGCAAAGTCCTACCATAGAAAACCCCAACTCAAGCCACCCACAAGCCTCCCCCACCACCATAAACAACAGACTAGTCACAAGGAAAAAGTGGGACTCCTTTGCACCCACCCCGCACACACACACCCCCATAAAAGGAACTGATAGCACAAATAAACCAGGGGCAGACAGAAGCACGAGCCACTAAGAGAACTCAATGGCAGCCACCAAAGTAGAAAGCCCCCACACTGAATCAAACCCCAATGAAGCGACACCCAGAGAGCATCGCACGACCCCGGATCTAGCAAGAAAACAAGCAATAGATGGCAACAACAGTGAAATAGAAACAACAGCCTCAAATTCTCCATCATCATCATCAGACTCAGCATCTTCTCCTCCAGCTTCACCTCCATGATTCAAACCAGTAGTTGCGTGCCCATTCCTTGCTCCACTTCGTGCCATGGGAAAATTTAGTATCTTTTCATATCCAAGGATGTTAATTTTAATATACCTATGTTAAAGGGGTCTCAAGAGTTAATTCATGGAAAATTAGAGAAGAGGCAAGACAAGTGGCTACCAAAATCCCCAATAAAAGTGAGAATGTGAGAGTTACCATAACTTCTTAAAGAATTTTTTAATAAAATGAGGGTGCCATTGGATGACTAAGTCTAATATAGAGGCTGAATGAATCCAATATATTTCAAATTTTGATAGGATTATCCTCAATTATTGATAAGAAAAGGGATAGTCTGGTAGAAGATGACACTTTAATTCTGCATATTCTTTGTGAATTCCTCATCTATTAGGGATCTAGAATCCCCTTTGCATGATATTCTCCATCATTAAAATATTATTTTGGACCATAACCCAAAAGAACAAATTGATCTTAATGATAAGATCTTTATTCAACATCTTAGACCAAGGGACCTCATCCAAACTCGCATTCAACCTAGTGGTATATCTAGTTATGATAGTATAATTGCAATCATCTGAATGGGACAAAATTAACTCATCTTCTATATTAAAATTATAAATATAGAAACATTTCAACTATAGAACATTTATGTTAGAAACAAAATTAATTGCATAGAATAATTAGTTGATTTTTATTTTGATAGCCAATCCCTAGTAGCAAAGTTGAAATTGAGTTTTTTCCTTAAAATAAATATTTGTTAAATATTGATGATCAAGTGATTTCTTAGAAGAGTATCTTTGTAGATTGATTGCTTGATTTTCTAATAGTTGATAGTAACTAGTTAAATTCAAACAAGTAGTGCTTCTTGTAATAACTTTGCAACATAGTTGAAAGTATAGTTGATACTAATTGATTGAATCACTAGTGAATATAAATTGTTATGGTTGTACAAGATGAAGTTGATGAGGGAAATCATCTCATTCATATAAGTGATGTGATTATCATCATAAATTTTGATTCATACAAATTAGCCACGAAGGAACTACAAAATTTGAAATTTGAAAATACTTGTATTTAATGGCTTAATATTTGTACATAAAACAATTTTTTATGAACAAAAGTGAACTAGATATTTTGAAATTTGAAATAATAATATTGTATATTGAGTATAATACATTACAATTTTCTATGCCTTGCATACACACCCCATCATTTCTCACTCATAAACTATGGGGATCACCTTTCTTTTGTCATTTTATGTCTTCAATTTAGTTTAGTATTTGTGTTTTGATCCCCTAGTCTTCTCAATTTCTTTAAGTTTTTGGGACTTCTCAAGTCCTTGGAACCCCTTTTTGGTTCCTACCGAGTCGTGGGTCCCTACAAGAACCAGAAACTTGGTTCCAATTTTTAGGTGCTCCCCACAACCCAATCCTAATTCCTTTCCAAGATTCTTCTTTATAGGTTTCCAATTTATTGGTGGACCTTGATTGAAACTTCAAACTTGGCTCCAAGTTTTTTCTTCCTCCCATGGCCTATGATCCAAAACCTTCCCACCTAGATCTTTTGTGCATTTATGGCACACACATATAAACTCATCATGTGGGTTTATAATTTTACCTTCATCCAATTATTACCTTACCTTGTATATCTTCAATCCCTATGCTTTATCGGCACGTTCTGATGATCTTATATGTGCATTTCCTCTTGTGATTACTTCACTCTACATTGAGATTTGGAGATTTATGCACATGAGCTAGCTCTTTCCTTTTTCACTAACTTTCTCTTGTTTGAATCTAAATCGTTCTATTTTGAGGTTTTTTTTTTCTTCTCCCCTTTTCTTTTTTCTCTCATTTCATCTCTTCATGGTTTTTTGTTAATCTCACTTTAGGTTTGTTATTAGTTAGCTTGTTCTTCTCCCCCCACCCCCCCAAAACTTTTATTTCACTTTCTTGTTTTTATTTTCATGTGATAATTTAGTATAATCTAGTTTTTGAATTTTTTTAATTAGTTTTGGTGATTGGTTTCTTGGATAATTTAAGGTTTATGGCCATATTTAGAGCATTTTTCCTTTGTACCTTTGCCAAGTTTTGACCACATGAAATCTCTCTGGTCACTTCTAAGTGTCGAGCATCAAATGGAACTAAGGACTTGGAACCATTGTTCCAAGACCATATTTACATCCTGTTCTCACGCTCTCCTAATCCATTTCATCAAACACTGCATCTTTCCTTTCTCCACTCTAGGTCTTAGACATTGGGTGGAATCAAGGACTTATAACCATCATTCCAAGTCTGCGTTTCCACTCGCCTCCCACAACCCACTCATAATTAAACTTTCCCTTCACCTTCTTCATTTCCAACCAAGTCTCGAAACTTGATTGGAACATGAAACCTAGTTCCAAGTTTTGGGTTCCTCCCACAACTTGTGACCCATTTCCATAAAAATCCTTCACATATGTATTCCAAGTCAAACACCAAAACACAATAGGAAAATTTAACCTTGTATTATGTTCTTGATTCTCCCAATCCACACCTTCCACATCTTGGAATCACTTTAATGTTCTTACACCATTTCTTGTTGGAAATAAAGGTATAAATGTTATAATATTATCTTTTATGTGTTTTAAAATATGAAAATGGATTCAATATCAACCCAATATGAGGATTATAGTGATTTCACATTCAACATTAACATAAAAAGCAATAATACCACAAGTTGAGAAACACAAGTGACAAGATATATGTGGAGAAACCCTTGCAAGAAAAAAATCCACACCCAAAGAGATCCAATGATTGTACTAATCCTTCAAAAAAATTACATCAACGCAACATCTCTCTCTAAAGTTTGGAAGCACTTCATTACTTTAAAAACCTAAAAAAAATCAAAAAACTAGCATCTTAAGCTCTAATTTATAGATATTTGTGAGAGGGAAAACCACTATGGTATCTTGAAACAAGAGATAAAAACCACCTAGAAAAACCCACACCTCTCTTAGTGGATAGCCCATAAACATAGTAAAAATAAATTAATATTCACATGGGTGACCAAACTATATTGAATAAAAATTGTTCAAACATTTGTGCTTCATTACTCTTTGATGGCTCTGATAGCTATAAAATAAAATATGCAATAACAAGCACACTTGGGCACCCAAATTTGAAATACATGCAAATGACATATGTCAACATGCATAGGCATTCAAGTCCACATATACCCCACTCCCAAAGTGGATGCCAAAATTGATCCGGTGGACATTTTTCAGTGAAAATTGAAGTGTCTTATTTTTCTCCAAAATATGCACCATCAGAAAGAGCTCAGCGTCCTGGTTCCAACGCAACTCAAACGGAGCAAAAAGGAGTCCGTTTGCACGAGTTATGGCCAGTCAAACCTTTGGTCAAACTGGGATCAGGGGCATCCAGAAGGCAAAAAAATGGCGTCGTCAAAAATCAATGAAACCAGCGTCATCGCGAAGAGCTCGTCACAAGCTTTCCAACGCAACTCGTTTCGTCAAAATCCGACATCGGACGCAAGAGTTATCAGCGGTCAAAGTTGTAGTTGACTTGGTGGACAGAGGGTACGTTGATGACGTCATCATCCGTACAGATGACGTCCGCACACAGTACGGAATTTGATGTGGACAAATCAGAGTTTGACATGTGGCATTTGTACGGACCAATCACAGAGTGACACGTGTCCTTCCGTACAGTACGGCATCCCAGTCAGCATCCAACGTGGCAGTCCAGTCGGCGACACAGTTAGCGCCCAGTCAGCAGTTGAGTCAGCTTACATGTCAGCGACAGTTGTCATCCACGTCAGCATAATGAGCCAATCAGTGTTTGCCACGTGGCACCCTCCTGGTGCGACACGTGGCTCGGTTCTTCATTCTTCCCACGCCGACGGTTGTTTGTTAAAAAAGGTTTGTTGGGGATTTGAACACCCAACCTCACAGCTCCGAGTATCCCGGCCCGCCGTTTCACCAAAATCTCCGCGGCTAACCATATATAGCAGCGGTTTTGTTTTATTGTTAAAGTTTCGAAAGTTTGTTTTAAAATTGGAATGGCCGGGAGTGGAACCCGGGACCACCGGTGTAACAAAACACTTACTCACCGTAAGGCCACGCGCTGGCTTTATACTATTATTGGCATCGGTTTTCTTTTATTCAATATTTTTAAAACCGAATGCCTATAAAAATTAAAACAAACCCCCTAAATTGAAAATTAAAATCAACTATAATCCTTTTTTAAGGATTAAATCCAAACCCCCAAAACAATATTAGCCTGAAAATGAATACTTGAAGGGCTTAAAATAATTAAGGGGATTTTTATTATGGATTTTTATTCAAATATGGGAGATTCATAAGGATTTTGGAGAGATAAGGTGAATATTTGCAAATCAATTGGTTAAAGGCCAAATTGAGCAAATTCTTTGTATAAAAAGGGGGCTTGAGGTGAGAATTGGGATCAAGTTTTTTTTCAGGTGATGAAGTTCTAATGCTGAGGCGTCAAAGAGAGGTCTTGTTGGAGAATTCTTTCAGATCATTCTTGCATATCAGAGCATCGTTACGCTGCCGAAATGCTTGGAGAATGGTGGTGCTTTTGTAATTGATTTGGAGATTAATCGGATCGGTCACACTCTATTGGAGTGGACCCGGAGACGTAGTCACTCTCGTGACGAACTCCGAAATCAAACACTGTTTGCACTTCTCTCTTTCTCTCTTTCTGTCTCTCATTTCTTTTCATTCTGTTATAATCACCTTGATTACGTTCTTTATGTTATTTCCTTAAGTTAATTTCATTTTAATTAACTTGAAATAATCATTGTAAAGCATTGTAAAAGTTTAAGCATTTAAACTGCAATTTAGTCTAGATCCTATACAGATCAAAAATGAAATATTCCTCCAATATTATTTTTAACTACCAATGCACAAGTGTCCACCTCTATGAATGCAAGTACAATTTACCACAAAAAAATAAATATTAAATATCTTAACTCTCATATCCTTGAGAACACTTTCCAAGGAACATTGAGACACATGAAAATGACTTACGAATTCAATTTTAATTTCATGTATCCTAACAATCTCCCACATGAAATTATACATTACAATTACATCCATGAGATACATAAAAAAAATCAAGTACAATGATCAAGTCCCATGACCTTCTTGCACCAAGAAATCTTATTTGTGGTCACTAGATTCAAAAGAGAATTTGCAACATTATCCAAAGTGCCAAATTTATCAATCAAAACCTTTTCATTATCATCTATTTCTCACACAAAGTGATACTAAACATAAACATGTTTAATATAATCATGATACATAAGATGTTTGGCCAAACATATGACACTTTGATTTTCACACCAAATCCTTATAATTTTGCTATCAAAACCAATACCTATGTCAAGTCTTTGTAACCATAATTCCTCCTTAGAGGCATGTGTAACAATTGTATACTCAATTTTTTTGATAAATTATAGGCTCTCTTTTACTCATCCAACTCATTACACCTCTAAATAGAGAGAAAACATAACCACTAATGGACCCTCAACTATCCAAGTCACTTGTCCAATTTGCATCAAAAAAACCCTATATGTCCAATAATTAACTAAATCATTAATGCCATTATAATCCAAATAGTAATCATAATTCCCTCACAAGTATCTAAACACCCTTTTAACAAAAGGTCAATGGTCTCTACCAAGGTTAGACATAAACCTGCTCAAGACTCCCACTGCTTGGGATATATCTAGTCTAGTGAAAACCATCTCATACATCAAACTACCAAAAAAACTCGTGTAAGGAACCTTAGACATTTCATATTAAGGGAAATTTTCTAAACTAAACTCAATACCAACCAAAAATAGAATATTCATTGGCTTACTATCATGCATACTAAATCTTCACAAAATGGTATCAACATATACTTTGCCTTAACCAAAGATTAATAATATGAGATTTTCCAATCCAAATGAAAAAACTTGCACACAGTAAAATCCAGAAGCATCATTATTACATTTAACCAAATATTTGTGTGTACCCAATCCCTACTAATCTCCATCCTAGGAATATGTTTAGTAACCCCCAAGTCCTTCATATCATGTGTCAAAAAGTTGAGTCGTAAGCTCCTTAATCACACCTTGTTGTCACTTGTGAATAATATGCCATCAACATACAATACAATAATCAGTCTCTAATCATCGATAATCTTAATATAAACATAATGATCCTCCTTGTTGCTAATAAAACCCAAATTCAATACAAAGACATCAAACTTTTGGTACCACATCCTAGGTGATTTTTATAAACCATATAATGACCACTTTACCTGTAAACTAAGTGTTCTTTCTCTTTAACAAAAAAAAAAAAAAAAGTCTATGAGATATAAATCTCCTCCTTAAGATCATCATGCAAGAAGGTAACTTCAACATCCATTTTCTCAATATCAAAATCACAAGCACCAACAATATATAATAGGTGTAGTGTCAAAAATTGTCACCCTTAACAATTTCACATTATGTTTTGTCCCCCTTAATGTATTGGACCTAATTAAACCCCTAATTTCCTAAATTAGGCATGTTCCAAGGGCTATCTTTATTATTTTTTTAAGTATTGCAAGCATTGAATAAATGCAAATAATTAATTTTTTGATCCTAACACTAAAAGTCCAAGAAGATAGGGCTAGATGTCCCCTATCTTGTCAAGGACCAAAAATTTAAATTTCAAGTGTTGGCTTTTGGGATCTAATTTTTAGAAAATTAGAACAATTGCATATAAATACCTGGTTATTTTATCATTTGAAATCTAACAAGCACTAAGTGAAAATATATTGGCAAACTTATGATCAAGAGAACTATTGAGTAAGTCAAGAGCAACATTTTTGAGCTTTATTACAATAATTCAAGATCCAACATCATGTCAAATTCTATGTGTGATCATGTTCATGTTTTTTGAAGACTAACCCTTATTGTAGGTCTCTAAAGCAATTCAAGTATTCAACCATTCAAGCAAGAAAGATCCAAATCCTTGAAGTGATGTGTATGACTTCAGTCCTTCAAGGAAGCCATTAAAGGGTGGTGAGTCGCAACACTTTTTGATTTCATCATTCCTTCCTTTCAATTATCATTTCTATTGTTGACATTACCATTATGGAAGTGGAAACACTAACATGGGGTTTGATTGAGGCAAACCCTTAATGGCCCAACATTTCTTCTCTCTTTGAATTTGTTGGTTAGAAGATTAAAGAGGATTGGAGGAAGATTGAAGACAAGTTTTTATTATTGCATTCAAATCCCTAAAAGTTGTCAAGCCATATAAACTTGCCTATAGAATTACCTGATGATAGTTTGACAACTCTGGAATTGAAAAATAGGTCAAATCCAGCATCATAGTACTGTAAAACCAGTTTCAAGACCCCCTATTAGGGACCCATACACCCCTAGGTATTTGTGTCCTTTGCATGCCAAATCCAATTTTTTATGATAGGTGCACAATCTTCAGTACTTATCAGATCTACTTGTAGTTTCCTATTGCAATTTGTGTGCTTTCAGAATATTGCATTTATCAAATCAGGTCATATAGCTTAACTATGCTATTCAATTCCAATAAATTTCAACCTATTCCTACAGCTCAAAAGGAGAAGATTCAGGTTTGATTGGCTCAGCTTCATGGTTGGTATTCAATCTATTCACCTTGTTGATCTCCCTCTTTAATGAAACTTAGAAAAATATACCACACACCACCATAATCATAAATCCTAGGTTTTATACATTAGGACCTAGGATTCCATTTTTATTTGTTTCATTTTGGTGAATCTAACATGTTAACATTATATACCTTCTAAAATTGGTGGTTTTTCAAACCCTAGAACTAGGTTTTGCATCATATTGTCTTGTATTTCTCATTTAGGGTTTCATATTTGCATAATAAAAACTAATAAAAATCCAAAAATATTACATCATAGCTTGCAGCATAGTTTGAATTAGGGTGTGTTTCAATAATTTAAATTAGATTTTAATTCAAAATTGCATTCATAATTATTCATTTTATTATCATACATTTATATTTGAATCACATTGAGAAATTTTGGAAAAACAGTCACCATCAGACCTGTTTACAGATAGAAATAGAAACCTTAAAAAACAACTTAACTTTCAATTTTTTCAAATTTCAAACACTCAAATGCCCCTAGGCAACCCTGTCCTTGTAGAAGTGCATCAACAAAAAATTTCACAGTTGTCTATCTCTATCTGCTTAGTTTATGGGTACTTGCAGATCTTAGTTTTAGAATCAGTAATTGCATGTTTAAGATATATTGCATATAGTTCATAAAGGTGAAATAAAGTGCATTATTTGTGTTTCAAAATTGTATCAAAATCATCATTTCTAGGCCTTTACATTTCAAAAATAGTAAATTATTGCATTTTAGATCTAAAATTTGCATTCATAACTTGTTTAAACATTTTCAACATTCTTGCATATTTGTATTTTGCATCAAATTGGCAAAAAAAAGCAAATTTTGAGAAATTATTTATTGTTACAATTTTTTGCAAGTAGAATCAGAATCCTTGAGCAATCTAATACATAGTCGGGCTTTGAATTTCCAAAACCCCTCACCAAGACTCGGATTCCCTTAGGTGCCTCTTTCCTGTTATTCTTGGCTAGATAAAAAATTTCCCAAACCTTTTTTATTGTGCTTCCTACTTGCTTTTGTTGTCTATTTTTTATTTCTAAGTTTTTATTGTGCTTAATAAATAATTTGGTGTTCATCTTGGGTACACTTAGTGTTTTCAAACTTGATGAGTTTCACAACCCGGTGTCCTATTGTCAATACTTCAATGAGATATAGTTCTAGACTTATGGTTGTTGAAAGCACAAGACAACTGAGAGGGAGGTGAATTATTTGTACATTAAAACATCAAAACCCTCATAAACATTTTGATCCACATCAACTTTATTAACACTTAATCTGTTAGAATGATTTAACATTCAAAAGAAAATAATAAAAACTGAAACACATCAACATCATACATAATAAAACTCTAGATTTACATGGAAAACCCAAGAAGGGAAAAACCATAGTGAGGATTAGCTCACAATATAAAGTAATTGCAACACCAAATTAAATAGTCTCACTGTTGGAGGGCTCATAGCCCAAAAGAAAGAAGGGCTCACCACCAAATTATATAAAAGAAGAAAGAATAATGTTACAGTGAGAAATCTATCTCAATGCAATAGAAAAGTCCATGACAACATCACCAACACATTTTTAGTCTCTCTAAATATTGTAGACACCTTCTTCTCACTACTTCTAGTAGTCTAACTCATTAATCTCGCACTACACTTCACAAATTTGCACTTCATAATTCTACAATCTGTGTCACACTTTTCAACACAATTCTTCATCAACATAACACTTATTTATACCTTCTTCAACCTTGAAAACTTTCTCCAAGGTCGGTTATGCACCTCAACCATGCAAATTCAAATTAGGTCAGCACCAAAATATTCTGGTGGTTGAAAGGAATGAAAGTGGACCACACCACATATTATCTTAGACTCAAATCATACATATACATCATGCCATGCTTGTTAATGGAAAAATTGACACACCAACATGCAAGCGAGGTATTACTACCTAACTTCTCCTTAAAAGAGTAACTAATCTAAAAAACTAACTACCCTCCAAGGTCTCGGTGGTTGGTTCACAATGGTGTTGGTTCACTTAGTAGCCAAAATGGTTGTAACTTTCAAGGGGCTTGCTAGTTTAATACAACAAATTGGATATATTGATTATAAATCTAAACTATCTACCAGATTTTAAAATAAATAATAAAAGACGAAACAAGGTTTAGAACAAAAAATGTGAATAACAATCATCTTCATTTGAACTTGCAATATTTTAATGAGTTTTATATTTTCTCTTTTTAAAACAAAACTAATAAAGTAACTAACTTGTAAACATTACACAGCTAATTATGTTCATAGTGTAAATATTAAAGCACAAAACCATTGATTACAAGTAAATAAACTCTATAACATTGCATTTTTTTATAATAACTCATTGTAAAGATTGCAAATCATAAACAAGAATAATGCCATTCACAACAACATCAAAATACTATAAAATTGGCTCCTTTTATTGATTAACTTCAAATAAGTAGCATCTATGATCAGCAAACTTCACCGACGCATGAAGAAAACTTTGTCTTTGATATCACTATCTAAAAACTAAAGCTTAAAACAACTGAATAGCATAAAATTAACATAAAATATTTCAAGTATCAAGACACAAATCAGACTTCAATTTGTTGACCTTTACAATGAAGAAAAACATCAAATATATATAGCCTAATTACAAAACAAGTTTCCCTCTAGAAAAATCAACATGTAGCCCCAAAAATCAGGGCACCCAACATGCAGATCCACAAAAGTAGGTTCTATTGGATTGAATAGGAGTGAATTTCCATGCAAAACTAATCCATGAGGAAAGTAATTTCCTTTTTTCTAAATTAGCTACAAAGGAGCCCGAGTTAACTATTGTAGCCACCGTATAAAATAGGAGGCTAACTTTGTTGACTTTATTCCATTTCAAAAACATAATATTCTTAATTATTTTGTTTGTTGGCTTTAATTTATTTTAGATACTCCTCAATATTATCGAATATCATCCCTAGTACCTCTTCATTGGGTCCATCAACCCACTCTACTCTGAACTTTGATCTCTCAAAATACTTTGCAGTTGTATCAGTGGTTTGTTGCATCTAGCTAACATCTTTTGATGCCCACCGAGTATCAAATCTGATCAATATTAGTTTTATCCAAAAGAGTCTCCTCGAGTCTATCTCCTTCATTCATCATTTTTTCCAAATGGTTGCTCCAATCATCATTTATTTCTTGTAGAGAACTTATTCCATGATTTGATGGTATACTCTTAGTAGTGATACCTGTAACAACCTCCTAAAATTTTGTTGCGAGATCACACACATCATGATGAAATTTGATGAAAGCTATTCTATGCCCAGTGAGGATTTATGATCGAAAAATGAGTATATTAATTGACTTATTAATATTCTTTGAATCTTTATCTCCCAAGATTCCTAATTCAACCATTATTTCCTTAGGCATTTTGTTTATAATTTTCAACTTCCTCAAATATTCTCTATACTTTTGAGTGTACTCTTCTATTTTCTTAGCAAGTGTTTGTGCTTCATCATTATGCCTATAGCCCTCAGTGAAGATTCCTTCTAATTCTATTTTAAGAAAATTAAACCATCAATCAAAAAATTGAGCCTTCCTTTTCATATCATTTAGATTGTCTACCTCTTTACGACTCAGCAATATGGGCACCTCTGACGAAAATGGTTGCTCTGAAGATGGTGAGGTAAGCTCCTTCATAAATCTTTTCATTTGTCCCTATTGAGTTTTCAACTCATCTTTTTCCTGCTAATCTTTGACCATTCTTGATTTCACCAAACTGGTTGCAATGTCGATGAGTGTCATCTATTGGTTTATGGTTTGTTTACCAAGATTGACCATGCTCAATTTGTATTCTAAAGCCTATAGCTCTCGATCATCTTTGTCCACCATTGAGGTGGCAATCTCTACAACCAAATCTCCATCATCCATCAATCTGGTGGAGTGAATAGCCCTTGGCTTTTTCTTGGGTTTCATCTTATCCACCTCCTTTCTCATCTCATCCCAACTTATTGGTTGAGCTTCAACCTATTGCCTCTTCCCCAAATTTAGCTTCAACCAAGTTGGAGCACTTGGTTGAGGTATCATTTGATGAGCGATTGTAGGTGTTTGTTTGGGAGGTTGTGGAGGTTGTTGGATTTAATTGGTCACCTGTGCAGAGGAAACCATTTGCTGCTCAAGATTCTCTTTCTCGGCCTCCTCTTGTTCTTTCCTCAATGCCTCATCTTGGTCAGCATTTTCTCGAGATTCCTTCTCCTGTTCAACCACATGCTTAGCTACTATATTTTCTGCATTGTTAAAAATCTACTTTTCCTCCTACTTAGTCAGCACATGATCCAATTTAACCCCATTTCCTTCTTCAAAAGGCGTATCTTCATCACCATAATCCTCCTTTTCTTCCTCCTTAAGAGGGGTATCTTCCGCATCATATGGGAGGGGAGAATATATAATATTCACTACTAGCCCTTGGTCCTTCTCAATAGAAACTTCTTCTAACTATGAAGGATTAGAAGGAGTCTCTTCTATTACAACCTCTCCTCTAGGATACTCTGTCACAATGGGCTTTATACTTTCCCCAGATATTTCTCCTCCTAATGCAGCCATGAATGTTTCTATAGCTTGCTACATATTTTCAGTTAGTTCATCAAATATATTTTCTTCTTCTTTAATCACTTGGGGTGTCTTCTTTCTCAACCTTTTATATTCTTTTGGTGCAATAGTGGAGGAATATGGTTCACCTTTCGAGTATTTTCTCTTTCAAGTGACTCTTCCTTGGGGCTAGTTTATACGTAGATCAATTCATTTTAAACTTATCTCAATGACCACTTGTGAGACCTTGTTTATGTCATACTCCTCTTTTTCAATCCAATTAATGGGGTCTAAGGTCTTTGTTTCTATTTGATCTACATCATATTGAGGGTCAAGAATAATGCCATTATCTGACATCCCTTCTGGTATATCCTCCTTAACATTGAAGTTTCTCATTTGAGGGATAGTTAGATTTTCATACCCTCTCTTCCTCACCTCAAATTCATCTTGAAGATCATCCCATAAGTTCTCAATGTGAATCTCATGATAGAGGAACAAAGATGTGTACAAGTCATTCATCTTTCCTTTTGGGTCAAATTTCTTCCTTGATACATATAGTTTCAAATTAAGATCCTAGAACTCCTTCATTGTTATCTTAGTTGCCACTAATGTTAGATAAGAGTAAAATCCTAGCTCAAGAGGGAACATGAGACAACCGGCCTTTGCTTGCTTGCAAATTTGGCATTTACCTCTACCATCTGATGGGAGAATTCCATCAGAATAATTTTTTCATTCTAGTATCTTGGTAATCTGAAGGGAGTTTTGTCAAAACCAAACAATCTAATGTAAGTAACCTTGTGATATTGGATAAACTAATTCCCCCATTCTCCAACAAATGTGATGGCTTCCCTGGTTAACCTAGACCAACATCTCTAATCTATTGGTTGATAACAACATATAGGAAGGCATCATTTACTCTCCTGAAATGCTTCTATGCCTTCTTTATCTCCAATTGATCATAGTATTCTCATACTTATCTTTGACTTGGTGCTTCTCCAAGGACCCCTACTATCTTTAGACCCCTACTGTATTTAGACTTGGGAAGTTACTCATCCTTGTAGCATATTAAACAACAAAGGACCTCATATAGAACTCCTTTCTTTCATTTACCTTGGTGATTTGGTCATAGATGGCATAAAAGACCATCTGCCCCTAGTCGAAGTAGTCCTTTCCTTTAAAAATAATCTGAATAAAGTAGCACATACAAGTTTCAAATGAATGTGAATCCTCCTCCCCAAATTCTCTAGACATCAGTGTAATAAGATCCCCTACTTTCGAGGATAAATCAGACCTTTTGGGCTTAGGGGGAAGCTTGGTTATGGAATTCCTCTTTGTCTTTAACCACTTCTTATTCGTATACCTCTTGTGGGATTCTACATTTGTTTTGTATTATTGTATTGTCTAAGCCTTTTTCATGGTTTTTAGATTGGTATGGGGAGGCAGGTCAAAGAAAAACCTTATCATTGCTAGTGTCAAATCAAAGGTGACATTACCCCAAGGATCAATACATTTCCTTTGAATGGGGTTGTAGGTATCTGCTATTGCTAATATGAATTTTGGGCATTGCATTGCCACTGGAAAGGAAGCCACATGTGCCAATCTTGATTTAGCAATCCTTTGGGCCCTTAGACTAGCCTTTGGTGAGAAATTTTCATCATTAAATTACTTAAGGCCAATGTGACCAAGCTTTGTATCCATTATTTTCATCACCTTAGATCAAAATTTTGACACTATTGGAACCCCTTGGAACTTTTAATTCATGGAGGTTGGGATTTCTTTTAGTTTTAATCTCTTATCTTTCTATTCTTTTTGTACCTCCTTGACACCAAGGTCTCCCTCTGAATCAAACATTTAATGAAACCTGTAGTAACACCATTTGTTAGACAAAAGAAAAAATATTGTCGGAAGTTAAACATTAAATGCATCCCATATTGGGTTTCTATACTCTGAGAGGATACTTATTCTCAAGGCAGCTACATTCATTTTGGGTGTCGAGTTCAAGGTTAAACCTAGGACATGAACATATGATAGAAGAATTCAATAAACTAGCAAGAACAAAACCCAAAACGTGAACTTTGAAGAAAGTCCAATCGAAAAATGAGGTCAAGTTGAAACCTAGAATGAGAACACACTTACGAGAACAAGTAAGGTTTCATTTTTAAACTTGATCCTACCAATTAGCGAAAATTAGAGTTAGAAAAGATCATAGAACATGCAGTCTCCTTCAAGAAAAGTTAAGGTTTTGTTCTGAAACCTGATCCCACCAAACTAGTGGAAGTCGGAGTCATGATAGAACTAGGAATGTGAACATTATGTGGGAAAGGAATAGGTTCAATTCCCAAACCTGATCTTGCCAAACTGGAAAAAATCAGAGTTGGAATGGAACATGAAATGAGAACTCATGACATAAATTTCAATCGAGGCGGAAGGTTTTGACAACACCATTTAAATGACCATTAAGACATTGATTTTAATAGCTTCAAAAATTGAGAGTGAGAGCAGATTGAAGTACAAGACTTAAATAAAAGGTTAATGCGAGATCAAAACCCCGTGATAGTTCAAAATTTTCAAGACTTAAAATAGTTGAATCATACCATACGAAAGCTCTAGGGAAACTATGGCACAACGGAAGAAGAAAGAACCATGAACGAAAACAAGAAAGAAGAAGAAAAAGGCAAGAAAACACGTTGAAAGGAGACCTCCTGACATAGGAATCAAACCAAACAAATACGTACAAAAAAATTATAACCCACAAGAAAACAAACACATAAGAAAAACAAACATGCAACCAACAAAAACAAATGAAACAACAACCAAGCAAACACATAAAAAGGGAAATAAAAAGAAAATGTAAAAATAAAACCCTACCTCAAAAATATGATGAAAAGAGAATGAATCACAATTGAAAAAAAATCCCTGACCAATGCTCCACTCTCCCACTTTACTCAGGATCCAAATTTCATAAAAATCAAATGTAGTTATGAGCCGAAACAAGAGAGCAGTCCAATTAAATACTCATTTCACGCATGTGAGATGACCCAACATTAATACCGGTAGGTCAAGATTTGGGATTAGAACTGGACATGGAACAAGAACCAACATAAACTTTGAAGGCAGAGTAGAAATCGGGATTGAGTCGAAACCAAGACATAGACCCTTGAAGGAGGATCCAATCCAGTTCAAAACCTGATTCTGAAACACGCATACACAAACAAACGTGGGGTTTGAGATTGGTTTTGAAACAAGAACATGAACCTTCTGAAGGGAAAAGGTTCAGGTTCCAACCCGAGACCTGAGCCCAACAAGCCAAAGGAAAATCAAAAAGTGGGAAGCAGATTCGAGGAAGAACCAAGAACATGAACCCTCAAAAGGAGAAATTTTCTTGTCCCCAGCTGAAATCCGATTCCGAAAAAACACGAGGAAAAGGAAAATAACTGGAAATCTAACTCGGAACAACACCTGGAACATGAACTCTTTTTTGAGGATAAGTTTAGGTTCCATTCTGAAACTTGATTTCAATAGAGAGAAAGAAAACAAGGCACAAGAAAAGACAATTCCTGGAACCAGAACAAAAACTACAAAGGGGCAACCAAAAAAAAGGAAAGGAAAGCACCAAGAAAAAGAGGGGGACCCATTTTGATCAAGAAGAAAATGGGGTGGTTATGCGGGGCATAACAAATGGTGACTCGGCTGGGAAAATGGTTTACCCATTTTTAGGATGCTAAGACACTCAATCACCCTAGAATCTCTAGTTTATGACTATTTCAACTTAGTATAATCAATCCATATGGATGAGAGTGAGTTTAAATCTTGAACACAACTTTGTTGAAGAAACTTTGAATCCCAATGTGTGTTATTGATTAGTTACCCTACTCTGAGGTTCGACTATTCGCCAGATGAGTATACCTTGGGCTTGAGCTACGTGAAGAGGGTCACACTACTATTGTGCAATGATATCCTAAGCATTGATCCACTATCAACTAGGCGTCTATAGCCCCAATAGAGATACCTTTGGTTTTCCCCAAGCATAGCTCTATTGCCAACCAAGCATCTATAGCCCTGATAGAGATACTAGATTACCCATGTTCAACTCAGCGTTTGCATTAACACCTTCTTTTATTTCCTTTTTCTTATTTTGATCCTTCTATGTCTCTCCTTTAAATACTTTTTGCATTTTTACAAATTGCTCAGAGTCCCAAAAAATAATTTCAAGAAGCAAGTTGGAAACCACAGTGGACTTCATGATAGCATTGTGACACTGGATTTTTCACTCAAGACAAAAGTACACCCTCCTTTGAATAGAAAATCCTAAGAGATTTTAATGTTCTTTTATGCTAAGTGTTGGATTCAACAATTATCTTCATAACCGTTTTAAGTGTTCCCACCTTATAGAAATATTTGTATTGGCATTGATACAACCATAAAACACAAATTGCAAAACAAGAGGGTACCAAGATATCTTGAGAGTATTTAAACCAAATTCTTAGCTCCATCCACCCTATGCATGCCCTTAATAATGATCCAACCATCTATCTAACCAAAAAGGGGTCACCCATGACAAAAAAAAATGAACAAGAATAGCAAGCCCAAAAGGAAACAAAAAGTTGGGGTACCAAGAACAAAACAAGAAGCGACAACAAGGAACGAGAAAATGAAATAGGACAAAACAAGCCAACAAAAATAAACAACACCAAAACTACTAATATACAAGGGAGAGAGAACCAAACCCTCACGGGCCGAAATAATGCTTCAGGAACTATCCATTGACGAGAAACGAAATAGGTTCCCCTATCAAAGTTTTCAATCAGAAGTTATTCTCTCCAAGGATCTCAATGATTTGATAAGGGCCCAACCAGACTTTTTCAAATTTTTTATGATCTTCTTTCTTTTATTTGGATTTATCCCATAAGAGCACGATATCGGATATTCTAAAGGCTTTGAATTTGGATTGTTTGTCAAACCAGTACTTGAAAACAACCTGGAGTTTGGAGAAATGTTGTAAAGTAGCATCTCTTCTCTCTTCCAAACTCAATAAGTTCATTAGCCTGACTTCTATCCCATTTTCCTCGACAAACAATTCTTGCATACACTTTAGAACTGGAATTTGGAGATTGACTAGAAAGACAGGATCTTGGCCATAAACTAGTTGGTACGGGGAGTTTCCTAAAGCGACCTTAACTCTAGTTTTGTCTACCCAAAGGGAAAACTTTAGCTGTGTATGCTAGTCTTTAGGGTTATGCTCTAAAAAAATTTTAATATCTAACAAATTCTTATTGGTAAACTCTACTACCCCATTTCCCTATAGATAATAATTTGAAGAGTATTTTAAAATTATCTTATATTTAAAATCCCATTGAATGAACTGTGCAAAAAGTAAAAGTTGGGCCATTATCACATACAAGAGAGAATGGTACCCCAAACCTGGTGATTATATGCTCTTGGAGGAACTTGGTAACAACGTCGGTAGTGCAATTCTTGCATTCCTAGGCCTCAATCCACTAAGTGCAATACTTTGTTGCTCTTAAGATGAACTTGTGACCTATAGAACAATTTGGATTAATCACTCCTACAAATTCTAATGCCCATTGGGTGAAAGGTCTCACCTCATAGACTAGTTGGAAGGGCATAGTTGGATTGCACTCTCTGGGAGCTGATGTTTGGAAAGTATGACAAATTTGTACATGTTGGTGAGAATCCCTTAACACATGAGGAAAATAATAACCTTATCAGAGAATCCAATTGAAACGACATCTGCAGACCCATGCCCAACACCATACTTTCCATGAAATTCATTCAAGACTTGTTTTTCCTATTGTTGATCCAGGCATCTTAAGTAGATTCCCTCAAAATTATTTTTGTATAAGGTCCCATTCTTGTTCATATAGTGAGAACTTTTAAGATTCGGTGCTCTTATTTGTGTGGTTTTCATTCCATTAGGACATTTGTTTTTCAAGAGCAAGAAGATCAAATCTAAATACCAACGATCTTTGGTGAATGATTGCATTGTGTACTGTTGACAAATGATTTTAGAGTCGTCATTCACTATTGTTTTGGATAGAACTTGTACTTGAACCAATTTCATGGGATGGATTTTGAGGTCAAACTCTTGTAGAATGGTCGTCGATTTTCCTCCTCTCTCTCCTAATTCACTCTACATCAACAAAGACTTTACCGTTGGATCTGGAACTACAACGGTGATTTTGCTGCGTAATATGTAATGTCTAAATTTATTGACTACCCTCACCAAAGTGAAAGCTTGATTTTTAAGATATGGATAACCTACTTTAAAATTCTCTAAGGGGGGCTCATGAATGTTATTGGTCTCTCATACTCTTCCTTTGCATCAAGGCAGTTGCATAAGAATGTTTTGAAGCAAATGAATATATGAAGAACAACTATGAGTAATCCAGACTGGTTAGGACTAGAGCCTCTAAGATGGAATATTTAATTTTCACAAATGTTTCATTAGATTCATTGGTCCATTCAATCTTGGCATCCTTTTTCATCATTTTATTTAGTGGCTTAACAATTTCTATGAACCCAGTGATGAATTTATGAACAAAATTGATCTTATCGAAAAATGACCTCATCTCTTTCTTGCTACCAGGCATGGGTAGCTTCAAAATTGATTCTACCCTTTTAGGATCAATAGAAATCAGTTTTTTAAAAATTATGTGCCCCAATAATTTTCCCTTTGAATTTTTGAATACGTGCCTTTTCCAATTTAGGATTTACACACCATACCTTTTACATCTTTCCAACACTTTGGCCAAATCAGCAGTGTGATCATTTTTATCCTTTGATAAAACTATCAATTCATCCATGTAAATGATAATGCACTTTCCAATCAAGCCCTTGAATGCTACATCCATAGCTCACTGAAAATTTGCTCCTGCATTCAAACCAAATGGCATCCTATGATATGCAAATGTACCCCACTTGGTTGTGAATGTTGTTTTCATTATGTCTTCATATTTCACCATCACTTGGTTGTACCCTGAGTATCCATCGAGATAATAAAACATCTAAGACCAATTGATGATCTACAATACCTCATCTAGTCACAGGAGAGGATAATTATCCTTCTCCAAAGCTTTGTTTAAATTCCAAAAGTCTACACACATTAATATCTCTTTGTTCTTATTGTGGGTTGATACCAAGTTGGCTACCCAAGTTGAATCCTAACTGGGAAAATTATTCTTGCTAAAAGAAACTTTTGTACCTCCTTGAGAATAAGAGGTTCAAGCAAGGCATTGATTGGTTGCTTCTAATGAAACGACTTAGACTAGGGTTTCAATGAAATTGTATGAGTAATAATTGAGGTGTTGAATATCTTCAAGTCTTCATATCCCTAAGAAATTGCATCAATATCTCCTTTCAACACCTTAATTATGTCATCATGTATAGCCTTTGGGAAATTTTTCCTAATGAATATATTTTTCTCTCGATCAGAGTCTACCAAGTTGTAGGTCTCATATTTTCCTCTTTCAATGCTTATAGGAAATGTATCCTTAGCCCTGGGGTCTGAGTCAAATATTCGTTCCAACACCACCATTCCTTTTGGAATAGTATTTGTTTTGAGGTTGAGGATACCCTCCAGGCTCAAATATTTTGAATCCCAATCTACTGGATCCCTATTAGACTCGTTAATGATTTGCTCATCAAAAACCCCTAAATTTTCCAAAAAAGATAAATTATGTTAATCATCTTCAAACACTTGAAAGTTTCACACATTATTTGGGATGGTCGAGATTGAAACCAATTCTACTGAGAACCTTTTTATTCTAGAGTACCTCATTGGCTCTAATGTGCTCGTAGTGATTGCCAGTGCATCAACAATCTAATTTGTTTCTCTCAAAATTAACTTTATGTCAAATACATCAGAGTCCTCAATTAAGTTCCATACCCTATTCTAATATGTTGTCAATTTCTTATTATGTCAGGTGTATTCACTCTAAACCTACTTCACAACCACTTCTGAGTCCCCCAATACTTTGTGACATTGGGCTTTCTTTTGGTGAGAAAATAGGAGTCCTCTAGCCAATGCTTCATACTCTGCAACATTATTAGTGCACCTAAACTGTAACCTATAAGAAGAAAAATATGTTTTTCCCTTGGGATTAATTAGCTTAACTCCTACCCCACTCCCTTGTTTGGATTTAGAACTATCAAATTTTAGTGTCTATAGCTGGTCATGGGTCAAGGTGTCTTTCTTGGGGTCAATTTTGGATTGTTGCAAGGGAGGGGTAATGTGTGCATTTGGTTCATTGAGACTACCCAAATTGCAAGTTTATTCTATTGCAAGCTGGAGAGGTGTCTCTTTTGGGTTAAGCAAGTGAGTAGGGACAACCTTATGCATTTCATCCACTTTTTCTACTGATTTAGTCATACTTTTTTGAGGCTGATTAATTGATTTCTCAAATTTATTTGCCTTGTCATCCATCAGTACTTTCACACCTTTAAGAAATTAACTTGAGATTGGGAGTTGAGTTGGGGAAGGTGTGTGCATTACTTCTTGTAACCCTAGTACTTCCACATGAAAATCTCCAACTTTGGTCTAGGTTGGATCAACTGATTTGAGAATGTCACTTGAGTTATCGATCTTTGTTATGACATACGCAACCTCAACCTCAAGGGGTGGTTGATATGGAGTTGCCATTACTTTGTTGATTTGATCATCTTTGGATTGGAAAACTTGGTTTAGGATATCTAAGAAAGGTTGGCAATTTAATTTTGATTGATTTTGATAATGTACTTTGCACCACTTGGGGAGTAATAGACTCTATAAATCTATATCTTCTTTGAGGACTAATCTGCCTTGATGCAACTTATTCGTTAGAACATCTTGGTTGATGTCTATCATGTATTCATTGTTCTCCATGTGCATGGGTTTTTGCTCATTATTCATTAGCGAAAAGGTCATGATTTCATCAACTCTATAAACCCCCGATTCAGTTTCAAGGTATGCAATTTTGTTAGATGTGTTTCAGTTGAGGTTTACTATCAATCCTTATTTGTTTATCCAATCCCTTCCATGGTTGTCACATGTGTGAAAAATCCAATGCCAGGTATCCTCCTAAAATCCTTCGCCAATCTCTACTAAGAAGGATCCCATACATTTTGGGAATATCAGCTACTTGGATATCTATGTAATGTTGGATTCTCTTGTATGATCCTAGTTGCACGAGGACATATTTCAATTATCCTACCATATTAACCTCAGTCTTGTCTAATTTATAACCCTCTTGTTGGTCTGGATAGGAATCAATCCTAACTTTCTACGGATAAAATATGGCATTACATTCCCCAAGGCCCCTGAATCTAGCAAGAAATTATGCAATTTCCTTCCAAATATCCTCAAGATAACCAAAAAGGGGGTAAGACCTATCCTTCCATGATACATGGTTGCATTCATATCTACAATGGCCACTACTTTGGCTTTTCCTTTTGAATATTTGTATTATTTTAAAGAGGCTATAAATGGGTCATGAATTTCATGACAATATTTGAAAACATCATACATGGACATGTTGGACCTAACCTTCTTCATTTCCCCTTCCAATTCATAACCCATGTTATAATTTAGTGGCTTGGTAACAGGGACTGGATGACATTAGTTTAGATTTTCAGCCAGCCCTTTGGGTGGTAGAGGATTATTATTTGCCTTGGGGTTAGGTGGAATCAAACAACTATTTGGAGGTTTAGAAGTAGTGAATGGCCCTTTGCTCTGATTTCTTAAAAAATGGCCTCCTTTAGCTTGAAAGGCTTGGGCATCATAAGTTTCAACTTTAGGTTTGTTTTCTTCTTGAAAAAGGCACCTACAATCCTCAACTATTTCAAAATCCATAGGAGTATTGTGAGTCCCATTATTCTCATCTACATTGTTTTGGATATATTGAGAATCAAATTGAGCCATTTTAACCATCTTTTCCATCTATGGGCAATTTACTTTGGAATGGATAGAAGTATCATGTAGTCTACACCAATTAGTCATGGGATTCAAATCTACCAATTTTTTTGTGATTGTTTTTTGTGACTCCTCCATTGGTTGGCCTCGTATCCCATTATCTATTATAGGGCCTTTGGTTATAAACACGATTCTGGTTTTGAAAGTTCCTTTGGTTTTGATTGTTGGTCTAATTTTGATAACCCCTTTGATTCTAATATTGGTGTTTATTTTGAGGGGGATTGATCCTTAATTGAGCCATCTCATTATTTATTTGAGAGAGTTTTTTCTTCAAAGTTTCAACCTCAAAGGATAAATGAGCAGTTTGTTCATTGTCCATACTAGCCCTCGTTTGGTTCGCACATTGTACTACTAGCAGATTTGCTTGAGGATTATACCCCCCATGGTTATTTGGGGAGGTTGTTGAAAGAAACTTGGCATCCCTAAATTTTTTGCTACATGTTCATGTCCATGAGGCTAGGTTAAAGCGGTTGAAGGGTGTATTTCAACAAACAACCCATATGCAGAAGTGGGCATCCCAAGGATAGTATTCATCGAGGTCCCATTGGTGATTGCATTATTAATTGCAAGTAGTTGATTAGGGATTCCTAGGTATCATGGAGAAGGAAAATTTCCTCCTATACCACATGGGGATGGAGTAATCTATTATTGCAAGCGGATAGCTATAATGTATACTTTTTCTAGAGTGTTGGTTTCTTGCACAGTGTAAGTTATTTGGATGAATAAAGTTGTTAGAGGATCTAAGGCCTTGAGGTACGCATGAATTGGTATGTTTTATGTGACAAGATACGATTCTTGCAGCCTTTTATACATCCTTTGGAACCGGTTATTAAATATAGGTAGTGGTTCATTGGGTTCTTTTCAGATGGTAGCAAATTGATGATAGAGGAATGTTGGGTCAGTATATACTCAAAATTTATTGATGAAGGTTGTCAAAAAATCTACCCAACTGAGTACTGATTCAGTGGGTAATATCAAGTACCAATTATAGGTAGTATCCCCTAAGGAATACTAAAAATAATGACAGGCCATATCTTTATGTTGGATCTAACCTCTTACACATGCATCTTTAAATGCTTGAATATTCTCTTTAGCACTTTGTGACTCTCCATGGTAATATCTAGGACAAAAACACTTAGGGATTTTAGGCATGTCATGTATCCCTCCTAAGGTTCCTAGTGCTAAAGGGTTTCCAATGAAGAACGTCATTGGTGGTGGTGGTGGTTAATTTTTTTGTTGAACTTGTCGTATGGTAGGAAATCCAGACATTGTCAATGGTGGTGTCAATGGTTGTGCTTTGTTTCTACAAGTGGTTATTGGTTGATTAGGAAATTGAAGTTCCAAGAGTGGCTCTTGGCGAGGGGTAGATCTCAAAACTCTCTCAAACCTATTAGGTGAGAAGGACCCAATTTACTCCAGCTTGTTTCCTAAGGGCCCTCTTGGTGCCAATTTTGTTGATAGCCAAATTGACACACCAACATGCAAGCGATGTATTACTACCTAACTTCTCCTGAAAAGAGTAACTAATCTGAAAAACTAACTATCCTCCAAGGTCTCAGTGGCGGGTTCACAATGATGTTGCTTCATTTAGTGGTCAACATGGTTGTAACTTTCAATGGCCCTGCTACTTTAAGAAAACAAATGAGATATATTGATTCTAAATCTAAACTATCTACCAGATTTTAAAATAAATAATAAAAGATAGAACAAGGTTTAGAATAGAAAACATGAATAACAATCATCTTCATCCAAACTTGCAATCATTTAATGAGTTATATATTTTTCTTTTTAAAATAAAACTAATAAAGGAACTAACTTGTAAACATTACATAGCTAAGTTCATTCATAGTGCAGATATTAAAGCATAAAACCATTGATTACTAGTAAATAAACTCTAAACTTTGTAGATTATTTTTATATTAACTCATTTTAAAGATTTCAAATCATAAACAAGAAGAATACCATTCATAGTGACATCAAAATAGTGTAAAACCATCTCCTTTTATTGATTAACTTCAAATAAGTAGCATCTACGCTTCGCAAACTTCACTAGCGCACTTAGAAAACTGTCTTTGATATCACTATCTAAAAACTAAAGATTAAAATAACTGAATGACAAAAAATTAACATAAAATATTTCAAGTCACAAGATGCAAATCGGACTTCAATTTTCCAACCTTTACAATGAAGAAAAACATCAAATATATATATCCTTATTACAAAACAAGTTTCCCTCCAAAAAAATCAACATGCAACCCAAAAATCAGGGCACTCAACATGTAGATACATAAAAGTAGGCTCCACTAGACTGAACTAGAGTGAATTGTCATGCAAAACTGATCCATGAGGGAAATAATTTCCTTTTCTGAATTAGTTGTAGAGGAGCCCCAGTTAACTATCATACCCGCCCTATAAAATAGGAGGCTGACTTTGTTGACTTCATTCCATTTCAAAAATAGAATATTCTTTATTTTGCTTTGTTGGATTTACTCAATTTTAGATACTCAAAATTTTCAAAAATCAACCCTACTACCTCTTCATCGGGTCCATCAACCTACTCTACTCTAAACTTCGTTCTCTCAAAATATTTTGCAGTTGTATCAATGGCTTGTCGTAGCTGGAAAATATCTTTTGATGCCCACCGAGTATCAAATCTAATTGACATCGGTTTATCCAAAAGAGTCTCCTCAAGTCCATCTCCTTCATTCATCGACATCAGTTTATCCAAAAGAGTCTCCTCAGGTCCATCTCCTTCATTCATCATTTTTTCCAAACAGTTATTCCAATCATCCTTTATTTCTTGCAAAGACCTCGGTCCATGATTTGATAGTATAATCTTAGTGGTGATACCTATAACAACCTCCTCAAATGTTGTTGCAATATCACACACATCATGATGAACTTTGACCAAAGCTATTCTATGCTCAATGAGGATTTATGATTGGAAAATGAGTATATTAATTGACTTATTGATATACTTTGTATCTTCATCTCCCAAGATTCCTCATTCAACCATTGTTTCCTTAGGCAATTTGTTTATAATTTTTAACTTCCTCAAATATTCTCTATGCTTCTCTTATTCCTCCCATAACTTTTGAGTGTACTCTTCTATTTTCTTAACAAGTTTTTGTGCATCATCATAATCCTTATAGCCCTTAGTGAAGAGTCCTTCTATTTCTACTTTAAGAACATTAAACCATCCATCAAACAATTGAGCCTTCCTTTTCATATCATTTAGATCGTCTACCTCTTTACAACTTAGCAATATGGGCACCTCTGATGACAATGGTTGCTCTGAAGCTGGAAAGATAAGCAACTTCAAAACTCTCTTCATTTTTTCCAATTGAGTTCTCAACTCATCTTTCGCCTGCTTATCTTTGAACATTCCCGATTTCATCAAATTGGCTACAATGTCGACGAGTCCATCTACTAGTTTGTGGTTTTTTTTACTAATATTGACCATGCTCAGTTGGTAATTAGAAGCTTGTAGCTCCTAGTCATCTTTGTCCACCATTGGGGTGGAAATCGCTACAACCAAATCTCCATCATCTGTTAATCTAGTGGAGTGAATAGCCATTGGTTTTTTCTTGGGTTTCATCTTGTCCACCTCCTTTCTCATCTCATCCCAACTTATTGGTTGAGTTTCAAACTATTGCCTCTTCTCCAAATTTAGCTTCAACTAGGTAGGAGCACTTGGTGGAGATGTCATTTGTTGAGTGACTGCAACTCTTTGTTTGGAAGGTTGTGGAGGTTGTTGGATTGAACTGGTCACTTGTGTGGTGGAAACCTTTTGTTGATCAAGCTTTTCTTTCTTGCCCTCCTCTTGTTCTTTCCTCAATGCCTCATCTTGCTTGGCCTTTTCTCAAGTTGCCTTCTCCTACTCGACCACATGCTTAGCTACTAGCTTTTCTACTTTGTCAAAAATATCCTTTTGCTCCTCCTTAGTGAGCACATGATCCAAGTTAACCCCATTGCCTTCTTCAAAAGGAATATCTTCAGATCACCAGAATCCTCCTTTTCTTCCTCCTTATGAGGGGTATCTTCAACATCATACGGAGGGGATAATCCTTTAATATTCACTACTGGCCCTTGGTCCTTCTTAGTAGAAACTTCTTCTGACTGTGAAGGGGTAGCAAGAGTCTCTTCTATTACAACCTCTCCTCCAGGATTCTCTATGACAATGGGCTTTATGCTTGCCCCGAAGTTCACTCCTCCTGATGCAGCCATGAATGTTTCCATAGCCTACTACATCTTTTCAGTTAGATCATCAAATATATTTTCTTCTTCTTCAACCACTGTGGGTGTCTTCTTTCTCAACCTTTTATATTATTTTGGTGTAGCAGTGGAGGAAGATGGTTCACCCTTCGAGTGACTCTTCCTTGGGGCTGGTTTATATGTAGATCAATCCATTTCAAACTTCTCTGAATGACCATTTGTGAGACCTTGTTTATTTCATACTCCTCTTTTTCTATGAAATTGATGGGGTCCAAGGTCTTTGTTGCTATTTGATCTACATCATATTGAGGGTCAAGAGTAATTCCATCATCTAAAATCCCTTCTAGCATATCTTTCTTAACATTGAAGTCTCTCATTTAAGGGATAGTTGACCTTTCATACCCTCTCTTCCTCACCTCAAATTCATCTTGAAGATTAGCCCAAAATTCCTCAATGTGAAGCTCATGATAATGGAACAAAGATGTGTACAAGCCATTCAACTTTCCTTTTAGGTCAAAGTTCTTCCTTACTACATATAGTTTCAAATTGAGATCCTAGAACTCCTTCGTTGTTGTCTTAGCTACCACTTTTATTAGACAAGAGTAAAATCCTAGCTCAAGAGGGAACACGAGACAACCAGTCTTATGCTTGCTTGCAAATTTGGCATTTACCTCTGCCATTTGATGGGATATTTCCATTAGAATAATTTTATCATTGCAGCATCTTGGTAATATGAAGGGAGATTTATCAAAACCAAACAATCTAATGTAAGTAACCTTGGGATATTGGATAAACCTATTCCCCCATTCTCCAACAAATTCCATGGTTTTCTTGGTTAACCTCAAACCAACATCTTATGTCAATTGGTTGATAACAACATATATGAAGGCATCATTTACTCTCCTAAAATGCTTCTTTGCCTTCTTTAGCTCCAATTGATCATAGTATTCTCATACTAATTTCTTTTAACTTGGTGCTTCTCCAAGGACCCCTACTGTATTTAGACTTGGGAATTTCCCCATCCTTGCAACACAGTACACAACATAGGAACTCATATAGAACTCCTTGGTGTCCTTTACCTTGGTGATTTGGTCAGATGGCATAAAAGACCATCTGGCCCCAGTCCAAGTAGTTCTTTCCTTAAAAAATAGTCTGAATAAAGTAAAACATCCAAGTTTCAAATGAATGTGATTCCTCCTTCTTGAATTCTCTAGACAACAGTGTAATAATATCCCCTACTTCCGAGGAGAAATCAGACCTTTTGGGCTTAGGGGAAAGCTTGGTTATGGACTTCTTCTTTATCTTTAACAAATTCTTATTCATATACCTCTTGTGGGAGTCTACATCTATTTCATATTATTATATCGCATGAGTCTTTGTCATGGTTTTGAGGTTGGAAAGGGGAGGCAATTCAAAGGCAAACATTATCATTACTAGTGTAAAATCAATAATGACATTGCCCCAAGGATCAATACATTTCCTTTAAACGGGGTTGTAGTTATTCGTTGTTGCTAATATGAATTTAAGGCATTGCACTACCACTGGAAAGGAAGTGGCATGTGCCAATCCTGAGTTGGAAATCCTCTAGGCCCTTGGACTGGCCTCTAGTGAGAAAGTGTGATCATTAAATTGCTTAAGTTTAATGTGACCAAGCTCCGTATCCATTATTTTAATCACCTTCGATGCAAATTGACACTATTGGAACCCCTTGGAAATTATACTTCATGGAGATTTGGATTTGTTCTATTTTTAATCTCTTAGCTTTATGTTCTTTTTGTACCTCCTCAGCACCAAGATCTCTCTTTGAATCAAACATTTAATGAAACTTGTTGTAACACCATTTGTTAGACAAAAGAAAAAAATTGTAGGAAGCTAAGAATTAAATGCATCCTATATTGGGTTTCTATACTTTGAGAGGATGCTTATTCTCAAGGCATCTCCATTCATTTTGGGTGTCAATTTCAAGGTTGAACCTAGGATTTGAACATATGATAGAAGAATTCAATAAACTAGCGAGAATCGAAATCAAGACAAAACCCGAAACGTGAACTTTGAAGAAAGTCTGATCAAAAATCATGGTCAAATTGAAACCTAGAATTAGAACACACTTATGGGAATAGTAAGGTTTCATTAAGAAACCTGATCTTGCTAATTAGTAGAAATCGAAGTTGAAATGGATCATGGGACATGCACTCTCCCACTCTCCTTCGAGAAAATTTAAGGTTATGTTCTAAAACCTGATCCCGCCAAATTGGTGGAAGTCAGAGTCGGGACAGAACTGGGAATGTGAACATTCTATGGGGAAAGGACTAGGTTCCATTCCAAAACCCAATCCTACCAAACTAGCAAAAATCAAAGTTGGAACAAAACATAGAATGAGAACTCTTGATAGAAAGTTCAATTGAGGCGAAAGGTTTCAACAACACCATTTAAATCGCCATTAAGACTTAGTGATTTTAATAGCTTCACAAATCGGGAGCAGGAGCGAACTGAAGTACAAGACTAAAATAAAATGTTGACATGGGGTTGAAACCCTATTGATAATTCAAAAGAATTAGGACTTAAAACGGTCAAACCGTACCGTATGAAAACCCTAGGGAAACTAGCGAACGACGGGAGAAGAAAGATCCATGAATGAAAACAAGATAGAAGAAGAAAAAGGAAAGAAAACACATCAAGAGGAGACCTCCTTACATGGGAAACAAACCAAATGAACATGGAAAAACAAAATGAACCCACAAGAAAAAAAACACACATCTAGCAAAAACAAATGAAACAACCAGACAAACACATAAAATGGGAAATAAAAACAAAACCCTACCTCAAAGATTCAATAGCGAGTGAAAGAATCATGACCAAAAACCAAATCCCTAACCAACACTCCACTTCCGCTCTTCTCAAGCTCCAAATCGTGAAAAAATCAAATGCAGTTATGAGCCAAAACAAGAGAGCGGTATGATTAAATACTCGTTATGCGTATGTGAAATGACCCAACATTAATGTGGGAAGGTTGGGCTTCAAGATTGGAACTAGACACAAAATCAGAACCAATGCAAACTTTGAAGGAAGAGTGGAAATTAGGATCAGGTCGAAACAAGGACATAGACCCTTGAAGGAGGATCCAATCTAGTTCGTAACCCGATTCTGAAACACACACACACACACACAAAAAAAAAAAATGAACGTGGGTACCAGGATTGGGTTCAAAACAAGAACATGAACCTTCAAAAAAGGAAAGGTTTAGGTTCCAACCTGAGACCTAAGCCCGACGAGCCAAAGGAGAACTAAAAAACAAGAAGTAGATTCGGGAAGAACCAAGAATATGAACCCTCAAAAGGAGAAATGTTCTTGTCCCTATCTAAAATCTGATTTTGAAAACACATTAGAAAAAGGAAAATAGTCATAAATCAAACTCAGAACAACACCTAGAACATGAACCCTCTTTTGAGGACAAGTTTAGGTTCCATTTTGAAACTTGATTTCGACAGAGAAAAAGAAAACAAGGCACATGAAAACACAACTCCCAAAACTAGAACGAAAACCACAAAGGGCAACCAAAACAAAAAAAAACAAAGGGAAGGAAAACATCAAGACAAAGAGGGAGACCCATTTTGATCAGGAAGAAAATAGGGTGGTCATGTGAGGCATAACAAAGCTTCCACAATCATTGAAGAAAATCCACAATTAGTGTAAATGCCTAAGGTCGTTCGAACCTGTGTAAACACCATTAACATTTAAGTACATGATTCCTCAAATCCAAATATGAACCGAAGACCACACATAACACTTGAAAAAAATTAGGAATATTCCACAAACACCCTAAAATCCAAAAAATTCCTTCACAACAACTTTCACTTGAAGAATGTACACACCCAATACACTCAGACAAACTTATATACATTGTAACTCAAGAAATCAACTTTCGAAGCACCAAACCATGAACAATTTTGACTCAAGGTAGATATGATCATTATCAACACACTTCATAATTGCAAGACCAAAAACCAAACTACGGAGAAATGCAGAGAAAAAATATTTCTCATAGACACCATTACAACACAGTTCACACACTGGTGAACACAAATTTTGCACAGTGATCCAGACCAAGAAATTCTAGATATAGAACCTCTAAAAACCTCTGACCAACAATCCAAACCGCACAAGCAGATCTTCAACATAGAAGAAATGTGGAACAAAAATAGAACACCACATTGTACATCAAAACACCTCTACAACACACTATTTTCCTCTTTTATTCATTTTTTCTCAAAATCACTTGGAAATTAAGCACCAGAGACATATAATCTTCAAAACTTCCTCATCATTACTAAACCAACAACATCCACAAACAAAATCTTATCAAAGAAACACTAGAGGTTGACACCAATAGCACTTACTAATGCAACATAATGAAACTAATCAAAGCATTAACACAACTTCTCAACCATTACTAGTTGAAATAAATGATAACACAAATATAAGTTTGTTGACATAAATGACAACACCAACTACTCATACTTGCAAAAATCTCCCCCTTTGTCATTGATGGAAAAACATGATGTGAAAAACCATAAAACCATCAACAAACATAACAACTTTGATCACCGATACACTACTCCATATCAATTATTTCTCTTTATTTCTCCCCCTTACATCATACTCTTCTTTTTCACATTACTCTCTCCCCCTTTTACAACTAAACATTTTTCACATTATTTTTCTCTCCCCCTTTGACATCAATGAAAAACGGAAACACAATTGCACCCCCTTTAACATCGAACATGCATAATTTCTCCCTTTACTGCTCTACATACTCTCCCTTAGGAACACATAAAAAATTATACCAAATAGAAACAAAGGACAAAACCAACCTATACTAACACTAACTCCCCCTGACTGTAACAACCAACAAAGCACTACCTACTCTCCCTAAGAGGTAGCCTCCAACATCAATCTAGAACAAGGAATGAATCTTGAAATACACTAGATTGATGCATATCCTTATGCATCTAGTTCAAAGGAGGGGCAATAACCCCTAACTTATCCTAGAAATACTCAAAAGTATCCTTAGGAAGAGCCTTAGTGAATATATCAACAACCTGATCCTTTCTAGGTACATACCGAAGCTTCACTTCATTCTCTGCAACATTCTCTCTCAAAAAGTGATACCAGATTGATATATGTTTTATCCTTGAGTGCATCACTAGATTCTTTGAAATGTTAATAGCACTTGTATTATCACAAAATATAGAAATTGGTTCATCATATACAACTCTGATGTCCTTCAAAGTTTGCTTCATCCACAACACCTGTGTGCAGCAAGATGCCGCTACAATGTATTCTATCTCTGCAGTAGATAAAGATATTGAATCTTGTTTCTTTCTCAAACAAGACACCAATTTGCATCTAAGAAAGAATGCAGTGCACCACTTGTACATTTATTTTCATCAAAACATCCTACCCAATTTGCATATGTATAAACACTTAGAGAAAAATCAATATTCATTGGATACCACAAGCCATGTTCCAAAGTTCCCTTCAAGTGTTTGATAATGACCTTTATGAAATGAAGTAAAATAATGTTGCTTATTTAAATATAAAGTAGTTTTAAATTAGATAAATTGATTTTTTTTATAAATTATTATTGTAGAGATCTAAAATCTATTATTAACTAATTTTTAACATCAATCTAGTCATGCATGGGTCGAATTCTCATGGGCCCTTTTCTAGTGGGGACGATATTGAGAAAAATTTGGGTGGGTCTCATTGGCGAGCAACCAAGAAGAAAGTTGAACTTCATGGTTCAGATTCTAATGATTCTAGGAAGGATAAGGATGAGCAATTTATTTAATTGGGGGAAAATGTGGATGAGGGGCTTCCTTAAAGGGCCTCTAAAATACTTGCTAATCTACACAGGTTGGTGTCTAAAGGTGGTGGGAAGGGTGAGAAAGTGGTACTAGAATAGGTAAAGGTCACTGCTAATAATGTTGTTGTTGGTGAGGATTCCTCTGCTCAACAGAATCCTCCCCATGTGAGCGTTGATGGGGATAAGGTCAGTGAGGATTCTTTGGGTGAAAGGGATGTGTGGGAGGTTACAGGTGAGAATCTGACCCTTGGCAAGCCAAAGATAATAAATTTTAATCCTTTGTCTAAGGATTTTTCCTCTCTTGATGATGATAACACTACTATGCGTGAGTTGTTGCACATGGCTAGGTCTGGTGCCACATGTACCTTTAAAATTGCTAAATGGGTGATGAAGGAGTTCAACAATGTCAACATTAAAATTAGGGGCTTGAAGGAGAACATGGATAATCAATCAAAAGGGTCTTCCTTGGACCTACTCATTGAGAGTTGGTGGATCTGGAGTGCTCATTTTCTAATTTCAAATCCTAGTGTGAAAGTTGTCTTGGTGTATTAGAAGAAAATATCAAGGAAACAAATGAGAATATCAAAAAGCTCCTATAGATTAGTCATAGCTTTGTAAAAAATAGTGTGGACTCTCTCAAGGTTCTCTTTGAGAAAATCAACCAACTCCGCGAGGATCAAATGTATTTTACAGACATGTTGGAGAAGGATCGGACTTCCAAGGGGAAGGGTAAGAATAATTTCAAAGAGGAGGCTAAAGGCCCGAGCACTAGAACGAGGGGGATCCTAAGGAAGACCTTTGAAGAAGAAAAACAAGAATTGATGGATATGGTTAACGTACACTACAATCAGGAGATTGAGGTGGCCAATACCTTGAAGAATCTAAAGTGATTTCTCTGTCTCTTTGTAGTTTGTTGTGTATTTGCTTTCCTATTGTTAGTTCATTGTTTTTGGTTGTTGGTTGTTGCTTATACCTTATTGTATCTTCTCTTTCTCAACAACATTTTGATGTAATGTGATGTAAAGGGTTTCGGGTCCCTTCAAAACCCATTTTTCCCATATAATCAAAACATTATTTTATATTACTAATTATATTAAATATTATATTATATTATATTATATTACTATTGTATAATATTATTATTTACATATTATTTATTATATCTATATTTTTTTTAATTAATAAAAGCAGGTTTTACCCTACATTATTTTGTTAATAATGATTTTTAAATGTAATACAATATAATATTCACCCATCAAAACAACCCCAATTTTAACTATCCCCTAACACCTACCAACAACAACCAAACATACCTAGCACCATTTACCCAGATAACCCTTATGCCAACAATAGCCGACATCATCCTACATCACCTGCACCATGATCCACGTTAGACTACCCGCTTGCCATTTGCATGAATTTGAACAACATCTTGATATGCTTATTTTACAATTCTATCCTTGCTCATTTTGTCTCTCCCCATATCTTATTGTACCCGTTCTAACAAGTTAAGGCACTTCAAGCTAAAACACACAAAAAATATTCCTCAGCAACTTGCAAATTTTCCCACTCACTACTAACAACCCAATTGACTAACTTATCCACCACATCATTACTACTTTGGAACGTATGAGTTAATTTGAAATATTGGAACTGATTTAGCCTTTTTCAAATGAGCTTAATGATTTTATTTATCTTCCAAACCTGTGACTGACCATTTGCTATCACATTTATGATTATTTGAGAATCTCCTTCCAAATATAATTTTTGTATTGCAAATTTTCTCACCATACTCACCGCAAGCAAGGCAACATGTGCCTTTGCTTCATTATTTGTTCCCTCTTGCAATTTTTGAGCACCAAAACCCATAATGTTACCATGCATATCTCTAATAACACACCTTTCCCTGGAAGGGCCATGATTCCCTTTTGTTGCCCCATCAAAATTAACTTTTACCCACCCATCCTCAAGCCAAATCCAACCAAAATCAAAACCACCTGCATATAGCACTTTAAGCATTGGTCATTGTTTTCGCAACTTGCTATCCATTTGGTGGAAGAGAAATTTAGACATATTTTGTTTTGTGGTTGCCATGTTCATAGCCTCTATATTATATTGTATATATATTATTATATTATTTATATATTTATATTAAAATTATATAATACATAAATATTATAATAATATACTACATATAAATTATTTATTTATTTATTTTAGATATTATATTATAGAGTATATAAATAATATAGTATATATTTATAATATTATCTATTATAATTAGATTTATATTATATATTATATTATACAATATATGCATAATATAATATATACTAATAAATATAATATGTATTTATTATTTATTATATTTAGCTTTATATTATAAATTTTATTATATATTATATTATATAATATATACATAATATCTCTCTATTTTTCCCCTTCATACCTTGGTGTGTACTGGATATGCTAAAAAGGTGTGGAAGGTCAATTAGGAAAAAAGGAGAGAGGAAAAGAGACAAATATAAATAGACTAGCAATCGCACCTTGGTGTGCAATGGGTACACTAAAGAGGCGTGGAAGGTCAATTTGAAAAAAGGTCTATTTTTTTGTACATTTGTACAATAAAGGTCTCATTGGAGAAGTGATATGCATCCATTTACAAGGATCCAAATATGATTGAAACAAAACCTGTGAATCTAGAAAATAATCAAGCTCCTTTACCATAAATATCTACATGCATGGTTCCATTTTTTTTGGCATTACTATTTTGTCATTATAAGTTTCCCTTGTTAGGTCTGTCATTATTGACGACTTTGATTAATTTAACTGTCAAATGTTATGTCGTTAGCAATGTTATCTAATGGGAGTTAAAATGAAGAGATGAAAATTATTCAAAATGCACAGCACACCAATAGACGACAAAAATGTCTCATGCAGTGACTTTCTAAAATGAGACTATTTGAGCTAATGTGTATCCTAAAAAAAATAAGAAACAAGGAAAAGGTAATTTCCAACTGTCAAAAAAAATGTACTTACCTTTTTTTGCACACAAAGGTAGAATGCTAACAAAATTTATTATTTGGATTTACACCTACAAATTGCATTTTCTTGGAAGTTGGTAGAATTTTATTGACAAATTCATATTGTGCAATTATGGACATTTGTTTGAGGAATTTTGTCAAATATTTTAACTCCCTAATTCTTTTAAAAATTGCAGAGTGATTAGGATGCAGAGCAAGGACCATGCTTCCTAGCCTTTCACTTGTGAGGTGCTCTACCATGGGAAATTGTTTAGTCCACAACTTATTTGACAGTATTTCAAAATTCATCTATAAATATTTGGTATGATATTTGCTTAGTTATATTTTTGTTTGACACCTGCTAATCATGATCATATAATTTTTCAGAACCCCTCCAAATTTACAAGAAAATGTCTGAAACTCCATTTTTCGCTAGAAAATTTGTGTTTCAAATATCCATCTTGGTTGTGTATTTTGTGATAATAAATAAAATAATTTTTACATTCATGGTGAAAACTATATATTCTCATTGCAACGAAGTTGTAAAAGTTGGACCGGCTAGATCTCACTCAGGATCACTCTTCCCTAATCTCCCACATTTTGGCTACTTGGTAATTCTAGTAACTGTCATGGGCCTGTCATATTTGATAATATTCTCAAAGTATCATGAAGTTAGTTCTAACAATAGGTTGAATGATTTTCTACTAGACACTTGCAAATTGTTGCAAAATCACCTTTCAAATTAATAAATTGAATTCTTAGAAATTTAAAGTGATACCTAAAGCAACATGCCCTTTTTTTAAAAATCAAATTCTACATTGGGTGTCAGTTTGAGTGTAAATCATTTTATCATTCATTTATTACATTAATATTTAATCACTTTTAAATTAATATATAGAATTTAGAATAAGATACCTGAAGCAACATGCTCTTTTTTTTAATCAAATTCCACATTGGGTGTTAGATTGAACATAAATTCTTTTATCTTTCATCTATTGTATTAACATTAATGTCTCTTATAGTTGTTCTTCCTTTGGAAAATGCTATATTGTTTTTACACTTTTTAACATACAATTGGAAGTTTTTTTAACCTAAGATAAGGGTACCAAGTGATACAATATTGCCTAGATGGAGACATGCTGACATTATAACCTAATCTTGTTTGTAGCATGATGTGGAAGTTGGGGTATTGAAGAAAGTAATGTTAGAAAATGGAGTTGTGGTGGCTATTGTAGGCACCAGAGAATTGAGCCTAAAACAACCTATCCAGTTGCCTTTACCCATTAGCACTACCACTGAGGATGGTAAGCTTGCTCTCAAATTTGATTGAACTTTCCACAAATTTAAGGCATGATTCTAGCAATCAAGAGAAACCCATGTCTCTGCAAATCGTGGGTCCAACTTTACTTGTTGCATCATCCATCAATGAGCCGGATTCAACATCAAGTAAGTTGAACCGTGAGGAGGCTAGCCTATATCTATTGAATTGAGATTTCACCAAGGGTAGGGGATGCCAACTCCAATATCATTGGAGGTTGATGCCAATTCGCTTGGTCCAAATGATATGTGGATGTGGCCTCTACCATCACTTAATGGCTCTGATCCTAAACTTATGTTATTGAAGAACTTATGAGGGCAATCTTGGGTCCTAGTTCCCAACAAAATGAACAATTAAATTGTTAAAGGCACAAGCTGCAACAACTTTTGTCAAAGTGTAATTTGAGCTACAAAAGAAAGCTGGAATCAACACATTTAATATGGAGACTTGGTTGGAGTGGAGGATGAAGTCCTATGTTGTATGGTTGTAGTTTCAGTGGATAGGGTGTTATTAAAATAAAATTTTGAAATTCATCTTCATAACCTTAAAATTAAGGGTAAACAAAATCAATAATAAAAAATACACAATATCAGAACTCTGCGGGCAAAAATATTTAGTCTTATACATCAGTGTATATTAGACCACCATAAATTTGGGGCTACTAAAATTGTTTGATTTTTTTGAGTGTTAAGGGTGTATCTTTTAGGTTTGAAAAATGATGTATTGTGGTACAAAGTTCCTTCTCATTATGTTCTATAAAGTACTGTCAATATTCTAATAAATAAAAAATGACTTATGTCAACATAACATTGTAAACAAAGTTTTGTTTCATAATACATATAATCAAGGATGAAAAAATCCATAATAATACTAGATGTATACAAAAAAATATGCCAATGCACACTTTGTAGGAATAAAGAATTAGGTCCAATACTTCGATTATTATGTTGGTTCAATTTACTAGCATCATGCCTCTCTTTGGTAGTAATATTGCTCATTGATCTTTGTGTTAAGTTGGGATCTTTTGTCCTTTTGATAATGCATATTATGTGATGGTTCCTATTATGATCTTTTATAATTGAGGATCAAATGTGCTACTAAATGACACTTACTTCTGTTAACTCCATAGCATATACATATGAGGGTTACAAAGCTAGCATTTATAGTAGCACACTCAAATATGTTATAAAGAAAATGTACCACACCAACACTAAGCAATTTGAAACTTGAATACTTTAAATTCATAATGTCTTGCACAAACTCACAATCATGCTTAACCTAGATTTACTGAAATCACATATCCACCAAATGCCCATAAATAATTAATATAAAAACAAAAGAAATGAGTCCCCAAATATGAGTCTAAGTGACTTGTTAATCAAAACACAATCTAGCAGTACCAATAATTTATTTAAATTGGTGGGAATTAATTTTGATGTGTGATGAGATGATTTTGGTATTGAGTTAGTATAAATTGTTTTATTTTCTAAGCAATGCCAATAAGCTACTAAATTAAATTGTTAAAGCCAATTTCAAAAATCATGTCATCAAGGTCTAGAAAACAAGTGGCAATAACAACTATCATTAGCAATAATTCACTAGAAAAAACATAAAGAATAAGTTTGGTACTTGAATACATCAACCCACTACTTCTTGGTAAAGTACCAGAAGAAAAACAAAACCCATTATAAAATGCAGTAGAACCCACAAACATAGGTCACATTATTTTACCTACACAAATCTTCAACAAATTTATTCAAATTCCATAAACACAATTACAATCTCACAAATCCATTCCTTAACAACCTGTAACTTTTTTAGCATGATGATAAAGCTTGACATTTTTTGAAAGTATGGGTCAATTCAAACAAATTGACAAAAATCATGGGCAATGCTATGGTAGAGATTTGTTTAATGGTCATTGATATAACCAGGGAAAATAAAACACATAAATAGACAAAATCTTCCCTGGTCGGCCTTGCCCAGTCACTCACCTTGTGATAAATGATTTTGTTTCATCTCTTTGATGGATGTCCATACCCTATTCCAAAGCTCCCATTTTCACATAGGTAGGGAGGATATAGGTGAAGGTTGTGGAATTTAGCTTTACACCGACCAATGGCATTTGTTGCAAGTTTATAAAGCCTTTTCAACAAATCCACTTTGTACATATCCTAAAATAATTGCAGTCCATGAGATGACATTTTTTTTAAGTTTTTTGTCAAAAACTTCATGTGCCTTGTTAATGCTTCCACTTTTTTGCATGCATGTCTACTAGGGTAGCTACGACTATGATATCTGACAAAGTTCCTTTATCCTTTATGCTTAGATGGATTTCCATACTATTCCAAAGCTCTCATTTTGGAATGGGCAGGGAGAATGCTAGCAAAGGTTACAAAATTTGGCTTAAACCTGACAATTGCATTTGCTTGGAAATTTCTAAAGCCTTTTATCAAATTCATTTTGTGGATATCTTATAATCATTGTAGTCCATGACACCACATCTCATGAGGCACCTTGTCAAACACTTCACATGCCTTATTTGTGCTTCCACATTTTGCATACATGTCTACTATGTCAATTGCAACTATAACATCCAACAAAATTCCTCTATCCTTTATGCTTTGATGGATGTCCATATCCTATTCCAAAGCCCTCATTTTTGCATGGGAAGGAAGAATGGTAGCAAAAATTGTGGAGTCAGTTACAATTTTGTGTTGATAACCAAATCTGTTACAAGACAAGGTATATCATAATATTAGATAAACTATGGCATACATTACCCTATATTGAATCCTTCTATGTGTACGCTTCCATGCAAATGAAATTCATAAAGTTCAAAATAGATAATTTATACCCACTAAGCAATGAATAGTATCTTACCTGATAGGCCACATGGAATTGAAATCCATGGTTGGGTGGCATAGTGAGACTTGTTATAGATAGATGCCTTGCACAAAACTAGAGAATTCAATTAAAACTTCAAAAACTATAAAAAGGACTTTTCAAGGCAAAACTAAAATGGGTACAAAATTAAATCATTGAAAATACAAAAAAAATAATTGGGTAGAGAGACCAAATCTCTACAAACCATCATCACCTCCAAATCAACACTCCCATTGTCATTAAAATTAGAAAATTGTAAGTCGACAAAATATGAGGAGTTCTCATCATGGATTTGGGTAGTCACCTAGATTGAGAAAACCGAGAAAGGGTGGATTTCTCCATGACTTCACTGTGATATGCACTCTACCTAGACATAATGTAGAACAGATAAGCGACATTAAATTTGCATTTTCAAGATGAATGGATCAAATCATTCTGATTGTCTTGCATCCCCTCTAAAGCATTGCATGTCGTTGATCAGTGAAGTTATCCAAGCAAACTTCAAATAGGATATGCCTTCAGCATAAACAAAGAGAGAAGAAAAGTCAAATATAGAGATAAATAGGGGAGAGTGAGGAAGAGAGAGATTGAGAGATGATGAGAAATATAGAGATGAAGAGGGAGACATAGAGATATAACTTCCTATCTCTATCTTTCTTTTCCTTTATCTCTCCCTTTCTCATTCTCCACCTCTCTCTTTGTCTCTCCCTTTTCTACATCTCCCTATCCCCCACTCTCTCTCTCCATATATACTCACTCCATCTCTCTCTATTTCTTTCTATTCATATCTCCCTACCTCTCTCTCTTATTCACTTTGTCTCTCCTACTCTCCTACTCTCTCTCTCAATCCTCTCCATCTCTTTCTCTACATATATCTCCCTATCTCTCTATCTTTCTCCCTATTTATCTCTCTTTCCATATCCCTCTCCACCTCTTTATATCACCTCCCCCCCCCCCCTCTCTCTCTCTCTCTCTCTCTCTCTCTCTCTCTCTCTCTCTCTCTCTCTCTCTCTCTCTCTCTCTCTCTTTGTCCCCCTATCTATCTATCTCTACCTCTCTTCCTTTCTCTCCCCATATATCTTTATGTCTCTCTCTTCCTCTATATCTCTCTCTCCCTCTATCTATCCCTCTATCCATTTCTATTTTTCTATCTCTATTTGTCCCTCTCTCTATCTCTTTATCTCTCTCTCCCTCTCCCTCTCCCTCTCCCCATCTCTCTACAACTCCTTATATCTCTATCTAACCATCACTCCATATCACCATCTATATCTCTCTATATCTCTCCCCCCTCCCTCTATATCCATCTATCTCTCTCATCCTCTCTATCTCCCTATCTCTCTTCATATTTATCTCTCTCTACCTCTCTATCTATTTATCCCCCTCTTCCTCTCTCCCCCTATCTTCCTCTCTCCCCCTCTATCTCTAAACATGTATCCCTTTCTCTATCCATCCATCTCTTCCCCTCTCCATTTTCCTCTTCCTAGACCTTTATTCTAATTATTTGTCTCTCCATCTCTATCTATCTACGTATCTCCCTCTCTATCTCCCTCTCCATCTTCATAGACCTCTATAAATAATTATATTTGCCTCTCTATCTCTATATCTCTCTAATTATCTTTACCTTTCTCCCTCTCTCCCCCTCGCTATATATTATTTCCTATCTCTCTCTATCTTTCTATTTCTCCCTCTCATTTTCTCCTTCTCTCTCCCTCTATATATTTATTTCTTCTATGTCCATATATCCCTCTCTCTTCTCTCTCTCCTCTACATATCCCTTTCCTTCTCCTTCTCCTTCTCCTTATCCATCGTCATCTCTATCTTCCTCTCTATCTCTATCCTCTATCTCAACCTCCTTACCCCTCTCTCTCTCTCTCGCTCGTCCCCCCTTTATCTATATCGCTTTCTATCCCTATCTCTTCCTTTATCTCCCTCTTTCCCTATTGCATGCATCATGAGCCTATTGGTAATGGAACCTAATTATCTTCCTAATTCAAAGGTTTTGTTCTAATCATGTTTGAATCCTTCTAAGTGGATGCATAGTTGCTTTGAATTTTGTTTCATTGTTTGGAGTTTTAAGTGGATGCATAGTTGCTTTGAAGCTATCAATTCTCTAGTGAGACCTTTATTACACAAATAACATATTCAAGGTACGTGGATGTTTTTGTACAAGTTTGCATGCAACTATGGCAGTAGAGACAAGACACATGATTTTTTTGCAAGACGTGGAAGCATAGTCGAGACATGAATTTCTATTGAGATGTTTTTGGAAGGAAAATGGGTAAAGGACCATTTATGTGGATTGAGTGGTTAGTTTTAAAGTAAGAGGTGAATTATAATGTTTAGCAATGATAAGAGGGTATGATGCACTTGTATTTGTGTTGATTATTAACATGTTTGGAATGTGCCAAGAAAACATAGGAACGATTATTTTCTTGTACATATTTTAGTTTCTTATTCACTTTTTGGAGTTGATATCTCTTGCAAGAAAATTAAAGTTTATTTGTATCATGTCTTGTTTTCTTGTTATTCTTTGACTAAAATGGTTTGCACATAATAAATTAAATTTTCCTTTTTAATAAATATTCTTAAAGGATTCCTTATTCCACTTTTTAAGTTGGTCCTTGAGGAACTGTAGATTTTTGAAAAAAATGAAAGCTTTATTACCTGGTCATTTTGGAGCATTTCTCCACCAATCAGACACAAGATCCTTAAACCCTTTAGCCCAAAACCACATTGCTTTGAACTTAAAAGGGCAATGATCTGGTGTAACTTCTTCTTGAATTCTCAATCCTATGGGATAGTGATCTTATCCAGTTATGGGTAGAATCTCAGCCTCACACATCCACTGAAAATCAGCCCAATTCCCAGCTAGCAAAAAATGGTCCAACTTTTCGGCTATATTTAGGAATCCACCTCTCTGGTTTGTCCATGTAAATTCACCATTTTTGAAGGGAAATTCAATGAGACCATTATTCGTGACAAAGTCACAAAAATACTGTTGGATTTTTCCTGACCAACATAAACCCCCCATTTTATCTGAAGGTCTCAAAATAGCATTGAAATCACCTCCCAGGAGAAACATCTTTTCATCCTCAGTTTCTAGAATTGTTGATAGTGCCTGCCATAACAACTTTTTCCGAGTTGAGCAATTTGGACCATAGAAATTGATTATGAAGAAGCTTACCCTGAGCTGCTTAGAGTCTACTCTCAACCATTGCCAAAATCTATCATGCTAAACTACCTGAACATCAACTATTGAGTCATTCCATAAGACACCAAGACCACTTGAGGCTCCAACATCCCCTATAAGATTGCGCTTCCATCTACTGAAACACCTATAGAAAGAATCAAAATTAGGCTCCTTAATTTTTGTTTCTTGTAACAAAACTAGATCAGGCCTCACTTGATCAAAGCATCTTTTGATCAAATGAATTTTTTCAAGGACATTGCAACCCCTGACATTCCACGATAAGATTTTCATGGCTATTGGGAAAAGGCATAGCCTTTTTCCGATCTCAATTTACTTTGTCCTCAATAAGCTTCCCTAGGGGTGTAAATTGTCTTATTTTTTCTTAGGTTTAGGGGGTACAAAGATAATGATGATGGATGAGGGGTGTTGAATGTTTTGGGTATGATTTGAATTAATGACCCCATCCCCAACTACACTTTTATTCTTGCTTAATAACTTGAGCTCATTATTTAAAAACAAATTATCATTTTGGTTTTGATCCTTGGAGTAAAGTTTGATAACCCCTTTAGCAATGAGGGAATTTTATATTTGGATTCCTATTTCAATAAGTTCATGAAAATAGGTGAAAGTGTAGAAGTGAATAGGTGTCACCTATTTAAGTTCTTGTTATTCTTTGAATAAAATGGTTTGCACATAATAAATTACATTTTCCTTTTTAATATGGAGCATGTGAAAGTGTAGAAGTGAATAGGTGTCACCTATTTAAGTAAACTAGCAGCAAACTATTTGATATAAATGTAAGTTTTCTTGTGTGAATAAAATTTCATTTGGTTGAGTTTGTGTAAATGATAGTTTATATAAATATTATTTGGCTAAGCTTGTATAAATGATAGTTTATATTGATTGTTCAAATGATTAAATATATTTTAATGTAATATCTTGTAAATATATTATCATTTATCTTCATTATAATTATTCTTACTTAATTTCCTTCACTTTATTATTCATTTTTTTATCCTTCTCAAATGTGATATATAAATGTTTATTTATTATTCAATGAATTTAGGTCCATCTATATTGAATCTCTTTATGTATCTTATATTACCTTAGAAAAAAAAACTATTTAATACATTTACGAGTACTATCTTTTGTAATTCTATTTGGTATGGTAGTTCCTATAGAAGATATGTAGAAGTTGATAATCCAACCTCACACATCCCAATGAACACCTGCAAGAAAACAACCTGTCACCAAAGGAGATCAAGAGACACAAGAATGGTGCTCTATAAACATGAAGCAAAAGATGCATTACCCGAGAAGTGAATAATTACAAAAAGATCAATCCTTAAGAAAGGGGATTGAAACCTAAAGTGAGAACCCTCGGATGAAGATTAAATTAGCATGTGACAAGTGTCAAGATCATAATGAAAGAGACAACATGACTAATTTAATAATGCAAAATAAAGATTCCTAAGTTTAGCTTAAGTGAAATAAAGTAAAGATGACTTAATTAATTAATCAATATGATTAAATTAATCAAGTAAACAACCTATTATTCTAACACCCCCCTCAAGATGAACTTAGGGAGAAGTTAAAAAAGTAAGGACAAATGCATGAAAGCAAAGATGGGTCCCAAAAAATAAGGCCCGATGAGGTACCCATGTACAAATGTAAAAGATCTCTCACAACAGGAGAAAAAAAGAGAAAACCTCATGGGAAAAACTCTTCTCCAAATGAGAGAAATACAGGTGAAGGTCTCAGAAGCCTCCAAACAAGAATGAAGGACTAAGAATCCTCCAATCAATAAGAAATTGTCCCAAAAGATAGGAACAAATGATGAACACCACTTAAGCATGAAGAAGTTGCAAACACTGTCGTAAAATGACTGTTGAAATGTTGAAAGAAGAACCCTCTTTGAAACAAATGATGATTGGGATCAAGAAGACAAGAATCTACATGAGTTCCCTCAATGACACTACTCGAATCTAATGGAAAACCAAGGCAAAACATCAAGAACTCAAAGATACAAATGGTCTGAAGAACTAATCATGTGAAAATGGAAGGTCACCTCCAAAACATGAATGCAAGAGTGTCCATATGGTAAGTACTTCATCTCATCAAAATGTATGGGTAACCAGTTGCTGCATCTACCTATTACATATGAACAAATATAGTATACATAGCTCACTCCAACGCGAAACCAAGGAAGCACTGGAACCAATAGTAGAAACCCCCTCATAATGTTGAAAATGGAGAGGTGTGACAGGTACATTGAAATTGAATGCCAAAAAGAAGCACATGTAGAAAAATCAAGAACATCTAAATGTGCAGACATGAAAGTACAAGCAATTATAAAAGGTTTGCAAACAAAAGGCACACACACATGAGTTTGATGTCATGGAAGGGACACTCATTTGAAAAAGGTATGATTGCAAACAAAGGCAAAACATCAAACCACCCCATGGCACTTTATAACATAGTGTGAGTACAACAAGACACAAATTGATGTGCAAGAATCCCAATACTACACATGCTAAGCTGAGGCACTTTATTTTAGTGCATTTGTAGATGAAAAAGACATGCAATGTGAGCCCATAAGGTTCAAAAAGGACTACAATTGAGAAGAAGGATTTATATACAAAACCAAAAATCAAATCTTGAAACCACTTACACCACTACGTAGAGCTCAAAAGTAAATTTTCAACGATATCTCGTTTTCCCATTTTTGACATTGTATGCAAAAGTTATGTCGAAAACACTAAAGGCGACTCTCAAAAAAAAAGATCTGACTTTGACTGGAAATAACAGGGACCTGAGAAAAAAATATCCAAAAAATACCTACACCACTGGAAAGTACTTTGAATCCTCTTTCCGTCGATATCTTGTTTTCCCAATTTCAACACCATGGGTAAAAGTTATGGCATCCGGAAGTAAATAGCTCTCAAAGGGGAAAAAGACAGTCACTGGTTTAAATTTGATGGTCATATGACCGTCGCAAAAAAACAATGAGCCTAAATTTGATAGCCAAATGGCCATCACAACATTTTTACAATTTGCTTTATTTAAAATAAAAATTATATAAAAGATTTTTAAAAAACAAAATTATATTTGGGTGGGGGCGCCCACCCCTACCAGTCCCCATGTGTGCGGTACACCTGGATAGGTACTTTCCTTTTTAATTTGTTTTAAAACTTTTTCAAAAAGCTTTTATTTTTTAAATATTAAAAGCTTTAAAAAGAAATTATAATTAAAAACTGCTTAAAAAAAAATTTGCAGATTTTTTTTTTTTTTTACGAATTTTTTTTACCTCGAGATGCGTGCAGGAGGTCGTACGACCATTGGGAGGTAATTTTTTTTTGCTTCGAGGTGACTTGCTCCAAAATTGACAAATTATATATGGAAATAGGGGTTTTGGGGCCTTTTGAGCGCAATGGTGAAGTCCGTTTGGGCTCAAAATGCTCTACAAACATGAAGCAAAAGATGCATTACTCAAGAAATGAATAATTATAAAGAGATCAATCCTTAAGAAAGGAGATCGAAACCTAAAGGGAGAACCCTAGGATGAAGATTAAATTAGCATGTGACAAGTGTCAAGATCATAATGAAAGAGACAACCTGACTAATTTAATAATACAAAATAATGATTCCTAAGTTTAGCTTAAGTAAAATAAAGTAAAGGTGACTTAATTAATTAATCAACATGATTAAATTAATCAAGTAAACAACCTATTACTCTAACAAGATAGGTGTATTACATTTGAATTTTTCTCTTATGTGCCTATAATGGATCTAATATATGCTATCAACTATTTTACCTATTCTTTTAATTTTCTATTTTTTTTCTTATTCTCTTAAGTTTTTTTTGCCAAATTGATAATAAATACTTAGAAATTAAACTAAGTGATTAATGGTACCCATTATAGTTGTGTATTAGTTTAGTGTTCAAATTAGTAATTAAACTAATATTAGCTAAACCATGTCAAGAATGGAATTATTCAATTTAGAAATAAAATTACTAGGAATACCATAAAAAGAGTAATTGGTGTATCTTAAATAGCAACCAATACGAGCACTTGGCCTTCGAGAGATGGAAGGTGGTCTTCTATCACTTATTGGGCTTTCTGTAGATATTTGGCAACCTAGGGTTGAAACAGACATCCAACATTCAACCAAAGCCTATATGTTGGATGAAGATATCCTATGTGAAGGAATTTGATCCTCATAGACATATGACAGTATTTAAACTTTCAAATGTAAGTAAGTTGACACTATGGGTCTGGTCTTAAAGGTTTGTCCCATAAAATATATTTCCTTAGATTTATGGTATGAAGGACTTCTCTTTGGGATTGTGAGAGTAATTGGTATAGACATAAATGATCATTAGTTGTGTATATGTTAGTGTTATTATATGATTATATTACAAGTTTTATACAACTTTGGTGTACTAGTTTTCTTTAGTTTTGCTACCCATTGAGGCTACAACCAAGAATATCTTGTTAGTTCAATGAGGGGCTACAAAGGGAATAAGAAACCAAGAGGTGGTTAGTGATGAACAACACAAGAGATACTTTTAATTAGTCATTTATGTTTGAAAAGACTTGGTATTTTTGTTAATCAACATGACTGGTGGTAGACTATAGACTAATATATTTACTTACTTTTCTTTATGTTTGGCTAAATTGGTAGATATATTTGAGGTATTGCTTTATATTAAATGTGTTGCTTTTATGGTGATAATGATGAATTAATTATGCAGTTTTAATCTTTTACTGTCATAATTGGTATCCTATTCTTAAGGACCTTATTCAAGGATAAAGACCGATGACTGATGATTTAGTTCAAGATAAAGTTAAACTCCTTATTTAACCGCATGAATTCAATCATGCCATTGATTGGCCCAGTTGAATGATGAGTCACCAAAGTCCAAATCAACTTCTTTTAGTCGGTTTAGGAACTTCTAGTCCCAACGCCGATCTGGCATATTTCTCTCTGTCTATTCTTAGTCATGTTTTATTTCTACTTTAGTTTTATTTAAATCTCTAGTTTAGGCACCTTGAATCTTGGCAGTTAATGCCATGTTTTGAATTCAATAAGGATATTCTTATAAATATCCATCCTTTAGCATTAGACAGGAGTTAGATGATTTTGATTAGAATCTTGTAATGGTTGCAATACTTTGTTTTGCATCCTACTTTGATCAATTTGAATGAAGATAAGAAGTTAACTTGAATCACTGTGTTAAAGATCTTACCAGAGGAAGAGTAGGGCCCGCTCAACCAAATGAATTGATCTTGTGTTTGGTATTTTACTGAGTTTATGTTCAAGTGTCAATTTCTAGATTGAAACTGTGTTAGTTTTTTACATCAACGTTTTAGATCATACTCCATGATTCATCATCAGGATGATCTGCAAGCAATAAAGAGAGAGAGAGAGTGATGATCCTGATGATGGATCATGGAGTATGATCTGAAACATTGATGTAAAAAACTAACATAGTTACAATCCAGAAATTGACACTTGATTATCATGGACTGTGGAAACTTGATGCTTTTAATTGAGTTTATGTTATTTTTGTTCATTAATATTAAATCTGAAGTATAGGTGTTGAATCTAGAATGTTAAGTTTGTTTGAATCATTTTCAGTTCATTGGATGTTAAATCTCAATAGTCAATTATGTTTGAATCATTTTTAACAATTGTGTTTAAATCACTTTCAAGTTTAGTTCATCATGTTTAGAATGGTTTGTTAGATTGGTTGTAAGGTTTATTGAGTTAAATCAGATTTAGATGTTGTTTGTAGGAATTAACTTTGGTAGTTATATGTTAAACTTAATTAGAAGCAATGATGGGAACTTATGGAAAGATAGAACTGAAATTTGTTTGGAATCTACTCATGGAAATTAGTATTTATGTTTCTAGATTAATTTTCATTTCCTTGCAATTTATTTTTGTTCTTTAAAATAGAATTTATTTTCCAGCAGACCTTAAGATAGATTTCTTTTGAAGCAAAATAGAATTAATTTGGATTTTGTATTTTAGATTAAGAATTAGAGTAAATGTTAGTCTTTTCCATGAATCAGTCTCAATCAAGTCAAAATGAAGTCAAAATGAAGTAAAAAATAAGTCAACAAAACTTTAAATTAGGAAATAAGATAGAATTAATCCTTAGGAATTAGTCATTGCAGTTTAGCTCCTGAGAGCTCCTGAAAATTCCTGAAGGAGTCAAACCGAAACCAAAATTCATTTTTTACAGTGCAAAACCCCCAAAAAAATTTGTGACAACCATCCTTATTGCATATAGCTCTGAGACACGCCCAATTCGATAATTAATTGACTAAATGATGCAAGTTGTGACATCAATGACCTTGCCCATCAATTAGTGTTTTTTACAAAATTGAGGACTTTCAATCCTCTGCTCAAGTTGTTCTAGGTTAGGACATATGGTAAGATGAGCAACCATCCAAAAATTCTGACTTGGACATGATTTTTGTCTTAAAAGTATTGATGCCAAAAGTTGGCAAGGTAACAACTCTCTATGGGAAACTCAGTTTTAGGGGGGACATATTGTGCCAAATTGAGTGACTTCTAGATTTTAAAGAAGTCGACTTCTTCTATAATTGGGGTTTTGAATGGGAAAAGGAAGCAGATATAAAATAAAGGGATCTAACTAAGGTGATACACTAAGATTTAGATGTGCGGCACGGTAAATCTATCTTGGGGATACGACTTAAGGGCCCGTGCTACATTCCAAAATGGCAGAATAAAGATAGAAGCTTGAGTGATTCATTATATGACATAAAATAACTTCATACACTTTTACTAGAAAGAAGAGTCCAAGACATGATCTAAACCAACAAACTTGTATTAATTTATAGAATTATGGGAATGAAACATCCTGTATAATAATGACACAGTAAAACTTATCAAATATCAAAGAAAACAGAAAGGTCGAACAATGGCACAGTTTGTGAGTTCTTTACAATAATCTAATAAAGCAATTAAAGGCTTGCTTCTTCTAACAATTCCTATGCCCAAATTTGAACTAAAATTGGAACTCCTTGCTTCGAAAGAAGAAGCAGTATTTATAATGAAAACCCAGCTTGACAAGCAAGTAACAGGAAATATTCTTCAATCATGAGTAATGATGCATTAGCAATGATTTTCCTTTGGTCGTTATAATCGAAAAGATTTGGGACATGAACGAGGACGTCCAAGGGCCGGATGCATCCCTTGAAAATGATGGTAGTGGTCCCAACAAACCAGAGCACTAACACGTGCAATCCATTCATGGTGACAGTTACAAAAAATGGCAACTGGTGATAGGTTGTCGTCTAACTAGTTTTCTCCTATGATGAAGTCTTTAGAAGATCCCACAACAAGCAGTTGAGGCCCAATGTTTATCCTTCCCTTTGAGCGATGAAGAACTTGTGTTGCAAAGACACGTGGAGGTCTCCAACATACTGCGTCAAAAGGTGGGGTCCGCCAAAAATATGCATGAGCTGATGCTACGTGGCGTGCGGTCGGGGCCCAAAAGGGAAGCGATGCAAAGAGGCACAAAAGATTGTGAACGACCAACACATGGAAACCTGGCACAAGATTTCTGAAAAACGATCGAAGGAAACCTTGTGAGGAGCGCTCGACTAACAAGTGGCAGCATTCACAAAAGATTTTTCGCAAATGGGCCTAATATTTCCTATTCCTCATAGAGGCGTGGACGATACTTAGGCAAAAATAAACTCACCCGAAGGGAGCTTGGGAATTTTTAATTTCACAACTTTTAGCTATTTATCAGGGGCATTTCTCTTGCAGAATGAGGAACCCAAAAAAATTTGGCCTGTAGACCAGAGACTTATCCATTGGCTAGTGCAATTAGAGCTTCATGAGGGCGATCAGTATGGGCAACCACTCATATTTAGATGGGTACAACAAGTCATGCAGACTTTCTTACGCTCCATGCAACTCAATCACTTTCATGTAAGACAACGTTGATGACATATCGACCCATGAATTGAGCTGAAAATGAAGACGTGAGATCGACTGAGTGATGCTCTCAAAATCCTCTAAGGCAAGGGGTTGGCTGAAATATTGAAATGCAAACACATCTCATTTCTTTTCTTCGATCTTCGCTACAATATGCTCCACTGCGGCCACTGAATCATCTTCAAGGAATGGAGAAGGTAAGCCCATCTAAGCTATGTGGGAGAACCTGGCCCACATACCATTCACGGTTTGATCCAACCTGGTGACACACTCGCTGGCATGAAGGATAACTGTGTGGTAGTGGATGATCCTGTTGGTTGTTTTAGCAGTGGCCCTTCAGTCCTCAATCCCTGCATTTTCCAAGACTTCATCTGGGACCTGATATAACCTATTTAATAATCTCTCGGCCTCTGGAACCTTTTTCTTGATGGACTGAGGAAATTGTATGATCGCCTCATGAACTCTCCTACCTAGATTTTTTGCCTCCATCATAAATCAAAGTGTCGGCTATAGAGTTAGGCAGAAGGCTTTCACTCTTTCCCAATATGAAATATGCAACTACTGGGCTATTTGAAGAAGGTTCATTTGATTGGCTAAGGGTAAGGCTGAGTCCTTCAATAGGGTGATCTCCTCATTCCTTTGTTCTATATCTTGTGCGAGCTTCGCAACCTTTTGGTTTGTTATGGTGAGTTGCCCCTACAAGATCTGTGACTTTATGAGCCAGCTAGCCTTGGCTCGCTCTTTGTTTGTTGCTTCTTGCTCCAATGAAGACTTAACTTTTGCAATTTCTTCTCCAATTGGGCACAGTGGATCTGGAAATTTGTATCCTTTTGTTGCATTTACAGTTCTAAATGACGAAACTCTTCATATTTTTGTTGTATGTCCAACCCCAATTTTGCCAATTGTTCTTGATGTTCCTAGTTCTTTTGTTGCAGCTCAACGATTAGATTAGGATCGAGTGACCGAAGCTCCATAATTTCTTCTCGGAGCTTTGCTTCTTCCATCTCCCTCTGCTATGATAGACGCTTGAATTCAGCCTCCATAGCCTTTTCTTGGAAAGCAAGACATCGAATCTATCCTTCAGGTTTTTTAGTTCTTCTTCCTTTTTCTTGAGCTGGTGACCGGACTTGAGAAATTCAGTGTCACTACCCGTTGTGTTTCCTCCATGAGTTCCACCTTGTCTTGCGGCTGGGCTATGCTTAAGTCGAGCCCCACAACATACATGTTGTAATCATCTGATTGCATCTCTCCTTGCGGTTTGCTGACAGTTGGGAACATAGTCACAAAGTGTAGCAACTATTGGGCCTCATGGAAAATAGTATGTATCTTTGGCTCTGCAAGTTTCTTAGCATCCTTAGCTCTTCTCTTCTAGGTTCTGACTACTCGTGCTTGTTTAGTTTTATCGCCTTTTGACAAGAATTTTGTGGGTAATTTGATGAGTCTTCCTGCGAAAGGTGCAACGGGAGGAAGGGAGAAAGGGAATGAAAGTACATCAGTCCCAGGTGACTTCTTCTTTGGAATTTTGACCGTTTGAGGTGAGAAAGGTGGGATACAACAATAACCGAGCTGTGGACCAGGAGGACTCGAAAGAAGTGGAGTCATGAAGGTTTCCATCTGCTGGGAAGAATGGATTGGCTCCAATATTGTTGTGGCAGGTGATGTATCTATGAAGGTAGTAATGGCAGAGTGTGTGACGCTTTGGGATGTGGAGTGGGCTAAGGCAAATGGGGCCACATGGGAGAACTGTGTGAATCCCCCCATGATCATTGAAGCAGAGGCCAAAATACATTGGTTGGCACATGAAATAAGAGGTGTTGTGGACGCAACGTGGTCAACCATGGTTTGTGGAACTATAGAAGAGAAGGCAAAAGATACTTGTGGTGTGAATGGTTGCGGTTCTTGGAATGTTTTTGGCTCTTCGCTTACGTCTGGGTCCTATGAACACTCTCTAGAAAGTGCCTCAGTTCACTACCGCTTCGTTGGTGGTGAGTTATCAACTGCTACGATTTCAAATTGTTTTGGTGAAGTTGTCAGGGTTCTCTTCATTGTCCAAGTGCGAGTCAATGAAGACCTTGCACTCGATATATTGACTTGTATGTTAGAGGAAACCCTAACAGGTTGCTTCAATGCCTTTCCTCCTTGTTGCGCCGAGGTGTCCTATATTTCTATTTTTGGTTGAGCCCTTTCATCTGACTATGACTCAACTTCTTCTGAACTGGAATCCTTTTCACAACTCTCATCAGAATCCAGATGCTTGTTGTTCCATAATTTTTTGAACCTATCATCCATCTCCAGGCTATTATAGGGAGCCTCAGTTTTTCGGGTCTCTTGGCGGTATATCTAGAAGTTATGATCTTCTCCTCCTTTAAGTCATAATTATTCAATAGATTGTTGTAGAGGGTAGCTCCCATCCTTCTTTTTTTATCATACTGCCCAGTCGGGTAGTAGAATCTTAGCCAGGGCAGCACCATCCTCGGTAGGAATGTAGGCTAGGTCAATAATACATTCATCTGCATCCGATATTGGATTCTGATCCTCTTCCCAGTAAGGTCGAGGATAGTGTGTTACCTTGAAATATTTGTTTGGCAAGTCATCGTCGGGGTTGTAGTTCCATTTGTCGCAGATCCATACCAACCCTACATGAGCCAGCTTTGCCTCCAGTATGTTGTGAGCCTTCCTTTTAGCTATGACTACAGTCTTGAAGCTTATCGGAGGATCAAAAAATCCTTTCTTCTTTGCCTTCCCAGTACAAAAGGTGTCGTCAACAATTGAAACCTAGCAAAAAACCTCCAGTGCTATACCCAGTCTGTAAGACACGATGGAAGTCGGAAGGGTTCTCCGGTGAAATCGTGTAATCGGACGAATGTGAAGTCCTTGCCCAGAAACTAGTCGCATCTTGGAACAAAGTTCTACATGAACTCAGTTTGGTATGAGATGAATCGTAAGATAGTGTCGTCTCCTCTTAAATCCTACAAAATTAGATATAAGAAAAGGTTCGAAAATGCGTAATAATCATATGTTGTAGAGAGGGGAGTCCATGTGGAAACTGGCTTTCTTTTCTAGTTTTCATCAAAGATGGAGAGCTCAAAATGCCTCTAGAAGAAGTTGGGATTCTGGTGCAAAAACATGTGTGCGAGGAAGGATGGGAACTTGAACCTTCATTGAAGCTTGTATTTTGCTATCTGATTGAGCACCTCTTTCTTGAGAAATTCAGCAAAATCATACCAGTAGAAAGAATGTTGCCTTCGTAATTGGAAGCCCAAACCTAGCTGAAACTCCTGGACCTCCTTATCGGAGTCCAATCCACAAACGAACGCCATCATTGAGAATGCATCCTTCATATCATCATAAAAGCTCCTAAGTTCCACTGGGATGCGCATTGGTTTATTCTAATTCTCTTTGGGCCTTTGAGTCTCTACGTTGTAAAAATTCATTGCGAGGTCTTTGGTCCTCCAATAGGACTCTCCTTTTGCTGGAGTGAATGGCTCCATTTTCTGTACTTTGAAGCTTCGCTCTGGGATGCAGAGCATATTCCAGATAGCTTCTTTGCATATGTTCATAGTTACTTCTCGACCTTCAATGGTGTTGGTCTCCGGGTTGAAGTGTTTGATGGACTCATCAACTAACTAAAGGTAGTGGTGTACGAATGGGACCATATATTGAGGAAGCCCATTGTACCAACACTTTTGCGCCAAAGAATCTGGGTCGCTACTCCTTTTCATCATTTCACAGGCTGCCTCCCTTAGTGACTTGGGATTCTTTGCAAGAACGGGGTCATGAATGTTTTCCCATTCTTCTTTAATTCCCTTCTTATCTTTGCAAGGGCTCCTCTTTTCTACAACTCAAGTATTTACCCAGGTCGACCTCTCTGGTATTCTAGGTGAGGCATAAGAGATGTCCTTGAAGACGTAGGTGCCTGGTGTTGCACGCATGACATTAAATAAGCTTGTGCTCCTCCTTCCTTCAATTGGTAGCCATCCCTTGCAAATTATGTGCCCAAAAAGCACACTAAAGTAGTATAAATGGAACCTAAAACACGACGCAAGGTTCTGAATTTCAACACCAAGCAGCCTTTCATTTTAGGTTTAATTCACACCAGGGCAGTGAATTCTCTACAATTATCTGTGTTCAATTCCTTTCACTACAAACTGCACCATGCTTGGTTTCTTTGATGGCCCTGTTCTTCTTAATTTCCTTTGCGTGTTGAAGAAATTTTTTATGCTCTGTCATGCATTTTGCATGCGACATTTGGCTTTTCTTTCAATTTATTGCATTCAATCAGGTAGATAACAACTGCCTTTTGCATTTAATTTGGCATGTCTCGCTATCTCCCTTGCCTATGCGAGATAAGCTACTTGCCTCTTTTGAAAAGACATGGATTCATAATTGTATTGGTAATAGTGTCCTTTCGACGTGACTTTCATGGGAAATTGAGTTGTTAGTGCAATGCATGTCATCTCCTCGTCTGCTTTAGCAATTAATATCTTTCAAAGCATGATCAAGCTAAAATTGCAATGAGTACTTTGTAAAGATTTGTGTTCACCCTTGGAGCCTCAAAAATGCCTATGTCGTGCCACCTAGCCTCTGTCTGAATGAGTCGTCACCTGGGACTGCCGCAAATTTTTGTTAATTGATTACCACTCCTAAAGTTTGCATGCAACAATTCATACCTGCAGACGCAACCAAGCTGGAACATCGAGCTAGCCCTTTTGTGGGATTTTTGAGTAAGCACTCAATTACCATCATGCTTTGTATGTTGGCTACCTCATATATTTCTATAAATAATTTCTAATATAGTAGCGAAATCATACTTAGTGGCTTAGCAAAAGCAACATTGGGTGATTGGATAGGTTTAAATTTTGCATAGCGCTAGTCCAATTAGGCTAGTTTGTAACAAATCTCAAACAACTTTCCTAGGGGAGATTTGGAGCAGGTGTCTGAAACGTATGACAAGGAACAAGCATTCACTAGCCATCATAGCCATCAAATGGGTCCTGGGCAGAGACTGTATTGAATATGAAGATAAATATCAGGTAAACACTAATATTAGCTCCCATTTTGTTGCTTCACTACTCAATGCTCAGGCTCCAAAAGTTATGATTCTTCGTTTGGCGCTTCAATTTTTTTTTTAAAAGTTCCTCAGAGGACTCGTCGAGGCAGTGAGCAATGTGGTGTATGGCCTGGGACTTCCCGTTGCGAGTGACTTGAGAAAGCATATTGAAGAAGACGCAGTGGTACTGTGGGTGCCATTCCTAAGTGGTTTTTGATTTCAGACACTTGCAGAGCATTGTGATAAGGCCACTCGTGCATGCCATTTTCTACTGCGTTGCTACAACATCATGTTGTTCTACAACATGGATTGGTACACCGATTTCAAGAACCTTGTATTTCCTCTGCCGCTCATTATGGGTGTTGATGTTGCTTCCACCAAAGGTCATGCTGCTACTGATAATCTTCTCGTTGCTCCTGATAATCCTCATGCTACTCCTAATAATCCTCCCACTACGCCTAATAATCCTCCCACTTCTCTTGACAATGTTCTAGTTGATGAAGACAATACCCGTAGTGTCGAGATATGAAGTTTGACACACTTTTTTCCCTTTGTATATATACGCCTGAAAGAAGGATCGCATATATGTATGTAATGAAGCCGTGTATATGATCACACTTTTGAATGCTTGGTCGTAGAGCCATTTTGAAAATGTTTTATCATAGTATATATATAACGGATATACTTGCTTATGTTAAACCTCTTTGTCTTTATTTTTATGTTTTCGTAACATGGGTTGAATCCCTTGCATCTAAATTTAATTTCTGCAACCTGAGTAGCATAAATTTTCTCTATTTTTTTATGATGGACTTTATGAATTTTCCTACCTTTTTCAATGGTGAAAAAATGTATAGAAAGAACCAACCGACAAAACATGAAAAATAAAACTAATTACACTTTTTACAAATTTACACCTGCATGAAGTAATTGCAGCCTAATTGAACAATTTTAAGTGAATTCCATTGATCAGAATTCCCAGTTGTTCTTGTTCCATGTTTTAAAATTTGAATGCATTGTTTTGTTTGCACTGAATTATTTTGAAAGGGCCTTCCCACAACTTGTCAAATTTTCCATGTTGGCCAAGCTTTGCAACTCTTTCATTGAACTTTAGTACCAAGTCTCTGCATTTTAGCTCTTGGACTGAAGCCTTTTTGTTGAACCATCTTTTAACCACCTGTTGGCGATTAGTCATGGTTGTTAGGGCTTTCTCCCTTTTTTCCTGCACCTCCAGTAATTCGGCCAACCAAACTTCCATAGCTCCATTCTCTTCAATCTCTAAAGACTTGAGTAGTTGTAGTGCAAGTATCTCTATAGAGATATGCAGTAGTTCTTCTTTCCCATACACCAGCTCATATGGTGAAGTCTTCAGGGCTTTTTTGGGAGTTATGCAGTCCACCCATAACGTTGTTTGAAGATTCTTATGCCATTCCTTCTCATGATCAGACCCGACCTTTTTAATGAGTCGAACTAAATTTTTATTAGTTGATTTGGCTAGGCCATCCCCTGTGGGTAATAGTTTGATGATTTTTTCAATAATATTCCATGCGTAAGCGCAAACTAAAATACCTTAGAGCCTAGGAATGCTTTGGCATTGTCTGAGATGATGGTCTTTAGCGAGTCAAATCTTGTTACCAACCCCTCGAGAAAATCCACAATTTTTGCTTTGGTCACATTCTTAAGGGGTAGGGTTTCGGTCCATCTTGTGAAGTAGTCGGTGGCTATTACGATCCACTTATGGTCGACACTGGAGGTTGGATTGATCATTCCTATGAAGTGTAGCCCCCATTGCACGAATGGTTCATCTAATATTATCGGATTGAGGGGCATAGCAGAATTTTTTCTCCTCCCTGCATAGAATTGGCATTCCTTGCAAGCCTTTATCATGTTGTAGGAGTCATTGAATAGCGTGGGCTAGAAATACCCAACACACAATATTTTGATGGCAATAGTTTTTCTAGAGAAGTGTCCGCCTTCGGGGCTGCTATGGAATGTGTCAAGAATTATCCTTGCTTGCTCCATAGTGACGCATCGTAACAAGACACCATTGAAATTTGTCCTGAAGAGAACCCCTTCAATGAGTGCATACCCATTGTTTTGTAATTGGTAGAACCTTATTTTCTGAGAAGGAAGGCCTAATGGATATTTGCTAATGTGCATAAATCTGGTCCTATCCGTTAGCCAGCATCCTTCGGGTTCAAATTCATTCATCAGGATCACCTCCGCTTGCTCTGCTTTTGTTTCTATCTCTTTGTTGTGCGCCAAATATTCACAAATCCCTCTTCCTTTGAAAGCCTTCATAGGATTGACCTTGATGTCATATTCCAAGATCTCATTAATCTAGTTGGCCCTCTTTTTGGTGATTTCACCTTTCATAATATATTTGTGCACACTGGAGTGTGCGACATAAATGATAACCTTGCTGCAACATATCAGATGTCAGAACTTTTTGAGTCCCTTTACAATTATGAACGCTTGTATTTTGAAAAATTTGTAGTTCACCTCATATTCCTTTAGGGTATGGGAGTGAAAATCTATCGAATGTTCTCCCTTTCCTTCATTGTCCTTCTAGGTCAAAACAATGGCAATGCTTGTCTTGCTACTAAAAACATACATCATGAAGTCTTTGGAAAAGTCTGGATTTACTATCACAGGGGCCAAATAAATAGAATCCTTTACCTTCTCAAAGGCTTCTTTTGCTTCCTTCGTCCATTTGAATAATTGGTCCTTTTTTAACATCAGGCTAATTGGTCGGATTATTCCTGCAAAATTAGAGATGGAATTGCTTACGAAGTTTACCTTCCCCAGAAAGGACTGAACTCCTTTTTTGTTGACTGGAAGAGGCAGCTCTTTGATCGCCTTTACCCTTTCAGGATCAATAGCAATCCCATCTCTGGACACTACATGCCCTAGTAGCTTTCCTTGCGGCATGCCGAAAACACACTTTTTGAGGTTCAGGGATATCCTGAACTCTTGGTATTTTTTTAAGACCATCTCTAGATGATCAAAATGGTCATCTTTGGATCTAGAAAACACAGTCAGGTCTTCTAAATAGATGAGGATGATCTTATTGATTAGTTCATTGAAGGCAATGTCCATTGCCCGTTGGAGGGTAGCTCCCGCATTTGATAGGCCGAAAGGCATTTTGGCATATGTGAATGTTCCCCATTTGGTGGTGAATGTGGTTTTATACTAATCTTCTTCTTTAACCCAAACCTGATTGTAACCCAAGAAGCCATCTAGTAGAGAAAAAAAATTGAACCTGTCACAGTCTACAAAATAGATTCCATGGAAGGCAATGGATAATGATCTTTTAATGATGCTCTGTTCAGGTCACGAAAGTCAACATAGAGATGAATGTCTCCATTATTTTTTAGACTGGAATGAGGTTAAATACATAGGTGTTGTGTTTAATTGGAAACACGATCCTTGACTGGATCAACTTCCCTAGCTCTTGTGTCATTAGGGCTTCAATATTTGGATTGACAGGCCTTTGTTTTTTTCAGACAGTTTTAGCACCTTCCGTGAGTTCTATGGTATGTTGGATGATGCGGGGATCATACCCTCTGAGGTCGTCATAAGACCAGGCTACGACTCCTTCGTATGCTTCACATAAGTGTATCAGCCTATCTTTGTCGTGTTGTAGGACTTATTTTCCAACTTTTAGTTTTCTTCCACCTTTGACCTCTAGGTCGGCATAGTCTGCTTGGTTTGCCATAAATTTCCTCCTATCGTTTCTCACGTCATCATAGTCAAACAAATTTTTGAGTGTGACCAGCCCTTTCAAAATTTTGTTTAATCTTAATTGGATGATTTGTCCTTCATATGCTTCTTCAATCTTTAGTTAGAGGTGATCGGCGAACTCGCTCGACTGTTGAATGAATGAGGCAATGTGTTCATCACTTTCAAACACTTGCCAACTCTAATCATTATCTGGAATGGATGGTCGGACGATTACTCACACTGAGTGTACATTCTTCATCAACTCGGAAATAAAATTGAATTGAGATCCTATCGTTGCCATGTGATCTACAACTAAATTTTGCTCTCTTGGTACCGCATGAATGTTAAAAGATTTGAAGCTCTCAATGAGGTCCCATACTTTGTTCCTATAAGATCACATGCACATGTTTTTCATAGAATAGGTGTTTCTGACTTGATTGACTATGAGTTAGGAATCCTCAAACACTTTTATTTGCTTGACACCCATGCGCTCTGCAAGGCTCAATCCTTGCACAAGACCCTCATATTCGGCCTCATTGTTTGAGAAGGAAAAATAAAATCGGAAGGATCTAAGAATCTACTCGTTGTTTGGAGATGTTAGGCATATCCCGACACCAACGCCTACTTTGCATCTTGCACCATAAAAGTGCAACGTCCATAGCTCTGAATTTTGCTCGGCTGTGAAGTCCTTTGCTATCTTCAAAAAATATTTATCTTCCTCGTAGATGACATAGGTTCCCAAACCTGTAGCATGATAATTGTCAAAAGGATTGGTATCTGCATAGTTGCTCAAAAAGACTTCTTCAAAACCGACTTTGTCTTCGGTCACCTTCTCTCCTCCTTGTAGCTTGCTACCGACGACTTCTTCTTTATTATAAGAGATTTGAGAAGCTTCGGTTTCTTCTCTTGTGGGAGGAGTATGGGTAGACTCGTAGTTGATCATAGCTTCATCGACCACATGCTCTGAATTCAAATATTCTGATACAATCTTCATCTTGGCTATGTGCTTGGTCCTGATAATTAGGTGAGACCAATCCAAAGAAAAGTATCCACCTATCTTTGTCATAAACTCCCGTGATAGACAGAGGCCGACATGGAGGAACATCAATGATCACAGTATCTTGTGACACCGTGATACTAGGACAGGCAAATAATGTTAAAGGGAGATCTTTAATGAGGCCCATCATTTCAACTTTTTTCCCATCTAGCTACATAACTCATCTTTTTAGGGGCTCATAGCTAAGTCCTAAGGCTTCAACTATCTGCCTGGGCATGATTGTGGTACTGGCACCAGAGTCAATCATGGAGTTGTGTAACAGTTTTTTACCTACAATGAGAGTTAGGAAGAAGGGTTTAGGTTTCGGCTTCTCCCCTTTTCCCTCTATCGGAGCCTCCTCTACAATATTCGCAAAAACTTTGGCTCGAGGTGATGCATTGATGGTCCTTTCAAAATCTTGTTATGTTGGTTGTGCAACTGCATCTTCAAGCAGGGCCTCCTGTAGCAATGACTTTTATTTTGGAATGGCTAAGATATCCCAGAGGGACACATTAGCGAAAGATTTATTCAATTGTTCCACCACGTTGATTGGTGATGGATTTGGAGGCTTTTGTTCCTTTGCCTTGGTGATAACAATTTATTTTTGCATTTGAGGCTCTGGAGAAAATGTAGAAGGGCCAGGGAGTTGGCTCAGAATACTCCTAGGTTGCCAAGTGACCAACTTTCTTGTGAATCTTCTCTTCGATTGGGTGTTATAGTCAGACTATACTTTTGGGGTCGTCGATGTGGATGCTTCATAAGTGAACACTGCTTCATCCCCTTCCATCCATGAGAGGAGGGCATGGTTAAGAGCTATGTCACCTTCTTGCTCCAGGGGCATTCTTTCCATCTATGAGGTGAGAACCACATCCTCCATTTGGGAAGAGGCGTATGTATACCCTCCTAAACTTGTCATTGCGCCTTGGTTGCCTTGTTCAACAATTTTCTCCTGTAAATTACCACATGGACAATTTTGAGGCATATGAGTGTCGCCTCAAGGATAGCACTAGGGATTGAAATCTTTGGCGAGATTGTTCTATCTTGCAATCAACTCCCTGCTTGTACTTTTCTGAGCAATTCCCAATGGAGTTGGTACTGGTATTATTTGGTCATTTTTCTGAGTCGACGGAGTTGTGCGCATGCCCCCTTGATATTTGTTTTTTTGGTAGGAGGGTTTGTTACCCAGATAACTCTGATAGGTTGGTCTCAGAGGAGCAACCTGATTGTGTTTGATAGTGGTTACTTCATTTGTCAAGTTCCATAATATCTCCCTTATGTTGCTCATCTCGTCCTTCGAAGCGCCAGATGTAGGAGAAGCATTCGGTTGTGCACTTGGATATGTGTACATAAACGTCAACAGAGGCGTGGTTGTGCTAGTAGATGGCATCTCCTGATTAGAAGCTGATACTTCAGGGAATATCGACATGAGGGGGTGAGGTGGAAACTTCTCGACATCAATCAAATTGTTCTTTTCCTTCACCACTATTGTGTATGCATCTAGTAATGTGGTTCCACCAAGCGACTAGATCATCATAGAAATGTCAGCGTGGATGGAATTTAAGTAGAACATGAATGCTAGCTCAACCGATGGTCGGATGGCATTCTAGATTCTTTGCCAAGTTGTATGAAATTAGACATTGAAATTTGTCATGGCTTCAGATGGGGCCCGTTTTATTGTTGATAGCTAGTGGTACAATGAATATCTATCTACATCATTCAATAAATATCTCAAAAAGGGGTCTCTGAGTTGATCCCAAGTACCGATGGTATTGGCAGATAGAGTGTGATACCAATCTAGCGCTCTCCCTCTGAAAGAAGCTACAAGCAATCTTAGCACTATGTTCTAATCCGTTACCCCGTGCACCACACACGTCTGCAACATCTTGCAAATGTTTAGATGATGTTCTTGAGCCATCTTCGGTGAAATTTGGAATAGCTTTTAGAGTAGAGACCAGGATAGGGGCCCATAAGGCAGGTGTCGCCGGGGCATCAAGGGGACTTCTGGCATCCCAAGCCACATAATTTTGGTTTGTGATCAACATTATGGCTGGGATCTGAAGGTTTTACTTGGTGAGTTTGGGTATGAGTTGTTACCAATGGGGACACTAACAAGCCAAGTTTATTTTGCGGTTCATGACCTAGTAACAGGTCGATGACTTACACACCCTTTTGATTTATTGTTTAAGGTCCCACCGAGTGTGCTAGGAAAGAAAAAAATTTTGTTGATGCCAAAAGTTGGCAAGGTAACAACCCTCTATGGGAAACTCAATTTTAGGGGGGACCTATTGCGCCAAAATGAGTGACCTCTGGATTTTAAAGAAGTCAGCTTCTTCTATAACTAGGGTTTTGAATGGGAAAAGGAAGCAGATATAAAATAAAGGGATCTAACTAAGGCGATATGCCGAGATTTAGATGTGCGACATGATAAATCTATCTTGGGGATACGACTTAAGGGCATGTGGGTAGTCTATTGCGTTCCAAAATGGAAAAATAAAGATAGAAGCCTGAGTGATTCATTATATGACATAAAATAACTTCATACACTTTTAATAGAAAGAAGATTCCAAGACATGATCTAAACCAACAAACTTGTATTAATTTATAGAATTATGGGAATGAAACATCCAGTATAATAATGGCACAGTAAAACTTATCAAATATCAAAGAAAACATAAAGGTCGAACAATGGCACAATTTGTGAGTTCTTTACAACAATCTAATAAAGCAATTAAAGGCTTGGTTCTTCTAACAATTCCTCTGCCCAAATCTGAACTCAAATTGGAACTCCTTGCTTCGAAAGAAGAAGCAATATTTATAATGAAAACCCAGCTTGACGAGCAAGTAACAGGAAAGATTCTTCGATCATGAGTAATGATGCATTAGCAATGATTTTCCTTTGGCCATTACAATCGAAAAGATTCAGGCCATGAATGAGAACATCCAAGGGCCAAATGCATCCCCTGTAAATGATGGTAGTGGTCCCAATAGACCAGAGCACTGGCATGTGCAATCCATTCGAGGTGGAAGTTACAAAACATGGTAGTTGGTGATAGATTATCGCCTACCTGGTTTTCTCCTGCGATGAAGTCTTTAGAAGATCACACGGAAAGCAATCGGGGCCCGACATTTATCCTTCCCTTTGAGCAATAAAGAACTTGCGTTGCGAAGACACGTGGAGGTCTTCAACATACCGCGCCAAAGGTGGGGTCAACCAAAAATATGCACGAGATGATGCTACGTGGCATGCGATCGGGACCCAAAAGGGAACTGATGCAAAGAGGCACAAAAGATTGCGAACGACCAACATGTGGAAGCCTGGCGCAAGATTTTTGAAAAGCGATCAAAGGAAACCTCGTGAGGAGCGCTCAGCTGACAAGTGGCGGCATTCACAAAAGCTTTTTCGCAAATGGGCCTGATATTGCCTATTCCTCGTAGAGGCATGGTCAATACTTAGGCAAAAATAAACTCACTCGAAGGGAGCTTGGGAATTTTTAAGTTCACAAAAAGTACCTTCCATATTTTTTCAATACTGTTTCCTTTCTCTTATATTAAACTCCTATTGGAGTGCCTTGCTAACATCATAACATTTGATAGTTAAATTAATCAAAGTTTCCAAACATTTATATTGTGTACCAATAATGATAGACCTAACAAGGGAAAGTTATAGTGACAAAATAAGAATGCCAAACAAAATAGATTCATGCATGTAGATATTTATGATAAAGGATCTTGATAATTTTCCCGATACAAATATTTTGTTTCATTCGTAAATGGATGCATGCCTCTTCTCCATTGAGACCTTCATTGAGTAAATGTATAAAAAAATAGTCCTTTTTTTTCAAATCGACCATCTACACCTCTTTGACGTACCCATTGCACACCAAGTTGTGATTGTTAGTACTAACATAATATTTTATATTTAGAAACCCTTCAAAAAGATTTTAATTTTTTTATTAAAATACTTACAAAATACCAATTTCTTATTCCAATGCCCATGGAAAAAATGACCCTTTTATGGAAAACCAACGCCTATCCTTTGCTTAGTTCGTAAGTGTTAAAAAAATCCTTGCACGCCTTTAATAATACCTACAAAAGCTATTTTAACTTTAATACCTAGCACTACTAACATCCTCTATACGAGTGATAGGACTATCATCTAAAATAGGTAAATTAATTAGACATTTTATTAAAAAATATATGAAATTCATAGAAAATTAGTTAGAGAGAAATCTATCCTAAAAATTGAATTCCCATTTAAAATATTTAATTTGTTTATCTTTATAGTAAATTAATTAGAAAGAAATCTAACTAAAAATTGAATTTTCATTTAAAATATTAAATTTATTTATCTTTTTAAAATTCTCATTTAAAATATTCAACTTATTTATCTTTTTAAAATTACAAAAAAAAATTGAAAAAAAAAGTACATTCAAATCTGAAATAATCTAAAAAGAAAAAAGAATAGTGATGGGACCGTGGAGGAAGGTACGCTAAGTTAAATCATATCAATAACAAATATTATCGATAAGAACATAATTTTTTAGGAATTCGATAAGCTTTCAATTAATGTCTCATGTGTGTAAATGAATTACGCACCATCTAATCCACCTACCACCCCAACTCCACTTCTCCCACCACACATGTTTACTGCAACACAATATACAATATTTTTTACAAATGTTGTATGTTTTTACACACACAAAATTGTTGTAGGATGCGTTAATTAAATTATGCACATGCAATGGTTTTTTATTTTAATCGCTATTCAAGTTCAGTACTATTCCCAGATTACATCAGATTTTTTGACAACTAGTAATACCTACAAGTTGGTACGTATGCTCAAAACAACCCTTTTTTTTTCAAATCGACCATCTACACCTCTTTGACGTACCCATTGCACACTGAGGTGGGATTGCTAGTTCTTACACAATATTTTATTTTTAAAAACCCTTCAAAAAGTTTTTAATTTTTTTATTAAAATACTTACAAAATACCAATTTCTTATTCCAATGTCCATGGGAAAAGACACGACCCTTTTGTGGAAAACCAATGCCTATCCTTTGTTTAGTTTGTAAGTATTAAAAAAATTCCTCTCTAAATAAAAAAATCCCCTCTAAATAAAATAAAATAGATAGGTAGCTAGAAAATAAGGAGGCAATTTTTTCCAATAAGAGTTATTTTGTCCATTTACCTTTGATCTTGTTATGTTGAATGTGATATCAAATTTGTTATCATTTTTTTCTTCAAGAAGCTTTTCCTCATTAATTTGCCCCTATTCGGATGTCATTTGACCGATCTAAATTGGATATCATTGGAAGTATTTAAGACAAATTATAAGAGAGTGTCTGGAGTATCTACGAATCACTGAGTCCATGAAATGAGAGGTTTAGAATTGATGACAACAAAAAACTGGCTATGGATATTTTAAACAGTGTTTGAACATTTCATACCATATTTATGTCTTTGAGGATGATAATTCATGTCTAGATATCTCGCTTGAATGTTGATGTAAATATTTTTAAATATAGACTTAAGATGTGTTGTGGTCCGAGTGGTTTGCCAAACTATTGGTTGTCCTTTTTCGTTTCCTTTATTAGGATTTCTGTTTTTTCTCTTTCATTACCATTTCTCTATTAGGGCTTGACAATTTTTATATTGTTAGAATGTGTTTTAATCTTTTATTCTATATTAATATTTTCCTTTAGGGTGGTGATTTCTATTTTGTTAGAATTCATAGAGTGATAACATTGTATATATTTGTTCTTTAATGTCTTTAGACCAATTTTCTTGATATATTTTTCTTTTCTCTTGAACAACTATAGGTTATAATTTTTGATTAATTCACTTTATTAATATTGATTAATTAACTTTATTAACATTATGTTCAGTTGCCTTTGGATTTGGGCAACTCACCCCCATTCTCGTGGAGAAACCTATGGAGATTCACAAGCTCCGGGTGGAAGGGGATTGACAGGCGAGAGCCATTGCTGGATACTCTTTGTTGTGGTTCTTAATGTGGGTGACTATAATGGGATTTGTTTCCTGAGTTTCACATTTAATTTATCCAATTGTTGTGAAATATAATAACTAAAATGTCTATTATTTAAATTAGTGTGATTATGATCTCTTTGATTTGATCTTCATTATTAACAAGATGCAAAATTGGATGATTATTTGTGTTGTATAGGTAGATAGGTTAATTATTTTCATGTTGAATTTGACATATCTATTTAAATTTGATGATTTAATTATTTTTTATTGTCTTCACATTAATATACTTATGTCTATTCATCAATTTCCCCTTTAAATATTTGAACAAAGAGATTGTTATATTTTAATGAATACAATTAAAATATTACAATATGTTATTTAATCCAATAAATGCATTAAAGAAAATAGTTTATTGCATTAGTGAAATTTGTTAACTATCTAAAAATAGAATTGGTGAAATCCAGTAAAGTTCAAAACAAGAGTTGTTTACAAGAAAATTATAATAGATAGAAGATGGTTTTTTAAATTTACACCATATAAATGCAATAGATGTCTTCGAAAGGATATCTTTCGGCTTATTTTACATAGATTTTTCTAAATTTAAGTATACTAGTTATTAAAATACTTACAAAATACCAATTTCTTATTCTAATGTCCATGAGAAAAGACACAACCCTTTTATGAAAAACCAACAACTATCTTTGTTTAGTTTGTAAGTATTAAAAAAATCCTCTCTAAATAAAAAAATCCCCTCTAAATAAAACTAGCAATTGCACCTTGGTGTGCAATGGGTATGCCAAAGAGGTGTGGAAGAGAGAGAAGGGGTAAGGAGATAGAGGTAGAGAGGAATATGGAGATGGAGATGGAGGACAGGTGTATAAAGAGAAGGATAGGGAGAGATACAAGATAGAAAGAGATGGAAGATATAAATATTTAAAGAGGGAGAGGGAGAGAGAGAATGAAAGGGGGGGAGATAGATAAACATATAGGGGTAGAGAGAGATATAGAGAGAGGTAGGAAGTCATATAAAGAAAGGTAGATATGAAGATATATATGTATAAAGAGAAGGGGAGGGAGATAAAAGAGGGAAAGAGATGAATAGATAGAGATGGAAGATATAAATATTTGAAGAGGGAGAGGGAGGGAGAGAATGAAAGGGGGAGAGATAGATAAACATATAGGGGCAAAGAGAGATATAGAGAGAGGTAGGAAGTCATATAAAGAAAGGTAGAGATGAAGAGATATATGGATAGAGAGAGATAAAGAGATGGAGATGGAGATGGAGGGATAGATGAAAAAGGAAATATGGAGAGATAGAGATGGAGAGGCAAAGAGGTATCAATAGAGGTCTAGGAATAAGGAGGGGGACAAAGAGGGAGGGAGATGGATGGATAGAGAGAGGGAGACATTTGTAGAGATAGAGGGGGAGAGAGGAAAAGAGAGATAGATAAAGAGATGGGGAGATGGAGAGAGGGAGACAGATAGAGAGACATACAAATAAAAAGAAGTACAAATAGACAATTGGAGATGAAGAGATAGAGAGAGAAAGAGAAATAGTGGGAGATAAAGAGAGGGATAGATAAAGATACATAGGAAGAGAAAGATATAGATAGAGATATATGAAAAGAGAAAGGGAGAGAGGTAGAGATACAAAGATAGATAGCCAAGATAAGGGCCTCTATCTTTATCTCTATCTTGTCTCTTTATCTTCCTTACTCTTTTTTTATCCTCCTCTCTCTCTTTTTCTTAATCTCTATAATTCTTGTTTATATTTGTCCACCCTTTGATGTATTTTATATCTAATATATATTATTAAATACAAATATAATATAGATTTTATACATAACCTAAATAAAATATATATAAATATTAAATATATAACATAGTTAATATGAATATATAATTTTATTACATAATAATATTTTTAAATTATATTTAATAATATATATTATGTTGGGGAATTACATAAATAACGATTTAAAATATATTATATGTATTCTATTTATTTAATAAATATAGTACAATAACTATAATTATTATATATGCTATTTTATTATACAATATTAATTTTGTAATATTGTATTTCTTGAATATATAATATAATTAACATATATTATAATAAAATATATTATATGCAATTTATTTATTTATTAAATATAATAAAATAACTATAACTATTATATATGTTATTTTATAGTATTAATATTATACTTTTAATTTCTATCTAATATATTTTAAAAATTACAATAAATATTTTAATATCAATATATTTTTGAATTAAATACATTAAAAAATATATTGTATAAATAAATATAAAATTATAAATAAACAAAATTTAAAATAAAAATAAAAATATATTATAATTTATAAAAATAAAATGTTTAGTTTAAATATAATATTTTTCAAATATTATTTTCCCTCATCATTAGCTATGCCGTGCTTGTTCACCGTATAATTAAATGAATGGCGTGCTGTGGACGATGGGGATGAGAAAAAACCGGGGTAAAAATATCGGGATGCATTTAAAGCAGGATTAAACAGTAAAAATATCGAATGGATGAAAATGTTTTCATGGTCGGACAAATGATATGGATCGTTGATAGGCAATCTTAGCTTGGAGAACTTCATAGAGGGAATACCTTCGGCATAATAATAAAAAAAAAATAGGTAAGTTGCTGGAAAACCCTAACCTTTGGAAACCCTAATTCATAGTGAAGGAGAATGTAAACCCTAATGCTGTAAAAAATTTGTCCCCAAAATTCTCGATTGTTGGCATATCTATATAAATATATATTTACACGATGGTGTTTTCAGCGTTCGGGTGCTTCAAGGAAGCAAAACAGGTCATGGTTTGTCCAGTTTATCTGTTGCAGTTTCGATCTCTAGGCATACAGAGTTCATATGCTTTGTTGTGTGGAATGTGTTTTTGAACTTGTTGAGGTAGCTCTTTTATTTCGGCGGTTCTCGGTGATGTGAAATCGATGACGAGTCTGACTTTATCCATTCTTGTGATGTAAATCGAGGCATTTGTCTGAGAGAATCACATTTTTTTCCCTTTCCATCTTTATTTACTTTGTTTTCTTGGTCGGATGATGAAAACAGATTGTTTTCACGACGGTCATCAGAGACAACTGTTTATGAAGATGATCCATTCTTTTTGTTTCTGACGGCTACTAGTAGTTTAAATTTTAAGGTTTGAATCAAGTTGAGGATTTTGGAATGTGGTCTAGGTTTTAATTAGGGTTAGGGTTTTAGAATTTGAGATTGTGATCTTGATGATGAAAACTGTTTTGCGACGCCCAGTCGGAGGAGCTTTTTATTCACGAGCTCCGTTGAAGTCACAAATCACGGTTTGTCTGAAAGATTTAAATATTTTGCTCTGCTATTTTGTTTTTTTAGGGTAGCGTGTTGCCAAATCTGATCTTTGACTTGCTGCGAAGTTTTTCTTTTAATTCCTCTAATTTTCAATGTGTATGGTGTATGTGTTTCGCGGATCAAAGAAAACGACTATAAACGAGTTAAGCTTCTATATAGGGGAAGTGCATTTTCTCATTTGGACAATACTGTACCAATCATATGTATTTTGGGCGAATATAATTGAAATCTTTCTCGGCGCGAGAGATTTTGAAGCTATAACAATTCATAGTTCGATTGATTTTCCAAAACTCGATATCTAATCACTGCACTTTTTCCAAATGTTGTCTAAATTGTCAAACTGTAAGGCCATTTTTTCGCTCTTAGTATATTTAACCATCACCGCTTACGCTGGAATTCGATATCTTACTGGAAAGACCAGTTTCAGAAATCTGGGTATTTTGTCACTGGTTAAGATGAAAGAATTGTGGTTTCAAAACTTCCCCATTGAGAATACATTTGTTAATCTGGCAATGTGATAGCAAGTTCACAAGGGTCTAGTTGACGAAGGAATGAATGAAGGAATTTTAATTATGTTCATGAGATCAAGTCTAAAGAATCTAGGAAACCTCCATTAATGATGTAAGTAATTATTTTAAGGAAAAAACAGTATAGTTTGAAATGGTTGTTGTAAGTGGGATTGCTAGTAACAATAAATTTTGATATCGTTTTTTGTGACAATTTCTTTGGCAACTATTGAAATGTGGAATTGGGCCTTATTTTGAAGTATAATAAATTGTCTAAATCTTAATATGTATAATCATGAGCCATAAATTTTTTGAAGAAAAATTAAATAGTAAAGAAAGATATATAAAGCTCATTAGGTTATAGATAATAAGCATAATAAATTGTCCAAATCTGAATATGTAATAATCATGAGCCATAAGAATTATGAAGAAAAATAAAATAGAATGGAACATTTGTGAAGTTCATTAGGTTAAAGATAATCTATTGGACAATAAGCTTTGCTATTTTTGTATTGTGAAAGTTATTAGATCAAAACATAAGCATATCTCACCATGTAGTGGTGAAAATTATTTTATGTTGATCCAATTATTTGACAAACACTTTGTTATAATTAGAAAAATGGTCCATCAAAAGTGGTCCATAATTCAAAAAAACTCATTAACTTAAATACCTTCAACAAATTTCTTTGCTGGGTAATAGCTAGTTTTTATTAATAAAATAGTATAATGTCTCTATTTTTATTCATTAGTTAGTAGTGATGAATATCTAATAGGATTTATGATGCCACCATCCCTCAATTTTGGAACTTCTAGGTTTTATGATGTTACAATCCCTCAATTTTTGAACTTCTATGTTTTATGATGTTACCCATCCCTCAATTTTGGAACTTCTATGTTTTATGATGTTACCATCCCTCAATTAGGGGTTTATGATGACACCAACCTTCAATTTTGTATTTTTTATTTACACTAGGGGTTATAGTCTGATTGCTAGGTCTTTGATTTTGTTTGAATGAATTATGTAATAAAATTACACCTAGAAAACATCCTCTATATTGTTTCAACTTATCACATAATCAATAAATTCATTCCACTTTCTTAATAGAAACAATTTATTATCCATGTTTACTTCTTTATAACATCATTGAATTGTTTATTTTGTTTAATTATTACCTCACAACCTTTTTCAATAAATCTATAGTCATTGTAGCAAAATTCTTGCCAAGATATTTGATATTATATGCTTGCTTGGAGTCCAACTCTTGTATAAAGGCGATACCCAACCTGCCTCAAAAGATGAGGCTAAAACAACAAGTTCATCAACATTAGTATCATTGATCAAGGTCAAATCAACTTGTTACTATTTCTATTTTGTTTCAATCAATTGTTCTATTTTACATAAACGACTTTGAACCAGAAATATAAAATTGGAATCACTATAAATCTTAATGAATAAACTTGACAATGATGTCCCATATTTTATTGTAGCATGTTATTGACATTTAGAACTTAGCACTTTCTCCTTTTGTTAGCTTTTTATGGTTATTTCCCCCTTTTTTTTCTTCCTAGTTTTATAATAATCATTTTTAACAAAGGGGCTCATTGAAGATCGCTTAGATCACCATAATGAAGTACTTTATTACAAAACATGTCCTTTTATATCATTTTACACAAAGGGGCCCATTGAAGATCACTTAGATCACCATTAAGAAGTACTTGATTACAAAACATGTTATCAGAAGGACCAAATTGGGGAGAAAAATTTCACTCATATAAATGCATTTAACCCATAAAAGGGGTTGTTTTAGGACAATCAAGTGAATTTAGAGGTATGCATATCATTTACTACATTAGTAAGAACCTACATTTGGCAAAGAAAAACTACACTACCACAAAAAAGGGGTTTAATAAAATCAACCCTACATCACAAAGTGTGATGTGTTTCTTCACATTGATCATGCTAAAATTAGATACCTATCAAGTTGTAGTTGGAGGAAGAATCATTCCTTGGTTATTGTTATTATAAGAATTTACCACAACTATATTTGACAAACCAAGTGAAGACGATGTAGTTGTTAACTTCTTGTCAAGATTGACTATGTAGGGGAATGGTCAACCAATGGATGATGTTTTTCCAAAAGAAAACTTGTTTGTTATATCAATTCAATTCCCATGGTTTGCTAATTTGGCCAACTATTTGAGGGAAAACACTCCACATTTTAACCCAAAAGAAATCAAGATATAAATCAAGAATAGATCTAGGTTCACATGGTTAAATGATGTATTATTTAAATTTTTCCATGATCATGTTATGCAAAGATGTGTACAAGAAATTGAATTATATGATATCATACATGCATGTCATGATGAACCCTCATGAGGACATTTTTGAGCTTTATAAATTGGACACAAGGTTATTGGAGTTGGATACTAATGGCCTACCATGAGTAAGGACATCCAATGATATATCAAGTAGTGTGACCATTGCCAATAGGTGCAACATCTCACTCTCCATCGAAATATCTCTTCACTCTCAAGTGGTTCTTGAATCATTTGAGAAGTGGGGAATGGATTTTGTTGGTCAAATTGATATTTCCTCTAGAATTAATCAATACACCTTGTTTTCATTGATTGTGCCACTAAATGGGTAGAAGAAAATGCCTTGCCTACAACACAAGAAGATAAGGTAGAATATTTATTATATAAACACATTATATGGAGGTCTAGAGTTCTAAGGATTTTTGTCTCATATTAGGGCCCACAATTCATGTCAACAATGATTAAAAGCCTTTATGATAAGATATTAAATCAACCATAAGAAATCTTCTCCTTATCATCCCTAGAAAAGTGAATAGGTTGAAGTGACTACCAAAGAAATTGGAGAATGTTTTGACAAAGACTATTTAGCCAACATGACCAACTGGGTTCATAGACCAACAAAATTTATCTAGGCTTACAATACCACCTAGAGGACTACAATAAATTTATCCCTTATGAGCTAGTCTATGGGAAGCAACAAATATTCCTTATTTAGTATGAATTAGAAGCATTGAACATGGCATTGGAGGTAGGGATTGATCTAACAAAGGCCCAACATCAGTAGATTACACAACTTAGCATATTCAATGAGATGAGACTAAAGGCACGTTAGCACACTAAACTAATTTAGTAATAGGGAAAATATCGGCATGACAAACACATTAACAATAAATAGTTCAAGGTTGGAGACTAGGCACCATTATATGACTCAAGGTATCACAATCAAGGGAAAATTGCACATATGGTGGATGGGACTCTACACAATTAGCGAAGTATTCAATAATGGAGTCGTTTAGTTGTTGCTGATTGATGAAAGTTGATAGACCACCCTCCTCAAATTGAAGGTCTATCATAAGTTTGCATCTAAGAAGAGTTCTATAACTGCAAGCTTTGATTGATCATTTTACCTTGGAATCTTTCTTCCATGGGTTTAATGCCTTGATTCTTAAGTACCTCTCAAATAATAAAACAATGCCAAGTAAAGGGGTAGGGTTGAAAACTAGAAATGGTAGCCCTCTTCCAAAAAAGGGGGTTGAAAACTATAAATGGCAATCTCCTTCGTCAATATCTCTATCATAAATTGGTTGATCTACCTAAAGATTTTTTCATGAAATAACTAACTCTTGAGTGTCATAGATTTGTTGCCACATATTGTAGATCTCCTAATGGTATTAGACATCACTATCATGATACCCACACTCTAAATGACTCGCTTCATCACCATGAAACTTGCAATGCAAACACCATTCAAATACAATGATGCCTACGAGGTAAAAACCTTGCACATATTTATTTTTCTTGCAATAGTTATGGTAATGATAATTGTCACAAATTGAAGGTCTATCATAAGTTTGCATCTAAGAAGATTTCTCTATAGAATTGCAAGCTCTAATTGATCATTTTACCTTGGAATCTTTCTTCCATGGGTTTACTACCTTGATTCCTAAGTACCTCTCAAATAATAAAACAATGCCAAGTAAAGGGGTAGGGTTGAAAACTAGAAATGGTAGCCCTCTTCCAAAAAAGGGGGTTGAAAACTATAAATGGTATCCTCTCTACTCAAGAAGAAGAGAAGGATGCAAACTAGAAATGGAAGTTTTCATGAAATAACTGACTCTTGAGTGTCATAGATTTGTTGCCACATCTTGTAGATCTCCTAATGGTATTAGACATCATTATCATGATACCCACACTCTAAATGACTCCCTTCATCACCATGAGCCCTGTAATGCAAACACCATTCAAATACAATGATGCCTACGAGGTAAACACCTTGCACATATTTATTTTTCTTACAATGGTTATGGTAATGATAATTGTATTAAATGTATTAATTCCCAATGTCTTTGATCTTCTATCCTATTCTCACACTAATGTATAAAATGTTTTTTTGTATATATATGAGTTAGCATTGTATCAAGCATTTTATGAGTTAGCTACACTAGATACTCAAGTCCTATAGGATGATGATGAAGAGGAAGCAATAGAAGAAATAGGGGTCACTAAATTTTTAGGTAGTATTTCAACCCATCTAGTCCTTGGGGCATGGCCTTTGAAAGCCACCTGAATGGAGGGTAAGCAACCTATATTTAAACCAATTGTAGAAGAAGATAAGAAAGTGCAAACTCTATAGACCCTAGATATATCTAAGTTAGAGCATGAGCTGCAAAATTTAAACAATAAATTGAAGAAATGCAACAACTTCTTGCTACAAAGTCCAATGAATTAGAAGAAATTTGACAGAAGGCTACACAAGACAAAGAGGAGCACACCAAATTTGTCTCCAACCTATAAGAAGCCTAACACAAGATAATTTTGATGCTACCACAAGTGATGCCCATATTGCCACTCTTTCCCAATAAATGCCTCCACCTCCTATTGTATAAAATACAAGTATTTAAGCCTCTTTTTTGCTGCCCCCATAGCCCATCTCGCTCACAATGACTCAACTAAGGGAAGAAATGCTTTGCTCCAAAGGGCTATGGAGTCCCTCCAAATAGATAAGAACTCAACCAAGGAGTGAGTGGCTCAAGCCTATGAGATCAAGGATGTTATTTTGAGTCAATGTCAACCATTAGGTGTGTACACTCTTTTTCTATGGGAACAATTTTTATGATTGAATATTTTGCAATTTTTTTGCAATTTTCCATCTTATTTAGATAATGATCAAGAATTCCTAGAGAATCATTTTTAAAGCAACCTAGAGTAGAGAGATATGCTATGTGAATTTTTATAGCATGGTTTCTCATGGGGCACAACCACACTTTAATGCTAAATATATATGTGGGTGAAGTAAAAATATGACGGTTTGTTTCTCTCCGCCACAACTAAATGGAATGGTAGAATCAAATAACTAAATACCACACCCTCTCAAATCACTATTAGCCTCCTCATGCACCATGAATATCCCAGGACTACCTAGTTTACCAAAAACTACATGACACAAGTATATCAACTGAAGATCAAGGGCTAGTACATATGAAACCTTCAATCCAATATAACTACATTTCAAGACCATGAGGGGTAGCTTCCTCCAATAGCCATTAGGGCTTGTATTAACAAATTAGAAGGTTTACCCACACATCTACAACAAAGGCAACCTATCTCTCCAACTAATTTTCGTTCGAGCCTCACCAAATTGAGGCATGTCATATCCCTAATCCAAGAATTATGACAAGAATGGATTGGGATGAGATTCTAACCTCCTTTCTTTTGACACTAGTTGCACTTTTGACTTTCCCCACACAAATGCCTAAGAGAAAAATAGAAAAATAGCTCACCAAAATTTCCAAATTAAATGGAAATGCAAATATGGGATGACACTTTTTCACATACAAGGATGAGGATTATGATTTTATTTAGATGTTGGAAGAGGGAAATTTGGCCAATGAGGATATGGGCTAATTCTAGTAGAGGGAATGATGAATCTTGGTGACTATATTTTATTTTCATACAAATATTGCTACATCTCTCTACCTTTATGGACTTGGTACAATTAATACATTATTAAATACCTCTAACTACTTTAAGAATGGATAGACAATGTTTTTTGGTTCTTATTCTTCAATGATTGAATTTTCTTTAGTGTTTGTCTAATTTCTTGCTTCTATGCGTATATCTATGTTTTGTGGTAAAATTAGTTTCAAGATCCAAGAATTGAGCATTCTAGATATCTCTAGAGTCGGTCATAAAGGAAAGGCGACCAACTTTGGAGTGGATCATAGAGCTTCAAAGTGGGTCATAAATCTCTTGAATGGGTTGCAAAGTTCCAGAGTAGCATTCTAATTCATGAGATGCTTGTTCTGTCATGCCCCAAAATTTAAACAACAAAACAAAACATATCCACCAATTTTTTTTATATATATGTATAAACACTACCAACAATAACTACGCTTGAACATGGAACATAATAATAATAAGGTCAGTATTAAATATCCTCAATAACATTAGCTTAATTGGTATTCATATTATGATTACCTTGATTCATTACCTTTGGCATTCACACTTACTAACATTATTAATGTTGACACTAATATGATTATAATGATGTTATCTTCAATACTCAATATTAAACTACCACCCTCATTGTGTACCCATTCTAATGACTATAACACTCATAATATTCATACTTAATAGTATCCTCATTTGTACTACAAGGTAGCATTATCGACTTCCCTCTTATTACTATCATTAGTTAGTTATATATGTTTCTAATATTACCCAATTTCCATTTTACTACTAGTAAAGTTAAATTGGTTTCCATGGTAACACGAGTATAATTACTATTATAGTTGATAACCTTACCAATTGTAAGTTTTATCATTTACCATTTACTATCCTATTTCTAATATATTTAAAATATATATATTACTACAATCGAGAAATTAAAGGATGTATTTTGGAGGTTATTAACTTTGGTAGACAAATTTAAGGTTAGTAACATTCTTAAATTGAATTTAAATTGAAGTGGATAGAGATTATTGTGGTATTAATTATATGGTTATATAGTTGTCATTTTCTTATAGTTATTAGTATGTTTGAGATTAAGAAGGATTAACCAATACTCTTTGTTTCCTTAAGTTCAGATCTAGGCAATAGGGCTTTTGATTTTCACTTAACTTCCTCAAAGAATTTCCACACAATTTTAATCAGTTAATTAAGCTCAAATTATTATTTGGGGTTTCATACCTATTTTATAAGAACTCAACAATTAATGGATATGTAGAATTAGCTAAGTTATTGTTTAACTTTTAGTGTGCTATACTAATCTTAGAGAAAGATTAAATTGGTAAAGAATATAACATTATTTAAATGACATAGAAATAAATAAATTCTTGATTAATAATTCAATTATGATTGCATTCTTTATGATTCTAGTCTTTTTGTTAGCTCTTTAGAATTTAATTGTTGTTTCAAGAATGATACAATTTATATGCTTTTTTGTTGTTGTCGTTGTTTTATTTATCCACTTAGAGTGGAAATCCATCCTTAGATGTTAACTAATCAATGTTAATCTTAGCCTATCTTGCATCTACCTTGGCTTCATACTATGTACATGATTTCACAATCTTTGATTAATTTTTTTTAGTACAACCTTCTTAAGTAATTTAACCCCAGAATTAAAATAATCTTTCAGGTCTATTTAGAGATATGGACACAAGTCTTACATCACTTGTCTGAGAAAATTTGCAAGCAATATTTTCTCCTCATGATAAGTCAGATACCTTGTCTATTGACAATATTATTGTTGTGATTTCCAATCGCAATAATATCATTGTTGGTGAAGGATATAGGCCAAGTAAATAGTATTAATATTAGTGTTTGAGGAATGTCAAGACCGAGTTTGGTTGAGTCAAATATATTAGAAGTTGAGTAATTTGATTTCAAAAATAATATTATAAATGGGATAGTAAATGGTAAATGATAAAACTTACAATTGGTAAGGTTATCAACTATAATAGTAATTATACTCATGTTACCATGGAAACCATCTTAACTTTACTAGTAGTAAAATGGAAATTGGGTAGTGCTAAAAACATATATATAACTAATGATAGTAATAAGAGGGAAGTCAATAATGCTACCTTGTAGTACAAATGAGGATAATATTAAGTATGGATATTATGAGTGTTATAGTCATTAGAATGGGTATGCAATGAGGGTGGTAGTTTAATATTGAGTATTGAAGATAACATCACTATAAATATAATTTATATTAGTGTCAACATTAATAATGTTAGTAAGTGTGAATGCCAAAGGTAATGAATGAAGGTAATCATAATACTTGTTCCTCTTCTAGGTCAAAGATAGCTCAACCAAATTCACACACAAATTCAATCTTGACATGTGTTACATAAAGAGTAGGATAACTTTGAATGACTCTATATGTCCAATTGGTCTTCATATCAAATCTAACTGGCCCATCTTTAATTTCTATTTTCTACACTATTTAGTTTGAATTTGATTCATCTAGACATGTTTGAAGTTCTTCTTCAAAGGAACTTCCCCCTAAAATAGGTCACACCTATATGACCTCACACCTTCAATCTAGAATCTCTTGTTGAATAAAAATACTACTACTTTTAAAAATAAAATATGGGAAGAAGCTCAATTTATTTTAGTTCTTAGTTTAATTTTAGCTTCCAATTTAGTTTAGTCTAGCTAGGAAACAAGGCTCATATGTATTTAAAAAATAGATCTATTAGATAGGAATAGGATCTATTCATTCTCTCCATTCTTGTTTTTTGTTATGCATTTTATTTCTCCTCTTTGTATATTGACCATATGTGGTCCCATTGAATGAAAATAAGAAGGAAATTCACTTAGCTTCATGTTAGCTTCAAAAGATCCTTTCAAAAGGAGATTCAATCCCACTCTACTAGAAGGAGGTGATCTTCAAGTATTCTTTTCATTTGTTATTTTTCTTTATTGTGTCATTTTATATTATGTTGTGATTAGATTTTTTTTTCAACATTTGTTTATGTTATCCTACAAGTATTCATAAAGTCATAAAAATCATAAAACCAAATAGAAGCATTTACCTTTTAACATTTACTTTTCATGCATTAATTTTATTCAAAAATTATTTTACCATGTATGTTTTCATATTCCTAGTATAGATGAGCATTTTCCTTTATCTAATATTTAGTATTTATTTGTATATGTGTGTTGAATAAACAATAGCATTGATAGTTATTTTTAGCACGAGCTTTAATATTTACAAGGAAAGTAATAGAAAGTAGTATTTTAGCTAGATCAATTTACATTCTCATTATCAAAATTTAGGAATAGAATCACCACCTTGAGACCCAAAAATCTTATAATAGATCACTTCAAGACACTGCCCCAGATTGATAAAATTAAATGATAGGAAACAAGAAAACTACAATGAACCTATCATGTCCCTACATCCACCTTGACTAGTCCAAATTTATGTCCTCCACCTAAGGTGAACCTCAACTCCATGAGCCACATCACTCAATTCCAAAATCTCATTCTTCCTAAGACTTACAACATGCAACAATATCAATAAAATTCTCCACTACCACCTATTTCATATTTTGATAAAGAGTGGTAAGCCATGAAAGACACCCACCCTTAAAGGAATCCAAGGAGGAATTCACCATAATAAATCATATACTTTTTAGGAATTATGTCCATATCCCTTTTATCAATTGATATCACAACTCCCATTCCCTACCTTTTGAAATTATTAAGTATGAAAAATACAAGGGAAAGGGAGATCCTAAGGAGCATGCAAGAGAATTATTCATGGCTATTCAAGAAGTGGCACATGAATATGTATACCCATTATGCTTATTCCCTCATACCCTAGTTGAGAAAGCACTTGAATGATTCTTGCACCAACATAAGGGGTTCATCAAGTCCTTTGGTGATCTAGTAAAAACAATCATCACACTTTTCCTATAACATGGAGCATGTGCTAACCATGATGGACTTATGTAATACCAAACAAAATCAAGGGATTTTTTCATCATTCCTTCAATATTTGAGAGCTTTGGCTAGTAGTTTTTCATGCCAAATACCAAAAAATAACTTGTACACATGTTTGTCACAAATATCAATCTAGAATCAAATTTTCATTTATAAGTCTAATGTGTCAGCTATTTTCATGAACTTATTGAAATAGGAATCCAAATATAAAATTCCCTCATTGCTAAAGGGGCTATCAAACTTTACTCCAAGGATCAAAACCAAAATGATAAATCATTTTTTTAAAATAATGATCTCAAGTTATTAAGCAAGAACAAAAATGTAGTTGGGGATGGGGTCACTAATTCAAATCATATCCAAAAAATTCAACAAACCTCATCCATCATCATTATCTTTGTACCCCCTAAACCTAAGAAGAAATAAGACAATTTACACCCCTAGGGAAGCTTATTGAGGTATACTTTCATCAACTAGTCAAGGATAATATGGTTTCCTTTCCAATTAAAAAACCATTTGATGATATTCAACCAAAGATCTCTTAGTATAAGGAGGATAAATATTGCAACTATCATTGATTTAAAGTTTGTTCCATAGGAAAATGTATCAAATTGAAATAATATATCCAAAATCTTATAAATAGAGGTGAAACTGAAATTCAAGGACCATAAAACATTGTGCCTAATCAAGATAGGTATATATCACAACCCATTACCTAGGAATAATCAACTATTCACTCAAGGACAAGACTTGTATATTCAGGCGTAATGGCAAAGCGACATAGGTAGGGTTTTCGACGACACTAGGGGTTGCAATATGATGGAGGATGGTAACCCAGATGGCCTTTCAATAGAAGAAAGGGAAGTCATGCTTAGAAACCTAGGAGGAACAAACCCTATCGGGCATGGCAGGCTCTGACTAACCAGGGTTTTAGAACCATTATCACAAAGAATGATGGCCAAAAATCCAAGCAAAATGTGCAGTGAAATAGGCATTTCAAATTGATGTATTTAGATGAAAGGGTGGACTTTAAATAGTTGGAAAGGAAGTTTTGGTGGCCAAAACAACAAATTGAGAATGAGGAACCAAGCAAGGTAACGCCTAACTTTTCTCATACTACGATGGTTTCATTGTTATTAGAAAATAGAGAATGGAGTGACTCTATTAGTTACCTCAAGGCTCATGCCTTTTTCATGAAATGGGGAGGAAAATGGTCGGCTTACTCCAAGATTAGGGTTTGGTGCGATGAACACTAGGGCAAAGACTGTGTTCTAAAAACCATTGAAAATGGCTTTTATCTAGTGATTTTCCAAACGACTCAAGACAAAGAATGGATAATCAATAGTGGTTCTTTCATGATGGGAGGAAGGGGTTTCTACATAAAGGATTGGGCACCGAATTTTGATCCTAACACAACAAACATTAAGGAAGTACACATGTGGATCAGATTGAAGAATCTCCCTCAGGAGTATTGGGATCTAGAAACCCTTAAAAGTATTGGAAACGGACTAGGGTTTTTTGTGAAGACTGAGGAAGTCATGGAAAAATCAAATTATAGCATGTTTCCAAGAATTTGTATTCTATGGCAAACAATCCACCCCCTTCCAGAAAAAATAGAGATTAAGACAAGGGAAGGGGTTTGGCGTCAAACAGTGGAAATTGATGATGCAATGGTTTCTTGCTCGAAATACAAAGGAAGTGAGCACATAGAAGGCAGTTGTCCAAATGTGATGAATAGGAAAGGGTTAGCCTATAATTCCTTAGCTGAGGAATTGGTGAGTCTGACTAAATCTGACCAATAGGAAGAGCAATGGAATTTACAAGAATGGGGGATCACACAAAAGCAACAAAGTAGCTCTTCCTGTATAGCAACCTAGACTCAATGCTACTGGGAAGGGGATCAAAGAGAGGAGATTGATATCCTTTTTGATAGTGGTTCTGAGTTGAAGCCTCTAGATTTGAACTACTAGGAGTCTAGTCAAGATGCGGAAATGAACATTGTCAAGAGTGAAAAGAAAGAGAGAACCTTGCAGGGCTCTAATTGGTGGATGGTTGAAGATGATATCCATAAAAAGGAAAGTAGGAGGTATGAGGGACATTTTGAAACTACGAGTAAAAAAGGAGTTAATGTAATATTTCAACCTTCCCCCATAATGGGTAAGTGATTTAAAACTGACTCAGATGTGCAAAGAAACTCCCAATCACACAACAAACAAGGAAATGATGACAAGCTCATGCATGGTCGAGCTAAGAAGCTTGGAGAAGAATGGGAACATGAATCTTTGTGTAATAGTAAGAAGAACAGAGTTTTAGAGGAAAATCCTTTTGAAGATGACAAAGAGATGGAGAATAAGATAACAATTTTCAAGGGCATTCCCATTTCCCCCATTCAAACTTTAGAGAGCTCCTTTGAAGGTGTCAGAGATAGTGGGGGAAATTTAGAAGATTAAGATTCAAAATTTTCTACTAATGAGGAGTTTGGAGGTGAGGATGTGCTAGGTTTGTAGGCTAACATATGGATTACTGAGAAAAGATCATTAGAACAAACCTTAGCTTTAGTAAGGTTAAAGTTGGAGAGAAAAAGAAACGTGGACCTAAAACCAATAGGATGAGACTTGAAATGGCTAGCAATGCGGTTGGACAGAGTAAATTGAGATCGGAAAAAGGCTATGCTTTTTCCCAGAAACCATGAAAATCTTATCGTGGAATGTCAGGGGCTGCAATGCCCTTGACAAAATTCGTTTGATCAAAAGATGCTTTGATCAAGCGAGGCTTGATCTAGTTTTGTTACAAGAAACAAAAATTAAGGAGCCTAATTTTGATTCTTTCTATAGGTGTTTTAGTAGATGGAAGTACAATCTTATAAGGGATGTTGAAGCCTTAGGTGGTCTTGGTGTCTTATAAAATGACTCAATAGTTGATGTTCAGGTAGTTCAACAACATAGATTTTGGCAATGGTTGAGAGTAGACTCTAAGCAGCTCAGGGTAAGCTTCTCCATAATCAATATCTATGGTCCAAATTGCTCGGCTTAGAAAAATTTGTTATGGCAGGCACTATTAGCAATTCTAGAAACTAAGGATGAAAAGATGTTTCTCTTGGGAGGTGATTTCAATGCTATTTTGAGACCTTCAAATAAAATGGGGGATTTATGTTGGTCAGGACAAAGCCAACATGATTTTTGTGACTTTGTCATGAATAATGGTCTCATTGAATTTCCCTTAAAAAATGGTGAATTTACATGGACAAATCGAAGAGGTGGATTCCTAAATATAGCTAAAAAATTGGACCATTTTTTGCTAGTTGGGAATTGGGCTGATTTTCAGTGGATGTGTGAGGCTGAGATTCTACCCATAACTGGATCAGATCACTATCCCATAGGACTAAGAATTCAAGAAGAACCTACACTAGATCGTTTCCCTTTTAAGTTCGAAGCAATGTGGTTCTAGGATAAAGGGTTTAGGATCTTGTGGCTTAGTGGAGAAATGCTCCAAAATGATCAGGTAATAAAGCTTTCATTTTTTTCAAAAATCTACAATTCCTCAATGACCAGCTTAAAAAGTGGAATGTGGAATCCTTTAATAATATTTTTGTTGAAAAGTTTAGATTGGAAGAGGAATTGAATAATTTACACACAAAAGTTATTGATAATGGGATGAGTGAGGAAGATTATGCTTGTGAAAATATCTTGAATAAAGAATATTCAAAAATTCTAGCCCAGGAAGAGATTTTTTGGAGACAAAAGTCTCGAGAAACCTGGTTGAAAGGGAGATAGGAACACTAAATTCTTTCGCAATTCAGTTAAGGTGCGAAGATCAAATAATAGGATATTCTCTATAAAGGATTCAAATGGTAATGTTTTGAATGATGTTGATCAGATCAACAAGGAGGCCATAAGATTCTATTCAAATATTTTTGTTGATAACTTTGATAATTTGATTCCTGATTTAAACATTTTAGATGTGATTCCTACATGTATCTCATAGGTCTAGAATGTTATGCTCATGGAGGAAGTACCCTTAAAGGAGGTCAAAAAGGCCTTATTTGATTTGGGTGGAGATAGTGCCCTTGGCCTAGATGGCTTTCCAACAATATTCTTTCAAAAATTATGGGAAATCTTTGCTCATGATCTATGGGATGTGATTGAGGAATCAAGGAGGGGTGGTTTTATTCTTAAAGATTTAAATAACACTTTCATTGCTTTAATCCCAAAAAATTCGGTGATCAATTCTTTTGAGGACTTTAGGCTGATTTCCTTGTGCAACATAGTCTATAAAATTATCTCTAAAGTCATAGCTAATAGATTAAAAAGGGTATTGGTGTCGGTGATTTCACTTGAGCAGAGTGGTTTTTTGCCGAATAGGTCCATTTTTGAAGGTGTTATTGTTGCACTTGAAACCATCCACTCTATTCAAATGGAAAATACAAAGAGAATGATGGTCAAATTAGATATTAAAAGGGCCTATGATGAAGTTAACAAGGGTTTCTTATTAAAATTTCTTGAGAAATTTAGATTTTGCAAAGAATGGGTTACTTGGGTTCAAAGCTGCATCAACACTCCTCATTTTTCCATATTGGTGAATGAAAGGCCCCGAGGTTTCTTTGATTTAAATAAAGGGATCAAACAAGGTGACCCTATATCACCCTTCCTTTTTATTATAATGGTCGAGGTGTTAGGTAGATTAATTTCCAGGAAGCGAATTAATGGTTATTGGAAAGGAATCAAAGTTGCATAAGGTATTGATCCCATCTCGTATTTACAATTTGTTGATGACGCCTTCTTGATGGGGAAGAAAATTTTAGAGAAGACCGAGTGATGAAGGAGACCTTAGACGCATATGGAAAAGCATTCAGACAGTGTATAAACTGGAGGAAATCATAAATATTCTTTTTTAATACACCTATTCAAAAGCAGCTGGAGATATGTAGAATACTTGGCATGAGATTAGGGTCCCTCCCTAATAAATATCTAGGTATCCCCCTTTTTGGAGGTGCCAGCAAGGTAGGTGTATGGAAAGACTTGCTAGATATTTGTTTAAGACAGATGGATGGGTGGAAGAGTAAGTGGCTAACTAATGCAGGTAGGATCTAAATGTTGAGGTCTGCAATCTCAATGATTTTGGTTTATTCAATGATGTGCTTAAAGATTCCAAAGAAGGTGATTAGAACCATAGGACAAAGAATGAGAAAGTTCTTCTGGAATGGTGCTAGTGAGCAGGACAAAATTCCTTTGTTAGCATGGGATAAAAAAAATCGCTCTAAAGACAAAGGTGGGGCTAGTTTAAGGGATTGGAAAATCATGAATTAAGCTCTAGGTGCAAAGCTGGTTTGGAGCATATATGAAAATACAGAGCAATTATGGGTGAAAATAATGAAGGCAAAATATCTTGACTCAGTTGAAGATCAGAGGATCTTAACTATCTGAAATTTGCCTAAAGGTTCAGCCATTTGGAATTTTAATGTCTCCTATAGGCCGGTAATTATTAACCACATCTCAGGGAAAATAGGTAATGGACTCAAAGCTAAATTATGGGATGACTCATGGGATGACTTACCTATCTTGTGAGAAAATGTTGATTTATAGGAACTTAGGCTATTCTTTTTACAAAGATGGGGTGACAAGGTGCGAGATTATTTAGAACTGAAACAGGGGACCCTTGGTCAGGAATGGGTTTGGAAGGAGGTAGTTAATGAGGGTTTAACAAATCAACAAGTTGAGAGGATGAAAGCAATATTCCAGAATAAGAGAGTGTTGTTAACAGAAAATGAAGACAAAGTGGTATGGTGTGGCTCCGTGAATGGGAATTATTAAATTAAAATTGGGTATCAGTTATTGGATAGACTAGAGGGTGATAATTTTTGGGCTAAGAAGCTGTGTTGGAATAAGGATTGTGTTGTGAATTTTTTTCACACATGCCCCATCGTGGACAGGGACCCCCTCTTTTCACTCCTGATGGGTTGGTTTTCTCTCGTCTCATTTTGCATGCCCCTTTCCTAGAGCCTAAATTGGTCACGTGCCTTCAAACAATCAAATTCCTTGACCAAATTCACCAACCTGAGTTTCGTGAAGTCTTTTGTGTTTGCAGAAGTGTCCCTGCGGGTTTCCCTTTGCCCATTGCCCCGACGTCCTCCAGGCCTCACAGACCCACAACTGTGGGTTGCCTCATATGGGTTGCCACTCATGTTTCATTGTTGAGTAGCGACTAACACCCAACTTCCATCTGCATGGCGGGACCTGTGCTTAGTTTCTTTGTTCAAGCCTTGACCGAGCATCCAAACGAGTGTGAGATTCCACATCTCACCAAACTTGGGTCCACCATACAAAGAAATCAATGCACGCCATTAGTGGAAATTGGCCCATAAATGTTGCTCCATTCCATTCATTTTACCTGGGGCATTTGAATCTGGGGAGAAGCAAAGTCCCCCCCCTTCCATTTTCCACTCTTTGCCTTGTTCCTAATGACTTGGTCCTTACTTGCTCAATTCACTTTTTCCTTCACTTTTTACTTTGGGGACAAGTTTCCCTTGGATTTGGGATGTTTTTGTGGTGCCTAAGTGAACTACCAAGGTTTTTTTAAGTTTCAAGAAGTTGCGGAAATTTCATTTCAGAACTTCATCCCTCTGTGGCCATTTTCGGAACTCCGTCCCTTCGTGGCCGTTTTCGAAACTCCGTCCCTCCTTGGCCGTTTCTGAAACTCCATCCCTCTGTGGCCGTTTTCGAAACTCCACCCCTCCTTGGCCATTTTCGGAACTCCGTCCCTCCGTGGCCATTTCCAGAACTCCGTCCCTCCGTGGCCGTTTTGGGAACTCCGTCCCTCCATGGCCATTTCTAGAACTCCGTTCCTCCTTGACCATTTGGGAACATCCCTTTCGGGTCGTCGTCCCTCCACCCGTCATCCACCTTCTTCCCTTTGGGTCCCACGCATCTCACTACCACATGAACAAGAAACAATAAAACTAAGTGCCTTAACCTTCACCAAGTCCCCTCCACCAGACTTCCTTCATTAGGACTTCGTCCCATTTCAGTCATCGCAAAAGGAAAAGCTAGCTCGTCCTTCCGATATTTGGGGCCCGGTACTCCGATTGTCATTAGAACTCTTAGCAAACAAACGTGGAGGCAAAGTCTAGGTCCGGGTCCAGTCAGTCGGGTTGCACCCATCGGACTTCCGCTCATTGCTCGTCGTTCTAAACGACCATCCTCAAGCAGCTTCCCGGTCCTCTTGATTCAAACACTTGAGCGATAAAAGGGTTATGCCAGCCATCCTCTAGCATCGCGGGTCCTAGATCCCAGAACTACACCCTTGCAACTCCATTTCATCAGAGTCGTTTCAAATGACAAACCTCAGGTGGCTTTCCCTCCTCATGACTCCAAGTGCCCCAATAATGACCCAAATGCCTCCTAATCCAAAAATGAGCTTTGACCCACATATTGAAATTGGACTCTCTTCCCGATGAAATTTTCAAATTGCCTGAATCTAAAAATGGAAGAAATCATACAGATTGCCCTACCCTATTCGCCCTTTCAAAACAACATTCTAGCCAAGGAAATCCGGCCTTTGGGGTCTGAACCATCCAAACTCCCTCCAGTAAATTGAATGGAAATTTAGACTAAATATTATATTTTTGAATGATGAATTATCCAATCTAACAAGGACTTTGCAGGATTTGGCTAATGTTTGCCTTGATTTGTGTATGAAAGCACTTATGACACTTCATGTATGTAGGATTCAAGAAGCCTACCGCGGGTCCGTTGGGGAGACCCATTGAGAAAGATGAACAAAGAAAAGCACATAGCTCCTTTCACCATTCATTTTATATCCACCTTTCCTCATAACACCCATCAACAGAGCTGGCATTAGAAGAAGGCCTATGTCCTTGAAGGTGGTGGGAGGAAGCAGTTGTTTCTTCCCTCCAAACAAACAATAGTGATCCATAAGAGGCTGTTTCATTGGATCAGGGACCACTAACCCATTCCATAATGATAAAAATTTGCAAACGAGATGCACTCGATTGGATGAGAAATGTTTTCCTATCCATCAAGGGGAAGAAGGTAGCTTTCAAGCAGTTTCAGCTATAGTAAAAGGGAAATTAGCTAGAAGACAAAACTGCTACAACACCTGGGCACTAAAAGACAAAATAGGGAAAAAAACAAAAGATGTATTTTAAATTTTTGGACAATGGGGGTGGGTGAAACCCTAATGTAATCAAATATGGGCCACACAATGTAATTCAATCCTAGCCATTCATTCGGGCTTTGGAAAACTATAAATAGGGGTCTCCCCCTCATTTGTAAATGGTTGGAGAGCTGGTGTAAAAATAATTTGCAACAATAGAAGACAACATTGCATGATTTTATGGATGTTCTCTTTGATTTTTCTCATCTTGCATGCATGGTTCTACTTCCCCTTTTAGTTTAGTTGTAGTTTCTTGAATGAAAGTGGTAATGGTGACTGTTGTTTCAGTATTTGATGAATTTTCAGCTCATGCTTTTTGTGGTTCATTGATGATGAATCACTTTGCAAAGCTAGTCTAAGCTTCATTCCTTTATTGTTGCAACTTAGTTCGATTGCATGTGCATGATGTGTGTGTGTAATCTAAAAATCTGCAATCCTTAGAAGATTGCACTAGTTTTGTGTAACTGTAGGTTCCTCTTGGCCAAGAAAAACTCAGTTTAGGGAGTTTGTCTATTGTAGCAACCTCCATGATCATTGTTCATTCGTAGTTTCAGGTCTAGGAACTTACTCTCTTCCCTGCTTTTTTTTAATTTTTTTAATAGGTAACCTTAGGCAAGGTTCATTTCACATTATAAAGCTAAATTTGATGTTGAAATGGAGTTCTAGACTGATGTTTGAACCTGCAAAAAATGCATAGCAACTCTCCCATCCTAAGAACTCCATTTGTAGACCCAACTTCCCACACTTTGTAACTCATTTGTAAGGCTGCCTTGTGATTCCAACAAATCACATAAATCAACTAAGATATTCCACGCACTATCAAGACCTGACATTAGAGACCTTGGGATAGTGTTCTACAATTTGATTTTGGAAGATTGTCTTTCAAGAGAGGTGATGCACCTATACATTACCTGTGTTGAGAAGTGCATAAAAAACACATCAACATAACTGGCGCTAGAAGGAGGGCGGTCAGGTTGAGCCTACAAAGCTGAAAGTTGGAAGTTGAAATAACCTTCAAGTCAAATCCGAGATAGGGAGATCTCTTTTATGTTGAAAGTTAGAATCAAAAAATTGGAAGGCCAATAAATTCAGGCTGAAATGGAGCAGCATTTGCAAATCAGCATCGCTCAGTTACACACAAATTTGAATAGGAGATTGAGGAGGCCATTGCAGCAATTTGTATTAGCAAACCAGTGTAGGATCCATTGCACATGCAGACACAACGAATTGGAGTGTCTAACCTTCTTGAGCATAATTGAAAGAGTCTTGCAAGGAGAAATTCCCTTTTGGGAAATATATCAACCTTTAGCCCTTGCAAACCCAGAGGAAGAATTGACAATCATGGAAACTAATGCATTCAAGGAGTTGATCCAAGAATGTTTGGGCAGAAAGGATGAACCAAGATTGGAGGAAGTACTAATGTCAAGTTGGTACAGATTTCACAATGCACCACATTCAAAATTTACTTGTTCATCATGTGCAAACATCATCACCCAAGTCAAGGGTTGTTCAGAAAAGTTAGAGCAGCCAACTGTCAAGGAGGATGAGTCATCCCATGAGGCAGAAAAGCTATCAGCATCTGGAGGATAGCACCTTCAATTCAGACCAAGAAGCTTCACAAAAATAGATGTTGGGACAACAAACACTAAAGTTGAAAGTCAAGAGGAAGAGGCTGAAAGTCTTGGGACAACAAAGTACCTTGATGAAAATTTGATTGTAACTAATTCAAAAGGCTTTCCCTCCATCAATAAAGGGCAGTCCCCGATTCTAGAAAAGGAATCTTCGGCAATCAAGGATAAACCAGCAAAGTCTGCAATAGTGTATGTTGGAGCAACCAATGAAAATGTTGAAAATCAGAAAGAGGAAGAGGTTGACAACTTTGAAACAACAGATAATGATGATGAGAGTATAAGTGAAATCAGATTAGAAGACCTCTCCTTCGTCAATGACAACGATCGAGAATCTGAAAATGATAGTTTGGAGGAGTGGGAACAACCACTCTCCATGGTTGTCTACCATGAAGCTTCTTTTTCAAGTGATGATGAGGACCCAGTAGCAGAGAGATATGACCAACTCGTCTCCAGATTAGCAAAGGATTGGTCAGAGCTGAAATACCAAGTGGATTTGGAGGTGCTACTACTTTCGAATTGGTGCAGACTTCATGATTCATCACATGAGTTCACATGCGGACTATGCCAAGAAGCCATCAAGCAAGTCAAAGAACAAGCAAGGCAACCAAGCACACCACTTCCTGTAGTTGCTTCAAGGATGGAACGTGAGGATCAAGAGCCCGAGCCAAGTGACAACCTAGCTGAAGGTAGTCAAAAGGATGTTGGGACAACAATAGAAGAAGGACAACAATACAATCTCAAGCTTCTAAGTGATGAATTAGATCAAACAAGAAGGTTGTCCACCAGTCATCAAGAATTTATCTCTTCAAGAGCATTTGTGCACCATGGACGATAGGCTTTATGACAAGTCCTTGGAGGGAGATTGCATAGTGGATTTTGGTCCCCTTGATGAGGGGCCATCAATTGATGAATTATTTCCATTGGGAGTTGTACTGCGAACGTATTCTCATGTCAAGGAAGAGCACATCCCAGAAGACGATAGTGATGAAGACATACTCCTTGAGCCTCTGAACAGTGATGCACTAGAGTTTATGGATTGGGAGAGGGGTTCCTTCTCCGTCTATAGCGATAGTGAACAAGGGGAAACGAGTGGACGTCATGATGAGATGCATGAACAACAAAGAGAATAAGACAAAGGCGGGGGTGCTGAGATAGCTGCCAATAGAGATGAAGAACCTGGTAGACTACAAGATGCAACTTGGAGTCCTTCCACCATGATCGTTGTTGATCCTCCTTCATATTCAGATGGCTGCAATAGGACAGATTCACGCATGTCATTGTCCCATGAAATTGAACACCACATAAATAAGGACAACACTTGGGAAAGGAAGTAGGACAACGTGTTGCCTTTTGAGGACAACAATCAAGTGGACACTAGGTTTGCAGAGGATCAACGAGATGAAGTCTATCTTCTCGAAGAACAGCTGATAGGGATTGTCGATCCCACACAAGACATCGAAGAAGTGTTTGCTGCCCCATTCTCCCTACCTTATGCAGGCTTGATTCTTGAAATGCTACACCCTCCACCATGCCCTCCCAAGATTGCTGATGCAAAGACCGACGATGCAATGCTCGCTCTCGACTGTCAAACACTGCCACAATTGCACAACGAAATCCAGGTTCTATCCTTCCTTGCTCCTGTTAATTGTCATAACTGCACTTATCATTTTGATTATGGGAATGAGGAGAGACAAACATGTTTATGGATTAACCATGGGTTTAGAGAGCCTCCTCAATTGTTGATTTTCCCTGATTGGGTGACTGAACTTTAGTGCTGCAACGTTGAATTTATTTTTTCAAAATATAAAGATAAATTTGCATGGTTAAGAATGATAACGATTGCTCATTTTCTTGTGCATGCACTACAAAATCCAATGAGTGTTGATGTCAGTTCACCTTACCTAAACATAGTGCTTTGTAAATATCTCTTTGTACATAGCTCATTTTTTACTAGTGTAGGTTTCTTGTAAATACTCTGCTTTCATGCTTTCCTTAGGTTGCTTGCTTTAGAGTAGTTTCTTCGTTGTTTTATTTTGTTCCCGCTTTGATTAGTTTTGTTGTTCGCTTTCTATTCGCTTTTCTTTCATTTTGTTGTTGCTTTGCTCTGGGTCCCTCTATTTTTGGCTGGGCACATCTGTGCGCACAACAACCATACTTATCACCTGAGCTTGTTCTATGTATTTTTTCATCAAACTCTAATCAAGTTTTTAGAGTGGATGGTGAGGATCTTCTATTAGTGTCAAGTGATTTGGGTGTTTGATTCAAAGAGGATAAGTCATTGGTTGGTATGATTCTGATGTATTCTGGAATCTTATATCTCTCACATATTTTAAGAATCTAGAGGTCGTTGTAGGTCCTTTGTGAAGTCTAGTTAAGTGAAAAATATAAAATTATGCTTCAACGCCACTGTGATTCTCAGCCCTGAGCGCGAGCTTCAATGCTTGTGGGTTGAAATAAAAGAATTGAAAATTGAAAATCAAAAGAAAAGAAACAAAAGAAAGAAAGCAAAATATTGAAAATCAAAAGAAAAGAAATTCAGCTTTTCAGGGGTATCCGAGCAACTCTGTCGGGGCTATGGACGCCCAACCGATAGTAAAGCAATGTTTGAGAGAATCACAATGGCAACCTCGTCGGGGCTATGGACGCCTAACTGGCAGTGAGGCAATGTCCCAGATGCTTTTGGAGTTAGAATAAACTACATAGCTTAACTTGACGAAGCTTGGGTTCTTCTAGCAACTGAAGGATGGGAATTGACGCAACTGCACACACTTGGATTTTTAGCATACTGAAGGTTGGATTAACTAGTGGTTTTGATCTTTTGGTTGAGCATCTAGTTTGTTTTCCTTAGCATGAAGATCGAATCTAGAGATTCTAGGTTCGTGATTCCAATTTTTCATCAAAATTCTCTAGAGCATTTCCCCAGTGAGTCGCTATTTGTTGTGCATGTTTTGCACACATGCCCCACCATGGGCAGGGACCCCCTCTTTTCGCTCTCGATGGGTTTCTTTTCTCTCGTCTCATTTTGCATGCCCATTTCTTGGAGCCTAAATTGGTCTCGTGCCTTCAAAAAATCAAATTCCCCTGACCAAATTCACCTACCTGAGTTTTGCTAAGTCTTTTGCTTTTGCGAAAGTGCCCCTATGGGTTTCCCTTTGCCTGTTGCCCCAACGTCCTCCAGGCCTCACAGACCCACAGTTGCGGGTTGCCTCATATGGGCCACCGCTCATGTTTCATTTTTGAGTAGCGACTAACGACCAACTTCCAGCCGCATGGCGAGACCCGTGCTTAGTTTCTTTGTTCGAGCCTTGACCAAGCATCCAAACGAGCATGAGATTCCACATCTCACCTAACCTAGGTCCACCATACAAAGAAATCAATGCACACCATTAGTGGAAATTGGCCCATAAACGTTGCTCCATGCCCTTCATTTTACCTAGGGCATTCGAATATGAGGAGAAGCAAAGTCCCCCCCTTCCGTTTTCGCTCTTTGCCTTGTTCCTACTAACTTGGTCCTTGCTTGCTCGATTCGCTTTTTCCTTCATTTTTGACTTTGAGGAAAAGTTTCCCATGGATTTGGGATATTTTTGTGGTGCCTAAGTGAACTGCCAAGGTTTCGTTAAGTTTTGGGAAGTTGCAAAAATTTCATTCTGGAACTTCGTCCCTCCATGGCCATTTCTAAAACTCTATCCCTCCATGGTCATTTTCAGAACTCCATCCCTCTTTGGCCGTTTCTGGAACTCCGTCCCTTCATGGCCATTTCTGGAACTCCGTCCTTCCTTGGCCATTTTTGAAACTCTGTCCCTCTGTGGTCGTTTCCAGAACTCTGTCCCTCCTTGGCCGTTTCCAGAATTTCGTCCCTCCGTGGCCATTTTCGAAACTCCGTCCCTCCTTGGCCGTTTGGGAACTTCCCTTCTGGGCCGCTGTCCCTCTACTCATCATCTACCTTCCGCCCTCTAATTCTCGCGCATCTCACTACCACATGAACAACAAACGATAAAACTTAAGTTCCTTAGCCTTTACCAGGTCCCCTCCATTGGACTTCCTTCATCGGGACTCCATCCCATTTCGGTCGTCGCAAAAGGAAAAACTAGCCCGTCGTTCCGATCTTCGGGGCCTAGTACTTCGATCACTATTATAACTCTTAACAAAGAAACATGGAGGCAAAGTATAGGTCTGGGTCTGGTCAGCCGGGTTACTCCCACCGAACTTTCGCTCATTGCTCGTCATTGTAAACGACCATCCTTAAGCAACTTCCCGACCCTCTTGACCCGAACACTTGAGCGATATAGGGGTTATGCTAGCCATCCTCTAGTATCGTGAGTCCCGAATCCTAAAACTCCACCCCCGAAATTCTGTTTCATCAGAGTCATTTCAAACGGCAAACCTCAGGCAACTTTCCCTCCTCATGACTCTGAGTGCCCCAATAATGACCCAAATGCCTCCTAATCCAAAAATGAGCTTTGACCCACATATTGAAATTGGACGCTCTTCCCTATGAATTTTTCAAATTGCCTGAATTTGAAGATGGAAAAAATCATACGAATTTCCCTACCCTGTTCACCCTTTCAAAACAACATTGTAGCCAGGGAAATCTGGCCTCTGGGGTCTGAACTATCCAAACTCACTCCAGTAAACTGCTAATGGCAATTTAGACTAAATATTAGATTTTTTAATGATGAATTATCCAATCTAACAAGGATTTTATAGGATTTGGCTTACATTTTCCTTGATTTGTGTATGAAAGCACTTATGACACTTCATGTATGCAGGATTCAAGAAGCCTACCGCGGGTTCGTTGGGGAGACCCATTCAGAAAGCTGAACAAAGAAAATCACATAGCTCTTATCACCATTCATTTTATATCCACATTTCCTTGTAGCACCCATCAATAGAGCTAGCTTTAGAAGAAGTCCTATGTCCTTGAAGGTGGTGGGAGGGAGCGGTTGTTTCTTCCCTCCAAACAAATGATAGCAATCCATCATAGGTTGTTTCATCGGATCAGGGACCACTAACCCATTCCAAAATGATACAAATCTACAAACAAGATGCACTTGGTTGGATGATAAATGTTTTACTATCCATCAAGGGGAAAAAGGCAACTTTCAGGCAACTTTCAGCTATAGTAAAAGGGAAATCAGCTAGAAGACAAAACTATTACAGCACCTGGGCACTAAAAGACAAAATAAGGGAAAAAACAAAAGATGTATTTTAAACTGCTAGATAATGGGGAGTAGGTGAAACCCTAATGTAATCAAATTTGGGCCACACAATGTAATTCAATCCTAACCATTCATTTGGGCTTTGGAAAATTATAAATAGGGGTCTCCCCCTCATTTGTAAATGGTTGGAGAGCTGGTGTAAAAAGCATTTGCACAATAGAAGACAACATTGCATGATTTTATGGATGTTCTCTTTGATTTTACTCATCTTGCATGCATGGTTCTACTTCCCCTTTTAGTTTATTTGTAGTTTCTTGAATGGAAGTGGTAATGGTGATTATTGTTTCAGTATTTGATAAATTTCCAGCTCATGCTTTTTGTAGTTCGTTGATGATGAATCACTTTACAAAGCTAGTCTAAGCTTCATTCCTTTATTGTTGAAACTTAGTTCGATTGCATGTGCATGATGTGTGTGTGTAATATGAAAATTTGCAGTCCTTAGAAGATTGCACAAGTTTTGTGTAACTGTAGGTCCCTCTTAGCCAAGCAAAACTCAATTTAGGGAGTTTGTCTACTGTAGCAGCCTCCATGATCACTGTTCATTTGTAGTTTCAGGTCTAGGAACTTACTCTCTTCCCTACTCTTTTTTATTTTTTTTAATAGGTAACCTTAGGAAAGGTTCATTGCACATTATAAAGCTAAATCTAATGTTGAAATGGAGTTCTAGACTGTTGTTTGAACCTGTAGCAAATGCACAACAACTCTCCCATCCTCGGAACTCCATTTGCAGACCCAACTTCCCACACTTTGTAACTCATCTGTAAGACCACCTTGTGATTCTAGCAAATCACATAAATGAACTGAGATATTCCAAGTACTGTCAAGACCTGACATTAGAGACCTTGGGATAGTATTCTGGAATTTGATTGTGGAAGATTGTCTTTCAAGAGAGGTGATGCACCTATGCATTACCTGTGTTGAGAAGTGCATAAACAACACATCAAAAAATTGCTTACCAAAAGTAGGAACCTTTGCTTGGCTAGCGGTGAGGGGAAGAATTTTGATAGGGGAGAGGAGGAAGAGGCTTGGTTTTGCAAGCCCAAAAAAATGTGTGATGTGTGATGCTACCAAGGAGTCAGTAGATCATTTACTTCTTCGGTGTAATGTAGCAGCAGAATGTTGGGAGAATATGGAGGTGAAATTTGGATGGCCGGGACCTCTTCAGAATACACTAAAAGATGTCTTTGAGGGCTGGCCTTTAATTCATAATAAATCTTTACTTTCAAGCATATGGATAATCAACCCTTCAATTGTGGTGTGGGAGATTTGGAAAGAGCAGAATAGGAGGATCTTTTTGGATAAAAAGGAATCTCAGAATAGGTTGCAGAGTAGAATTGACCATATGATAGAAGAGGTTGCAGGGACTACAACTTCACAGATACATAATCTACGCATTCCTTACACAATGGAAGATAGCAGAATCTAGAACAGATGGATAGGGATAAAGATAAGACCATCAAAGGGGGTAGAGGAGTCAAACTCTAAGAGGGCAGCTACTAAGGAAGTGTGTTGGGTAAAACCATCAGAAGGGTGGCACAAGGTGAATTTCGATGGAGCTCCTAAAGGCAACCCCGACCCATTAGGGGCAAGTGCAATAATTTGAGATTGGCTTGGGAATATGATTTCTATAGGAGCTAAAAATCTAGATGACGAGACAAATAATGTGGCTGAGGCTAAGGAAACATTGCTAGTTGTAGGCATGGCTCGATCAGTGGGAGTTCAAAAAATTCACTTATAAGGGGATTCACTAATTATCACTCAAGCAATCACTAATATGGTTGCTAAGGCATGACATTTACAAAACTACATAAGGGCAATAGTCAAAGAATTAGAAAATTTTGAGGACTTTCAGGTGAGCCATATTCGATGTATGTGAAATAGAGAGGTTGATTGTTTATCAAAGTGGGCAGTATCTTTTTACAACATTGGTGAATTCAAATTTGAAGATTTCAGGCATGTGCATCTAGAGGAGGAGGATTATAGTGGCAGTGAAATCCATTGAGATAGTGTGTAGGAATCATTGTCCTTGGCCAATAGACACAACCGCCGATGTGAAGAGTGGAATTTCAAATCATAATTACAAGTAGGAGGATGTAAACAACTAAAAAATGAATGTTTTTAAATAATCTAAAGGAAGTTTTAGCGGTGAAGGAGCGTAGATACATTTTAAAGAGAGGGTGTAATGATTTCAAGGACGTGGGGAGTGATGATGGTCCATTTTAGCTTGTGGGAGTGATTTTCACATTTCCAACTAATAAATGTGATTGTGTAATGACGGTGACGACGATAGATGTATTGAGTATGAGTTGGTAGGTAGATGAAGGAAGGATAGATCATTTAGCATGGGCTGGAAGCCTTTTAAAGAGAGAAAAACAAACTAAAGTGTGAAGGTGAAGCTATTTTGATTATAGGCATAGAGAGGTGGAAAGGTTCTCAAAGTGAAAATGGAGACAACATTCACTTTCACAACCGAGAAACATCAGAAAGGATTCTTTGGCCCAGCCACAAAGCATCTATTGAAGTTCCTTTTAAAATGCATGTATGATGATGTTATTGAAGTAGTGTTGGAGACATTGAGGAAGCATTTTATGGAGACAAAACATAGGGGTAGGCTGAATGTGGATATTGCTTCCATGATTTTAGCGTGGGGTTTAGAACTGAAAGAGGATGTTGAAGTTATCAAGTGGGTAATGCACTCACTTTTTGGGGATGATTTGCTGCTAGGAATGGACTCATTCTTAGAATGGGCTGTTCTAGGTGTTGGGTTTGATAATACTGAATGGATTGAGGATTTGGAGGAGGCAGAAGAACTGGGTTTGGTCCCGTTTTTGAGATGGCATAGGAGGGTTGATAAAGATGCTTATAGACTGGAAGAACTAATAGCATGGGAAAACCTTAAATTGGCTTTAAGGCATCATGATTTTGTAGAAAATTAGGTGCGGTTGAACTTCCCTCAATAGGTCCCATGTAGGATGCGCTCAACCAGAGGAAGATGAGCTCAGAGTGCTAGGAAAAGCAAGCATGGTGAATAGGTGAAAAGGTTGCTGGCCAGATTAATGGTTTTCTACTATGTTTTTTGAATTTTATGTTATAAAACATGCCACACTCGCTAAAGACTGGGAAATAGAATGCGTTTTGGGAATTTTTTGGCACAGCAAAGCTTGGCTGAGATTCGAAGATGCTGAAGGTCGACATTCTCAAAAAATTTGCAAGACATAATATTAGATTTTGTTTAATATTGAATATAATGTAAAGATGATGATGCTTAGGGGTTAATTTTGTAAGTAGTCGGGTGGGTGTTTTGTTTGATATAAAATAGTTGATGATTCGGGGAGTATTGAGTACTTAGTCGGGTGTTTGAAGTTAAAGATGTTTTGAGGATGGAATATTTATGTTGTTAGTCAGGTTGTTGAAATCCAGGGGAATAATAATCTTAGATAGGCACTGATAGTAGATATTGGGAAGCTGCAAATGTAGGTATTATGACTTATTGTAAAGAATTTTATATATAAATAAAATAAACTTATTATCGATAAAAAAAAAGGACAAGACTTGTATACAAACTATTTCCATCACCATAAAATTCCTTACACCTATGATTCAATTATTGGCACAATGAGAAATCTAATGAACAAATTCATACCATTAAAATAAAAACACCCAATTGTTCTATCAAAACTAAATGTTAAAAATTAACAATCCAAGCTCCTAATCCATCCAATATAAACACCTAAAATTTATATGATGTTGACCACCTTGAGTAAACTCCAACAAAAATTTTCATAATTTAGCTCCTTCAAGCATCCCCACTCATAGGGATATCTTAAATCATATCCTACAATAATCTCAACTCCCTAATAATATAGACCTTTCATTCTTCTAATCCCTTTTTGGCCATCTTTCCATGCATAATCACCTCACATTCACTTCAAAATATTTTCTTCCCTCAATAAATTGCATAATCATCCTCTCCATATCAAGTTTTTCATTTCCAAACATAAAATAAAATGTGTGCTTATAGAAAATGAGTCAATCCTAAAAAAAATATAATTTAATTGATAAAGCATTTGGGTTATAAAAAAAGGCCTTGGTATCTCAAACTATCACCAGTAACTGCTATGATAATATATAGAGATTCAATTGGTACTACCTTCCCATCAAGGAAAGACCCTCATTGTAGCATATCCTATGCCACATATTTGATCTATACCTTTCATATAACATCTTACTTGGCCAACCATGGCTCCATACCATGCAATTCATACCCTCTACATAACATCAATGTCTTAAGTTTATGTACAATGGTATGGAAATTTGTATTCCAAGTGACCTCCACCCTTTCGATATGGTAAGGTGTTGGAACAAAAATATGATAACTGTTGGCATTACAATTCGCACCTCTGGAGTGCATATTGGCAATAGAAAGCTATGCACATTGCATAATGATCGCTCTTCAAATTAGGAGGGGAAGCTCCCTCTTTTGTTGATATGCGTGAAAAAGTAAATGATCTAAATCCTATCTTTTGTATTCAGCTAGAAGAGGCACAAGGTTAAGAAAACCAAGAATGTTGTGGCTAAGGTTTTTATGTGGTTTTGCAAATCTTAACTACAACTAACTAAATGATTTTAATCTATCTTATTCCTCAAGAGAAACAGAGCATGAGGACTTAGGAGCAGGGAATATTTGGACGATAATCTTTAAGTTAGGATTCCCAAGGAGGAGACAACTCCTATCCAAGGTGTAGGTTGAAAGAAAGGTTATTGGCAACAACATCAAATGAAAATCTCCACTTCTAAATTCTCGAGGAGATGACTCCTATCTGAGGTGTAGATATGAAACAAAGATTATTAATTACAACAAAGCACAATAAACCTACTTATAAATTCTCAAGGAGGAGATGACTCCTATTTGAGGTGTATATATGAAACAGGCTTATTAATCACAAATATAACCTAGGACAACAAATTGTATGAAGGACCTATCACACAGATAAACAATCAATAAAAATTATATTGAACAAATATGAACCATTACAAGTAACATTGCACGGCAAGGAAACTCAGTAATTTGTTTATTACTAATAAAAGCTCAAGGTGAACCAATACTGAACATAGGAATATTGTCGGCAACACAACAACTCTCTATATCAATGAAAATTTTGTGAACAAATACACAAATAGCATTACTACAGGCAAGAGTTGGCTCAACATGTATGTTATCAAACAAAATTTAATCACAAATGAGAAAGGGTGCCCTTATTTATAGAACTCCAAGGTGTGGGGGACCCTAAAATCACCTTGAGTTTACACTCAGTCTTGCAAGTTTGCAAGAATTTATTCTCTAAGTCTAACTAAATGAAAATATACATTTAACTGGAAAGCTACCATCAATTAACTGAAACAAAACTAGACTAAATGTACAAGTGCAACATGCACATCCTTATTGAAATGAAAGCTAACTAATAACTGATATCAGTCAACTGGATCCTAACTGAAAGTCCATCCTCCTACAAAGATATCCATGAAGATGAGATAGGCGTGCATGAGATCATCAATCAGAACTCAAGATTGATGTCGAGTTAACTATTGCTTCTAACTCTATCCTCATAAATAACCGCAGGATCTAATTGACTATCTACTATAAGCCCTCTCTATCTATCACCTCATACAGGAACTTGTCAATTTTCTCATCCTCTACCACTTTGACATTATCCCTAATGATGAACTACCTATTCAACTCCTTCTCTCCATCTTTGATCACCCTCTAACATTCTCTGACATATGTAGTCACCTTGTTGAAACTAGTTGTCATCACTGAGAAGTGGTCCAACTTGGACGCCTCAAGATCTCCATCAAGGCTATCATGAACTAGCTTTTCAAACTCAGTTTTCACTACATCAAGCTCAGTGTATGTATCATCCACACGATGATAGTGGCATGGGATCTGTGTGATAAACCTGCTAATGAATTTGAGAGTTCCAACATCCTCCTTGAGCGTAGCCATCTTTGTAGAGATTCTCTCATACATTTCCACTTTGAAAAGATGTTCTCTCCAACTGAAAACCTTCCTTTTATCCTCCTCTGCTACAATGGCATCATATGCAACTTCCAACAAAGATATGAGTATCAAGTCCTTCATCTTGCCTTCTTCTATAGATATTTCAAGTTGTTAGATCCTCTGACGAAGATTATGTGCTTCTTACCTCAACTGATATAGCTCTGTGAGGAATTATCAACCTGCAACAATGAAGTCTTCAATCTAGTTGTCTAAGAGCTTCCCATAATTGACTAACTGGAAAAGTCTCTATTGATCTGCAAGTGTCTCTAAAAGTTGTGGGAGCATAGGTGCTTGTCTTGTGGCTTCATGAAGAAGATCCAAGATGTACTGTTGGAGCTACTTGATCTCAACCTTAAGGGCCGCCTTATCTTCTTTTTCCTTCATGAAACGCTCTTCAAGATTACTTGTGATGAACTTGAAAAGGCTCGCGCCCATGTACCGGGTGCTCCTACCAAGATTTGCTTTGACGAAGGTGAAATCACCAACTTGAACTTCATCCAGGATCTTTCCCTCCAGTGGTGTAGCAATTTCAACGATGATCTTTTCTTTAGGAGTCTTCTAAATATGTACCTCCTTCTTGACTCTCTTGTTCGACCTATCCTGATAAGGATCGCCAAAAGATAAATCAAGCTAATATGAAGGCCTATTCCTTTGTCTTCCCAAACACCTATTGGGCCCATACAAATGATCAATGTTATCCTCTCGAGGAGAAATTTCTCCTATTGTGTCAACCACCGGTGGATCAATCGGAATGAAAGTCTCATCAACTAGCGATTCTCGCTCCGAGTCAATATGAATAGGAGATGACCGTGGAGAAGATGGTAGACTAGGAGATGATGAATCGACCTCAGCTTGTACCACTAACTCTACTATTTCAGGCCATAAAAGATGTTCCCATATATGGCAAGGCAATCAAGGAAGCATACCTTAAGAAGCCAAGTAGGAAGAAGAAATACCCCACTATGGTTCATGTGGTGGGACAGTTGGTTGACATCATGCTTGGGAAAGTGACTATTCCCAAATATAATGACCCAGGGAGTCCTGTGGTAGGATTTGTTATAAATGGGATCTAGATAAAGAATGCTCTGATTGATTTGGGAGCGACAATAAATGTGATGACTAAGGACATCCTGCAACAACTAAATGTTGCAAGCATGAGGCCTACTCCTACTATCCTACAACTTGCTGATAGTTCTACTATTAAGCCTGATGGGATAGCAGAGGATCTTGTGATAACTGTAGACTCTTGGGAGTACCCAGCAGATTTTATGATTCTTTCTCCTAAGGCCAAAATAGGAGTTTACCCCATTATTCTTGGAAGACCATGGTTAGCAACAATAGACACCTATATTGGATGTCAGATAGGAGACATGACCATTTCTGATGGAAAGAGAACCAAAACTCTTGTTCTCTACCCTCTTGCTCAACCCTCCCATGATAAGAATGATCCTGTATGGCCACATGTTGGTGAAGAGGTAGAGGAAATTAATTATGTGGCACAACTTATGATGTTCAACAAAATTCCTTTCATGCAGCTTCAAGATGAAGATGAAGTATTGTCTAACATAATTCAAAACCATTATGAGATAGAGGAAGCATCATCCTCTCATGCATCTGATTTTTCTGAAATAGTGAAGACACTCCTACCCGGTCTTCCTGTAGCCGCTTGTCCTACAATCACTCTTCCTGCAATCGCTCATCCTGCAGTTGCTCATCCTGCAAACGCTTTTCCTGCAGTTGCTCTTCCTACAGAAGCTCTTCCTACAGTCAAATTTCTTGAAGTAACAGGTATGTCTCATACATTTTTGCCATATGAACTCAAGGTACCAAGAATTAGTGAAGCATCTTGGTGCAGGAGCAGCTTAAGGTCTTTTAGAAAGATCTTTGCAATTTTGGCTTATAGGTGGTTCTAGCCAACCACCAAGGTAATAAGGACTCAATTATAAGGTCCCAAGGGTGAATTGAAGTGTGTGTGATGGAAAATTTAGGTTAGTTTAGAGCCTTGAGGTTTGGGAAAACCTTGAAGAGGAGATTAGGCAAATGTTGACAATGTTTTTTTGGAAATTTGTCCTAAAAGTTGGAAAATGGCAATAATGTTGTTCTAAGCCCGACCTAAGGGTCCTAACATGTGGGAATAAGGTATATAAGGTCAGAAAAACCCTAATTCAACAGGTGGGAAATCTATTGTAAGGATTGAGTTTTGGAAACAAGAGAGTGTGACTTGGAAAAGAGCAAATTTGCTTGATTTTTGTGTTTGAGCCTTTATCTAGTCAAGAATGGATTGAAAGGACTGATCTAATGCTTTAATCATTGATTTTTGGCATTTACTTACTGTATTTAGCATTAGATTAGTCATCAAGACTGACTGGTTATCTTTGTTTGCAAGTTTTGGTGTTCTTAGTCTCACTGCCGGTTCAGGCCAGTTTTGTAAGTAATGAGTCCCACTTGACTTCCCATGGCTTTCCTCTCATTGCCACTTGGAATCAAGTTGGGGACTGTGTAAATAGTGTACATATAGTTTTAGGGGTCTTTGTTTGCAGGGAAGGTGATGGAAACATCAAGCACTAGGCGAGTGCAAGTGCATTCTGGCTAGTGACTTGGAGAGGACAACAGCAAGGAAAGTTGCTAATGGATTGGTTCATGCCAATCAAGAGTATGGGAGTGTGGGAACATGTATCATAGACATGTTTGTGCAAGGAGGAGAGCTGAGGAGGTCGTTGAGGTCCTCAAGGAGGGAAAAAGTGCCAAAAACCCTAGAAACCCTTGAAAATAGGGGGTTTGAGGACAGTCCTATGTACGGTCCCTTATAGAACCTAAGACCTAGTAAATATTGGAGCCTTGATGGCCAATAGAAAGATTCTACAAAAACATTTGGGGTTTGTTAAGTTAGTGTGGGAGAAAAGGCAAGAAAACGGGTTCTAGGAGACCTAATTGGGGCAAAAAGGCTACAAGGCCTAAAAGCTAAGTTTCTTGAATGCAATGGAAAAATGAAGGAAGAATCCTGCAAGAAGGATCATAGTGGAGAAAGATCACCCTAGGAATAGCTGGAAGGCTTAACCCAAGTCCCAAGGAAGGTTTGGGCACTTTGTAGCAAAATTGAGCCATGGGAGCTCATGGTGATTGGTGAGAAAAGGGGAGCATTTGAAATTGGTGGAGAGTTCTATAAGGAGATAGGGTCTTAGGAGTGACCTCTGAGTAGGGTGGAGGAGAATACCCTAGGAAGACCAGAGAATAGGTCTTGGGAAGAGCAAGAGTGCTCTTGGAAGATAGGACTCCCCATCAAATTGGTATCAGAGCCATTAAAAGGCTTGGGAATTGAGAAGTGTATGTGAGAGGGAAGTGAATCCATAGGAGAAAGCACCATGGTGACCAATGCAGAATTGGCTAGAGATTTGACAGAGCAATAGGAAAAGAACAAATGACTTGAAGAGGCTATGGAAGAGATGAAGCAAAAACTAGAAGAGGTGGCAGAGACTGCAAGCAAGATGAAGGTACAGATAGCAATGGTTAAAGACAAGGGTAAGGATCATGTTGAGGAAGACATAGAACCAGAACCTGACCCTCCATTAAAAGAGGAACCCTTCCTCAAAGCATTGAAGGCATTGAGTGGCAAGGCACTAGAAGGAATTCCTATTTTCACAGGAAGAATGGATGCAGAGTTAGTTATGGAATGGATTGAGGGAATGGAGAATCACTTTGAGTGTGATGGTGTTACAGAGGCACAAAAGGTGAAGATAGCTAAATCAAGGTTAAGAGGACAAGCACTAGCTTGGTGGAAGTTTCTATAGGAAGAAAGAGAGAATGAAGGCAAGAAACCCATAGGAAGTTGGCAAACTATGGTGGCTAAAGTGAAGGAGAACTATCTACCCAAGGACTATGATATCCAATTGCACAAGAAGAGGAAAAATCTCAGACAAAGGGAGTTAGATGTAGCTGCCTACACTGAAGAGTTCCAAAAGCTAAGCCTTAGGTCTAGAGTGCAAGAAATTGAAAGCATTAAGGTTGCTAGGTATTTGAACAGCCTTAGGTGGAACATACAAGAGGAGTTGAGTCTCTTTACACTTACTAACCTCCATAGCTGTTATCAAATGGCTATTAAGGTGGAAGAGAAACTGAAAAAGAAACAAGATTCTAATACCAGGGGTAAAGGAAGAGGTAGAGACCCTAGTGGTGGACATAGAGGAGGTTATGGTGGAAGGAGCAATGATAATAGAGGCCAAGGAGATTCTAAGATGTGTGAACAATCCCATGAGTCAAATAGTAGAGGGGGATATAGAGGTAGACGCTGTAATAATGGTGGAAGAGGCAGATTATGAGGCTTTGGAAGAAGTTCTCATTTTGCTTCCATGAAGTGCTATAATTGTGGACAGTTGGGTCATCCAGCTTATAGGTGTCCTGACAAGCCAGCATCTTCACAAGGTGAGAGGAAGATTAACTATGTTCAAGAAAAGGACTGTTCCAAACATTCAGAGGTGAGTTTAGATTCAGAGAAAGGAGAAAATCTCATGTTGAGAAGGAGTTTGATCCAAGCACCTACTGAGGATGAACACAAACAGAGGAGAGCTCTTTTTAGAGTCAAGTGCAAGATACTAGGTAAGGTTTGCAAGGTCATCATTGAATTGGATTCTACTGATAATATCATCTCAGAGGAGGCAGTACAGAAGTTGAACCTTAACAAGATTCCCCATGTGTGTCCTTACAAGGTTACTTGGTTGAACAAAGGGCAGAATATACTAGTCAATGAACAAGTTTGGGTTGAGTTTGCTATAGGAAAGTATCAAGACAAGATACTATGTGATGTGTTACCAATGGATGCATGCCATTTGTTGCTTGGAAGACCATGGGAATATGATAGGGAGGTAGTACACCATGGCAAGGAGAATAAGTCCTCATTCAAGAAGGATGGAGTGACTTACAAAATTCAGTCTCTAATAGAGGAAACCACAGTGGAAAAGGCAGAATCTAGTGCACTTTTGATGAGTGGAAAGGAATTCCTAAAGGACATGAAGGAGGAAGAAGGAGTGGCCTATGCAATCATGTTGATGCCAAAGGGAGAGGGGTTACGTAATCAGCTACCTATGACAGCAGAAGTGAAGCGACTATTGGATCAGTTTAGGGACATCATTTGTGAAGGTACACCAGCTACACTACCAGCTAAGAGAGCAATCAATCATTAGATAGACTTTATACCAAGAGAAACACTACCTAACAAGGCTGCATACAAGATGACACCAGAGCAGAACAAAGAGATAGCAAGGCAAGTTCAGGAACTTTTGGAACAAGGGTTGATTAGAAAGAGCATAAATCCATGTGTTGTTCCAGTGGTATTGGCACCTAAGAAGGGAGATAAATGGAGGATGTGTACTGATTCTAGGGCTATAAATAGGATAACCATTAGGTATAGGTTTCCTATTCCTAGGATAGAAGATCTAATGGACTGTTTAGGGGGTGCTAAGTACTATTCCAAAATTGATTTGAAAAGTGGATATTATCAGATTAGGATGAAAGAGGGAGATGAATGGAAATTAACATTTAAAACCATAGAAGGGTTGTATGAATGGTTAGTGATGCCATTCGGGCTTACAAATGCACCTAGCACTTTTATGAGGGTGATGAATGAGGTCTTGAAGGACTACATAGTAGTCTTTTTGGTTGTCTACCTAGATGATATTCTCATCTTTAGCAAAACAAAAGAAGAACATATGAAGCACCTAGAACTTGTGTTGAGGAAACTTCAAGAGGAGAAGCTCACCATAAATCTTGAAAAGAGTGAGTTCATGAAGCAAGAATTGGTCTATCTAGGATTTGTAGTATCCCAAGGGAACTTGAAGATGGACAAAGGAAAGGTGGAATCCATTCTTAGTTGGCCTACTCCCAAGACAGGGATAGAAGTTAGGAGTTTCCATGGATTAGCTCAGTTCTATAGGAAATTTGTGAGAAGGTTTAGTGAAATATGTGCACCGGTCCTTGACACCATTAAAGGAGGACTGAAAACAAAGTTTGTGTGGACCAAAGAAGCCAATGAAGGATTTGAACGATTGAAGAGGGAGATAGCTACCCAACCTATACTAGTTCTACCAAGTTTTGACAAACCATTCATAGTGGAATGTGATGCAAGCAACATAGCAGTGGATGTTGTCCTAAGCCAAGAAGGCAGGCCAGTAGCATTCTTTAGTGAAAGGTTGAATGATGCAAAGTCTAGGTACTCATCCTATGACTTAGAGTTATATGCTTTAGTACAAGCTCTCAAGAAGTGGAGGCACTACCTATTGCCCAAAGAATTTGTGGTATACACCGACAATCAAGCCTTAAGCTACATCAACACTCAAGAAAAGCTCAGTTTGAGGCATATCAAGTGGATGGAGTTTTTGCAGTCATACACCTTTACCATCAAGCATAAGAAGGGGGTTAACAACAAGGTTGTTGATGCTCTTAGCAGGAGGTTACTTACTGTCCAAGAGATACAGCTACAAAGCATAGGGGTTGAAGGATTCAAAGATCTATATGAAGGAGATTTTGATTTCTCAGTGATATACAAGGTATGTACTGATTTGGAGAACCATTTTCATAGTGAATATGCAAATTACACTTTGCAGAATGGTCTATTGTTTAGGGGGAAGCAATTATGTGTTCCTAGAGGTTCCATGAGGGAGAATCTAATCCAAGAAAAGCATAATGGCAGTTTGAGTGGTCACTTTGGTTTGAACAAGACACTAGAATTAGTGGAGAGGTTCTATTGGTGGCCTAAGATGCAAAGAGATGTAAGAAGGTATGTGGAGCAATGTGGAGTATGTCAAAAGGCAAAGGGAACATCAACAAATGTAGGTCTTTATCAGCCATTGCCCATCCCAAATAGACCATAGGAATGCATAAGCATGGACTTCATAGTAGGTCTACCTAGGACACCGACTGGTTTGGATAGTGTGTTTGTTGTAGTGGACAGATTCAGAAAGATGAGTCATTTCATACCATGCAAAACAACACATGATGCTAGTCACATTGCACACCTATTCTTCAAAGAGATAGTGAGGATACATGGGTTGCCAAAGAGCATAGTTGCAGACAAAGATGTGAAGTTTATGGCACACTTTTGGAAAACTCTTTGGAAGAGACTAGGAACCAACTTGTCTCATAGCTCAGCATATCATCCTCAAACGGATGGACAGACAGAGGTGATCAATAGGGTACTTGGTAACTTGTTGAGATGCTTAACTGAGTATGGACAAGGATGGGAACAAGTGATTCCACAAGCAAAATTTGCTTATAATGATAGCACAAATAGGACTACAGGTAAGAGTCCATTTGAGATAGTCTATGACTTACATCCAAGGGGTGTACTTGAGCTTAGAGATCTAAAAGGTTATGAAGGGATCAGTGGTCATGCTGATGATTTTGCTCAGTCAATGAGATAGGTTCATGAGAAAGTAAAGAAGACATTAATGGAGGCTAACCAGAAGTTGAAGGCTAAAAGAGATGAAGGGAAGAGAGACCTACAATTTGAAATAGGTGATTTGGTGATGGTATACTTGAACAAGGAAAGACTACAGAAAGGTATACCAAGCAAGCTACAGATGAAAAGGATAGGGCCATGTAAAGTGTTGGCTAAGTATGGTTCAAATGCATACAAGGTGGAGTTACCCAAGGAGATGTCTATTTCTCCTATCTGCAATGTGAAGGACTTGGTGAAGTACAAAGGACCAGAATTGGATAAGGAAAAGTATAGTGCTGAGGTGAGTAAGGATGTGGAAGAACTCAAGGAACCTGATCCGATCAGACCACAGGTTGACAAGATTCTAGACTCAAGGGTGAAGAAGAAGACTAGGCACAAGACATACATGGAGCACCTAGTGAAGTGGAGACATCAACTAGAATCAGAGGCTACTTGGATAGCAGAAAGTGACTTTAAGAAGCATGGAATTAGTGAGGATCTCTTGACACCACAGGTTCCTTAACTTCTTTGTTGCAGGGGGAGAATGGTGCAGGAGCACCTTAAGGTCTTTTGGAAAGATCTTTGTAATTTTGGCTTGTAGGTGGTTCTAGCCAACCACCAAGGTAATAAGGACTCAATTATAAAGTCCCAAGGGTGAATTGAATTGTGTGTGATGGAAAATTTAGGTTAGTTTAGAGCCTTGAGGTTTGGGAAAACCTTGAAGAGGAGATTAGGCAAATGTTGACAATGTTTTTTTGGAAATTTGTCCTAAAAGTTGGGAAATGGAAATAATATTGTTCTAAGCCTGACCTAAGGGTCCTAACATGTGGTAATAAGGTATATAAGGTCAGAAAAACCCTAATTCAACAAGTGGGAAAGCTATTGTTCGGATTGAGTTTTGGAAACAAGAGAGTGTGACTTGGAAAAGAGCAAATTTGCTTGATTTTTGTGTTTGAGCCTTCATCCAGTCAAGAATGGATTGAAAGGACTGATCCGATTCTTTAATAATTCATTTGTGACATTTACTTACTGTATTTATCATTAGATTAGTCATCTAGACTAACTGGTTATCTTTGTTTGCAAGTTTTGGTGTTCTTGGTCTCACTGCCGGTTCAGGCCAGTTTTGTAAGTAATGAGTCCCACTTGACTTCCCGTGGCTTTCCTCTCATGGACACTTGGAATCAAGTTGGGGACTATGTAAATAGTGTACATATAGTTTTAGGGGTCTTTTTTTGCAGGGAAGGTGATGGAAACATCAAGCACTAGGCGAGTGCAAGTGCATTCTGGCTAGTGACTTGGAGAGGACAACAGCAAGGAAAGTTGCTAATGGATTGTTTCATTCCAATCAAGAGTATGGGAGTGTGTACACATGTATCATAGACATGTTTTTGCAAGGACGAGAGCTAAGGAGGTCGTTGAGGTCCTCAAGGAGGGAAAAAGTGCCAAAAAGCCTAGAAACCCTTGAAAATAGGGGGTTTGAGGACAGTCCTATGTACGGTCCCTTATAGAACCTAAGACCTAATAAATCTTGGAGCCTTGATGGCCAATAGAAATATTCTTCAAAAAAAATTGGGGGTTGTTAAGTTAGTTTGGGAGAAAAGGCAAGAAAACGGGTTCTAGGAGACCTAATTGGGGCAAAAAGGCTACAAGGCCTAAAAGCTAAGTTTCTTGAATGAGATGGAAAAATGAAGGAATAATCCTACAAGAAGGATCAGAGTGGAGAAATATCACCCTAGGAATAGCTAGAAGGCTTAACCCAAGTCCCAAGGAAGGTTTGGGCACTTTGTAGCAAAATTGAGCCATGGGAGCTCATGGTGATTGGTGAGAAAAGGGGAGCATTTGAAATTGGTGGAGAGTTCTATAAGGAGATAGGGATCTTAGGAGTGACCTCTGAGTAGGGTGGAGGAGAATACCCTAGGAAGACTAGAGAATAGGTCTTAGGAAGAGCAAGAGTGATCTTGGAAGATAGGACTCCCCATCACATCTATGGTAGAGTTAACTACACAAGAGTAGGTGTCAGAAGGAAAATATCTAAATGTTAACAACAAACTGAGTGAAGAACAACAGTTGTCATTGGAAAACTTGTTAAGGGCCCACTAGTGTGCATTTGTGTAGGATTATCATGATATGAAGGTATTGGACCCTAATATTTGCACTCATTGGATATACATAAGAAATGATTGTACACCAGTGAGGTAGCCACAAAGAAGAATTAACCTTGCATTGAGAGAAATAGTAAAAGGGGAACTACAAAAATTGCTAGATGCAGGATTTATCTACCCCATCTCAGATAGCCAATGGGTGTCCCCATTGGTGATTATGCCTAAAAAAGGAGGGAAGTGGCGAGTTTTTGTTGATTATAGGGAACTTAATGCTACCACCAAAAAGGACCATTTCCCCTTACCTTTCATAGATCAAGTTTTGGACTCACTTGCAGGAAATCTCTACTTTTCTTTCCTAGATGGATTCAACAGCTATAACCAAATCCAAATTGCACTATAGGACTAGGAGAAGACCACCTTTACCTATTCGTGGGGGACCTATGCCTACTCAGTACTTCCATTTGGCTTATGCAATGCGCCTGCAACGTTTTAGAGGGCAATCATTAGCATATTTTTAGATATCTCTCTTGGTTGCATGGAAATCTATATGGATGAATTCACTACTTATGGTGATGATTTAAATGAAGCATTGGAAAATCTCAAGAGAGTTCTATAGAGATGTGAAGACCACAGTCTATCTTTAAATAGTGAAAAGTGCTTCATGATGATGTAGGAAGGTGTAGTTCTTGGCCACTACATCTCTCACAAAGGAATTCAAGTAGATCCTGTAAAGATTGAGGTGATCATCGATCTACCTATCCCTGCAAAACAAAAATATGTTAGGAATTTCTTAGGACATTTAGGCTATTATAGGAAGTTCATCAAAGACTTCAACAAAATGGCAGCACCATTGTATAATCTCCTAACTAAAGATGTTGAATTCCAATGGATAGAAGAATGTGACAAGACATTTTTTTATTTTAAAACAACTTTAACTCATGCTCCTATACTCAAGGGTCCTAATTCAGAGCTTCCTTTTCACATCCATGCAAATGCATCAGACTATGCCATAGGATTAGTCTTAGGATAGAAAGAAGGAGTTATTGAAAATGCTATTTATTTTGTCAGCAAAAATCTGCAGGCAGTTGAATTCAACTATACAGTGACAAAAAAAGAAATGCTGACAGTGATCTATGCCCTAAACAAATTTAGGCACCACATAACAGGCTACTAGATCTTTGCGCACACTAATCATGCAACCATTACATACCTCATGAATAAACCCCTGATCTCAGGTAGGCTAGCAAGATGGTTATTACTGATGCAGGAGTTTGACATGACCATTGTGGATAAACCAGGGAAGGCCAATGTTGTTGCAGATTTTCTTTCAAGACTGACTACATCAGAGGATAATCAAGTTGTAGATGACTCCTTCCCTGATGAGAATCTATTTTACATCAATTTGCACACACCCTGGTATGCTAACATAGCTAATTACCTAGTCATAGGGAGAGTTCCTCCTCACTTCTCTCCAAAAGAGAAGAGGGTGCTCATTGAAAAATCTTTTTCTTTCTCATGGATTGTTGGATGCTTGTTTTTACACTAGACCAGACCATGTCATGAGGAGATGTGTGAGGGAAGATGAGACATATGAAATTTTTCATGCATGTCACAATGAACCCTGTGGAGGGAATTTTGTAGCCAAGAGGACAGTAATGAAGATTTTGAGCATAGGATATTGTTGGCCCACACTCCACAAGGATGTAGAGAGATATACAAGGAAGTGTGACAAATGCCAAAGGATGGGCCGACCAACCAAATCTGATGAGATACCACTTTACCCCTAGGTAGTAATCACTCCATTTGATAAGTGAGGATTAGACTTTGTAGGACCCATTGATCCTCCATCAAAAGGTAAATCTTATATCTTGGTATGCACTGATTATGTAACCAAGTGGGTAGAAGTTAAGGCCATGAAGCATGCAAGAGACAATAAGGTTGCATAATTTCTTTATGAGGAAATTTTCACATGGTATGGGGTTTCAAGAGAGATAGTGACTAATTAAGGGGCTCAATTCACTTCAACCTTTGTTACAGTACTATTCAATGAGTACAACATTCGGCACCGAAAGTCTACTCCTTATCACCCTCAGACCAATGGCCAAGTTGAGGTGAGAAACACAAAAATTGAAGCCATTCTGACCAAAAAAATGGCTATCCATAGAAAGGATTGGGCAAGTAGACTACCAGAAGCTATTTGGGCCTACAGAACTACCTAGAAAATAACTACAGGATTCACCCCATTTGAGTTGTTGTATGGAAAGATAGCTATGATTCCCATTGAATTTGAGCATAAGACTCTTAAGACCGTAGTATACTTGGGGATGGATATCTCTAAGGCAAAAAGGAATAAAATCATGCAGCTGAATGCTTTGGATGAGATGAGGAAGGCAGGTTTGCATCACACAGAGGTAGTGTAGAAGCAGAGAGTAAAATGGCATGACAAATTCATCAAAGATAAGAAATTCCAGCCAGGTGACTGGGCAATGTTCTATGACTCAAGGTATCAAGACAATGTAGGAAAATTGTAGATAAGGTGGCTAGGACCGTATGAGGTTGTTGAAGTTTTTCCCAATGGAGTTGTTTAGCTCACTACCATTGACCTTGTCAAATTTAAGTTGTTTGTGAAGACTAGGGTTGTACAAAGTGATTTCAAAGTGTTTTCCATTTCACACCAAGATCAAACTCAAGACATTGTGTTTTATGTTTGTGTCTTTCAAACAAATAAGTAAACAAACCTTACACTTCAAAATTGCAAGCAACACTTCATAGTTTCAAACCAAGAACATTTTCAAGAAAAATAGTCAAAATCAAGTCAAACTCTTGCCAAGATCAAATTCAAACCTTTGAGATCCATTTTCAGACCAACTTCTTGTTGTGATTCATGTTTAAAACCATAAACTTGCTCAATTCACCTTACATATCATCATTTCATTATTAGGTCACCATTTTAGGTAACTTAGCATCCTCATTACTTGCATACCTTAACATCACATTAGGCTACCTTTTTCAAACTTTTAGGCTTGACACCTTGTGGATTTTAGGATAGAGGAACTATCTTTACCTTGGCACAAATAATTGGTTCAACAAAAGATTATCATTTGACCAAGTCACTTTTTAACTTTGTCCCTTGTCATTTTGGTGATAATTTCCTACTCACAAGTCTAGTTTGGAAACTTACCTTGTCACTCTTTTCACTTGTCCTAGAAAAGGATAATTTGATGATCCTAGTTGAAACATTGGTTTACCCTTGGATGGTTAGTGATATTGTTCTTACATCTTTCAAAAGTGTTTAAGCCCTCAAGTTCATTATAGGTATCCATCACCTCTTAGTCATTTGCATCCTTCATACTACAACATTTTAGACCTAAAAGAGCATTATCAT